>BLKR01000745.1:0-412937 GCA_011170035.1 Teleogryllus occipitalis | reverse complement strand
GAATATAATATGTTACATTAAAATACTCGAATTATAAACACATTAACGTAATACGAACTCATTTTTACAAAATATTTCCTATACAAATTTTAAAAGCATTCCAAACGTTTTAAAATTCATTTGGAAAGCACAAGTGATGCACAAGTGAGCCAAATAGCAATGGAACAAATGTTCTAAAGATAATGTTTATCCTTCCATAATTATTAAATATCTACACATATCCAAAGAGTCGTCAATCGCATTACTGATTTATGACTAGCAGATGCTACAAAAAATGCCCATAATTCAAACCTCGATTTACAAATAACTTTGCCACTGTGAAAGAACAGTAAGTCACGTGTACAAATACTTCTGCTATAACCCTGTAAGGGGTTAATGTCACATAGGCAATGTTTTGCGATATAGCCCGACACAATTGAAACAATACAATGTCAACAAAATGAATTTCTAACTCGATACCACAGAACGTACTACGATAGAATCAAGTATTTTCCAACATATCGTAGATTAGGACACGCTTACGGTCATACAGCGAACATTAGCAAAGTACTTGGAAGACCTTTATGAACATAACAAAGTACTGGCATAATTTTCAATATCGAAGTCAGTTCACGGCCAGTTCGTGTATTTCATTTAAATTTGCCAGTCAGCCGGGCGGGCAGCGGCGCCGGCGCGACGGCTGCGGCCTGGATATCCCTCAACCGTGACGTCACGACGCCAACCGTTCGGCCGGCCGGCCGGCCGGCGGGCCGCGTGTGCCCGGCAATTTACAATTAATTACTCGAATGTTTGAAGAGCAAAAAAATTAATTTTGGCGTAATTAATTAGCAATTAAATCGCTCTACAAGATGGTATATTTGGTTTTGTGGTAATTAAATGTGGTAGATCCAGCGGAATCTTCCGCTAGCTCACCATTCATTACGCAAAAATTTGAAGAGCAAAAAAATTAATTTTTGCGTAATTAATTAGCAATTAAATCGCTCTACAAGATGGCGTATGTGGTTTTGTGGTAACCGTTTGTGGTAGTGCCAGCGGAAACCGGAAGTGCTAGTTTATAATTATTTACTCGGAAGTTTGAAGAGCAATTAAAATAATTTTTGCGTAATTAATTAGCAATTAAATCGCTCTACAAGTTGGCGTATTTGGTTTTGTGGTAACTAATTGTGGTTGATCCAGCGGAATCTTCCGCTAGCTCACCATTCATAACGCAAAAGTTTGAAGAGCAAAAAAATTAATTTTTGCGTAATTAATTAGCAATTAAATAGTTCTAAATGGTGGTATATGTGGTTTTGTGGTAACCGATTTTGGTAGTGCCAGCGGAAGAGAGGTCTGCGCGGTGGCTCACTGAAGCTCAAAGGAGCCGCCTTCTATGTTCCTTGCTGAGTAATGTTTATTCTGTGGCCGGTGTAAGGTGCGCGGTCCCGGAAGAGTGCGGTATGAGGGTGGTGTCTAATAATAATTTCAGTAGGGGAGAGGGGTTATAGTTAAGGTTTTCATTTAAATGAACATGAAGGTTTTCCTAAGTTAATTTGGTGTGATATGGATTTTCTGTTTCCAGGATACCAATATCTGTGTGTGGATTGAATGTGAGACCTGACCGAAGTAAATGATTGGCCAAGTTTGATTTGCAGAAGTTGTGTTTCCAAGCGTGAATACATTCGTTAATTCTGGATATTAAATGTTCTGCCTGTTTGTCCAATATATTGTGTAGATTAGCGTCGCTGTCGTGACCATGTAGTGAGTAGACGCCTCTTTTTTCTAGAAGATCTATGCGTGTTTTAGGGGAGAGCATTTTTCTGAGGGAATTGTGTGATTTGAATGGAACTTTGATACCGGCTTTGTGTATATTGTGTGAGACTTTTTTCTTCCTGAAAGGGCGCCAAAATAAGGTAAGCACGTGGGTTGACAGGTACTTATCGGGTGTTTGTGTTACTGTAGAGAGTGTAGTGTACATTCTCAGTTCCTGCGTCTGTATTTTGCGGTGTAGTATATTGTTAATGAGTTTTGTGTTGTAACAGTTTAACATAGCAATGTGTTGTACAATGTTAAGTTCTTCCAGAAAATGGGATATTTTCAGGGGCAGGCTTTATAATCTGTGTATCATGAAAAGAAAGGCAGCGTGTTGAATAGGATGTTGTAATAAGCCAAGAGCCCCGGGTTTAGTTTTAAAGATAGAATCGCCATACAGCGTTAGTAATAATAGCATTGTTTGCAAACTCGATAGTAAAACAATACGTGTTGTTAGGACAACCGATCAACAAAGTGTGATATTCCATGCGTGGTGTCATTGCATCATTGGAAATTTTAATAATGTAGAAGTTGGAATTTCGAATTAAGGTAGACGCCATGTTTCGAGTGGATGTCCATGTTAGGGTAGCTCCGTAGATGGAAGAATTTTTCAATAAGTAGCTGAATATAGTCAGTCGCGAGTAGGTGTTTTATACGAAACATAAATATGTAAAGTCGCGACCACGTATTAATTTTGTGGGAAATATCAATTCCTATTAATAGCAAATCGTTGAGGACATTCTGGAACATTGTTAATTTAGGCAAGCACGCAAGATTTGGTATAACAAGAATTCCATGGACAACATTCTACTAGTCAGCCGAGAACTCATGAACCAAGATATTATAGTAAGCTTACGAACTACATTCAAACCCGTACGAAGTTTTAATATTCTACATTGAAAAAGCAATTCTCATGAGATCAAAAGAATTTGTAACATATGTAAGAAGAAATGTTAATTTTTTATAGTTGAAAAATTATAATTTATTAAACTGGAAGTCAATTTAATAAATTAGTGTTAAAATTGAGAGAATTTGTGAGCGTAGGAGGGAAACGGCAATTAACAATATTAGCAGTGGCAGTGGCAGTATTTCCCGTCATAGTATTAGATCTTTGCATTAAATAGTATCCAGAATTGGCAATGATAGAATATCAGTAGAACATAGATAATTTAACATTGTGTACGTCGATTTTCTGAAAATATTGAAAGTATGTTTGTTTTTATATATGCTGATATTCAGGTCTAGGAAATTGATTGATTTGTCTTCGTTCTGTAATTTTCCAGTGAATTGTATACGTAGTAGGCTGTATGTTGTTGAAGTCAGAGGCAGGTACAGCTTAACGCATTGAAAAATTGGTAATATTTGGTATTTTTTCTTCACTATAGGAGAGTTGTACTTAATTGCAAATCACAATCTTCAAAGACCAATTTTTTCTGAATACTACACATTTACTTTTTAACATGGAAGTAATATTTTAATATAAATTGTAATTGTCTATAATTACAATGGTATACAGTGCAATACCTCACTGTTTCCTTTATAACTCAAAAGTTTTCTAAGAGTTTCAAGTTATGTTTTTTTTATTTTAAAGCTACATAACACATCTATTAATATGACAACAATCAACATTCTTGACAGATTAAAAATATTTTTAACTACTTCTTAATATTATAGAACATATTTTCAGTGTATAGTTCACATATTTTTTAAAAATTTACATGCGAAGAATTTATTAGAGAAGCATAATTATGGTCATATTAGTAGTTACTGATGTAGAAAAAGTGAACAAAAACTTGTAGTTAATTCTTACTAATAATTTCTGTTTTATGAAGGGAATGGTTTTGAAAAATTAAATTTCGGGGAATGAGCAATGAGATTCGGATACATGACTACATTCAATACTTTGGAAAACATCATTGTAGCCTACAATCCCCTTGCAGCATAAGATGTTCCCTCTTTTGTTGATTTCTGGGACACTTCTTCTAGTTTAATTCTCTTCCTGCCTTGTCTTGCCTCTTTTGTGCTCTGTGTTTTTTTTCTCAGCAGTCTTTAACCTAGCTAACCTAATGGAAGCTTCCTGCATTATCTTGCCTCTTTTGTGCTCTGTAATGTTTTTTCTCAGCAGTCTTTAACCTAGTCAAATCTACCTGATGCATTGCGCGTTCACAAAACTCTCCTGTCACAGTTCTTGTTGTTCTCAGGAACATCCTGTTTATGTAATGCTTTTGTGTGCTGATTTCCATGGACACTCGACTTCTTAGTTTTATATGACACTTTTCTTCTCGCCATAGCAAATTCACAACAAAAACTTACGGACACCCAAGTAACACGTGCACAGTACGTTGATTACAATTTGTAACTACAGGCAACAAAACAATCAAAATGGCAGCAGTATGAGAAATTTACGTTCCAAACACGACTCTACGAGAAATTACGCGTTCAAACGCGATCGTGTTCAAAACGAATTTTCAAAAACGAAAAAAGAAAAGTGGACGTGGCACTCTTCACTGACAGCTGCTACAACACAACGCAGCATTTCATAAATTGAATCATAATTTTAAAACTACTGTAGATAATTAAATATTTCATTTACCAAATGGAAGCTAAATACACATTAACCAAATAAAATGAGAAATCAATTTTTTTGACATTTTAAGCTGTATCTACCCCCTTCAACAGATCATATTGTCTAGTCGTACTGGTCCAGAGATCAAGGATGCCCTCTAAGTCACTTACGTACGTTAATGAGAAATACGAAGAGTTTTCAAAACGGTTAACTGATGGTTTGAAACACATTGGAATAATCTGAATGTGCTGCAGTTTCTACAACATCGTCACACATTATATCCGGATTTCCTCTCTCTCTTTTTTATCCTGCGATTCCAGCGCTATCTTCAAAGCCATTGAATACCCAAAATGTAGACAACACCCGCATTGCAATTTTTCTGACTCCATGTCAACACTCAGAGCTATTCAAAATAGATTCTCCAATAATCTAATCAATCAATCCATTCATAATCTTCTTCACAAGAAAGGGTTAACATTATACTGTCGTTGCCCCTTCGAATAAGGGAATTACTGGAAATGAAAAAGCTGACTTAACTGACCCATTTATTGAAAGTGACCATCATATGCATGGTTCTTTAAATAACTTTATAAGAACTTGAATAAACTTTGACCTCGGATAGCGTAAAGAGCCCTTAAGGGAATGGCGCTGATTTCATGTACATTGAAATCCAAGATTTTATGTAAATTGCAAATGGGACATTTTTTGAGCGTTTTCCTACAGCTATAATATTAAGAATAGAGGTCGTTTTCTTTAATAAAATCGGTTCCCTAATGAATCATCTAGTAATTTTCAAACAAGAAAAGCCATTAGTAAAACAATCTCTTCAATTGATTTAGGTCTGCCAATGTACCCAACATGCACATGCACTACGCAAGATATTTTGAAATACATTGATAAAGAAATGCAAAATAAAGGTTACCATGACTGGACAGATTACAAAACTAGCATTTCACACAAAACTATAAAAACATTTTTAACTCTCTAATCGCCAGTAAGAAAATGCTCCGCAAGAAACAAGTAGTCCGCGAGAATAAGATCTGGACTCTTCAAGTTAAGCCATCATTACTTAATACAAAAATCATGCCCCCAAACACACATATGTGAACTGTGCAAAGTCCAATGAAATCTTGATCACATTCTTAAAGTTTGCCCACGATTCAATTATATAAGACAGTTATTTGGATTTAATCATGATGCAATAATTCATTGAACTTAAGATTAAAATACCCAAAATGTAGACAAAATGTACTTAACTTCTGAAAAAAAAAATTGGCATTTGACACCATTGTCACTTGTAACTTCAACTTCCACGTTGTATGTTCCACGTTGTTGTTTTGTATCGATTGCATTATTTTGTTGTGTCTAATTGCATTATTGTGTTGTCTAATTGCATTATTCTGTTGTGTCTATTTGCATTATTGTGTTGTGTCCAATTGTATTATTGTGTTGATTGTATATTGTACTCAATAATATATGTAGTATTATAATGTATTTGTGACTGTAATAGTCGCCTAATGGCCACGATCTTGATGCGACTATAAATAAATTAATTGAAGAAAACATTTCAAAACTACAAAATTGGAGATAGCAAGTTTTGCCTGAAACAAAGTCTGTTCTACAAAATCATCTCTTTAAAAAAGTCATGAACAATTTTTTGAAAAAATGAGAAACTTTTCCAGAATTTGCGCTTAAATTTTACGCAACTTTTTGAAAAAATATTCAGCAATCGCTCGAAATTTTTATTCAAATTTTTTTCACGGATAGAGGGACGTTGAAGAGAATGACGCACTAGACGAATTAGGGTCACCATTGTAGTTGATTTCTCTAAATTTTTGAAAATTGCAAATCGTGAAATAATGCGTAAAAGTAAAAGTGCTGTTGCAACACGACTAGTTTAAAACTGACAACGCAAGCTACTAGAAAGTGCAATGAGGAGTACTTAGCACTTTAATTCCCAGTGTTGCTTTGAAGCAAAATGGCTTTTGACAGTTCTTTGCCTACTCTCGATTGAATTATCAACTTAACCATTCTCAACCTAGGGCCATATAGATAATGTATTCTCCATAATAATGCATTATTTTAATTTCGTGGCGTGTGAGAGACTGCTAAATACAGATAAGCGTAACGCATTGACGTGTGTATACCTACTTTTGTATTTTAGTTTTCTCAATGTTATATTGGCGTTATTTTTTGGAAACTTTGAATTTGTTCACATATATCTTCATAGTTTATAATTAGTATCATACTTTATCTAAATATTTAATTGGTTTTCTGTAAAATTCCCCGGAACACGTGTTTCTTAGAAGCAACATTGGGGTTTGATAGTAACTGCACGGAGTGAGTTCAGATAAGCGATCCTTTCGCGTGCTCCTCCATCTGAACATGGAAAAAACTAGGCTTACTGAAGAAATTTTGAACATCTTCGACGAGATTGAAGATGGCAATATCTCTAAAATTAAAGATATTATATCTTCAGATGTAGATGAAACGACATTGTTTTCGGGATTAGCAGAGAAATTACAAACAGAAGACAATTTCCTGTTATGATTATTTTGTTACCTCACCTTTTTCTACCTCAACTGTGGAATTTTAATTTTTTGTTTTACGAAGTGTTAATTAATTTGACTGGAAGCAAATTTACCTAACTCGTCTAGTCAACCAGCCAATAATGTCAAGAGTGTCTTTACGTCAAAACTATTGTTTATAATTGGTGAATGAAAATGAAATATTTTAGTAATTATACAGGTGTAATTTCATGTACATAGAAAGAAACGTATATTACAATCAAAATATAAAATCTGTGTACATACATTCTAATGTGCTGTCCCAAACTATACATAGGTCTTTATAACTGAGACGGTGAGGGCGCCAGTTCTCTGTTGTGGTTGTGCGTGGGAATACATTTTGTGGGGATAAATTTTACATTTTATTACTAACCATTTTAAGTAATATTCTTTTATGTTGCTGCTGTTTTTAAAGTTTATTAAATATAATATATTTTATAATTTAATGGAAATAATATGAAAAAGATATTTTTTCGAAGATTGTTTAATTTAATATTGCATACTTTTATTATAAATATATTACTAATGCGATTTTTTTTCTTTTTCTTTTTTTTGTTTTTCAACGGCTAAAGTGTCAATGATCAAGCGAGGAAAACATTGCTAAGAAAGTGAAAGTAATGGTGCTAAAACAGTACGTACTTTTTTGCCCATACTTTCACGCAAAAGTATGCGAAAAGTACTCAAATTTTCGAAAAATCACATGACTTTATTTCAAAATCTATCTTTAAGAAACGTATTTCATTAAGGGAAAATCTCTATCTCCATAATTATAGTTGTACGAAGATGCCAAAAAATGTTTGAATTTTTGCAATTTTCGAAAATTCAGTTTTTAACAAACTTAAAACTTGCCCCATTCTCTTTAATTTTGTGAATTTGTGCTTAACTACAAGTAAAAATTGTTTTCGTGATTGTCACACTAAATGAAAGTGCAATTGTAAGTTTTTATCAAGTTACTTGTAAATAAATTACAAATTTTCCAAATTTTCCACTTGCTTGAAATCACCAATCAACTACCCTTTAAACCCCAATGTTGCCTGAGGGCATCATGTACAATTTTCTAACATTTGAAGACATATTTGAAAAAAAAAATGGCCTATATGCTTTAAACTACTCAATTACAACTCACAATTAAGTTTTCAAAAATTCTTCATTATTTAACAATATTTTGGAATTCAAAGAGTTAGACTGCGAAATAGACTGCCTTAGTCAATGAAATGGAGCTTCGAGAGGGCGCGTTTCCAGCCAACGAGTTAGGTGCTAACGCTGCCAATCAGACATACGGCACTGCGAACATCACTGCACCCAAACACGACGCCAACCGCAAGATAACGATTTCGCCATTTATTCAAAGGGTCACGCGCAATTCTCGCACATTTGAGCCGCTTCTTTTTCACGGCGGCCCACAAAGCCCAAAATGAACTCCAAAAAAACCATATCTCCTCCTCTCGCTTCCGACATTTGAGGAGTATATCGTCCCATGCAGCTGCGGAAACAGTTACATCGGCGAACCAATGGGAATTGTCCTCGAGATAAGTTTCGCCATTAGAACTATAGTAAAATGAAAAAAATGGTCGTAGCCATCCACACATGGAAAACTGGTCACGCTATAATTTTTTATTACACCCGCTTTCTCACAAAGGAAGGCCGCTAGGGGCTGAGGGTTAAGGAGGCGGTGGAAATCTCAGAAGATCTCCACATCTCGATTGCTGACCAAGGTCTACGTCTCCAAGGAAACTGGAAACTTACATTTACCGCGTCGCCCGCTCGCGTCATGTGGCGTCTTCCGTTGCTCCTTGACGTCCGATTACAGGCGGTTTCCTTCTCTACCGAAGGGGTCATTTGGCGATTGCCCGATGCTTTCTCCGCTTTTCATGGGGTGTTAGCGACGCGAGATGCTCAGTGCAGAGTTTTCCTACACAATAACACTCCACCACACAACAGATCTTCTGAAGCAGATTCGATGTGAAAAATTAACCATCCACCCTTTAGTCACACAATACGTACTTATAGAGTACCGCAGCTCAGCCAGATTTTTGGCTGGTTAGAGATGCGCGCTCATGTAGCTAGCGATCCTGACGGAGGTCAGTAAAACTAAGGAGAGATGCTACTGAATTATGGGATTTCTTTATGCAATTGCGTTTCTTAAGCTGGTTAAATACTTAAAAGACAATTTGTATTTCTTGACGCCGCGGTTTTATATTCCTACGATATCAAGGGCAAGTCATTAAATATCACGTAAAATTACTTTGCACGAACGTTTTAACCTTACACTTGATATGTATCGGAAAATTTCATGTGTATCAACTGAATACTTATACTTTACCAGTTCACACATTAATAAAAATGCGTGTGTCGAAAGAGGCGCACTGTTTTGCAATTAAATGCAGCAACAATGAAGGAAAGAACACTGAGGAATATTGTTTTTTTACTTATCTAATAGACCTAGAAGGAATGACGGAAATTTGTTATTACCTCCCAACAGAAATGTTATTACCTCCAAGATTTACTTATTTAATACTTGCATTACTCACATTTTTACATATTTTCATGAACACTGTAGAAATACTTGTTCTTTCACATGTTTCCACTAGTCACTCTCAGAGGACAATATTTATTAGATTTAAATAATTTCTTTACGTAAAAATTTGTTGAAACTTTCTACTTCACATGTTTTATTTATATGCGTAAGGAAATTGAACTGTATATAGAAATCATTTACTTTTTGCTTAGATTTATCAGAACGATGCTGTATATCGAATTGTAAGGTGGCGTAGTATCCGCGATCGCAACGCGGACCGCTAGAGTCGCTGACCAACACGTCATGAGGCATTTAACACGGAGCTGCGTTCTCTATAAGTACGTATACTGTGCTGTAGCCCGGGCCTCGCTCTCAGCCTTCTCCATATGCCATTAGACCTCATGAAATTTCTGTCCAGACAGCAATGCGCGCATGATCGCAGTTCAATGTTGCACGTCGCAGTGTACGTTATACCAGGGGAAAGACTTCTACGACGCACGGATACAAGTATTGAACCCAAGGAATGACAAATGTTGAGTTCTGTTTATTGTCTGAGAAAAAAGTGCGACATATACTCCACCTGCGCCTCTTGAGTTTTTTCCAAGAAATTGTGATTTCATTTTGTTGACTAAATAGGGAAGCCTTTTTGGATGCACCTCGTAATTCAAGCACTCACCTGGAGAAGGAGAGTCCGGTCCATGAGCGCCTCTTGAGCCTCCAGTGTCAGATGGTCCATCCTCCAATCGTCCTCATCCATCGTGATATTGCAGCTCAAAGGGCTCGCGCCGTGGCCGGAGGAGACGGCGACCACCTTGACGCTACAGCCGACGGCGGCGACCAGGGCCCGCGCCGCCGCCACCTCCTCCTCCACGTCCAGCAGCAGGAGCTGCACGTGGCCGGCGCCGCACGCGGCCTCCAGCGCGGCGCGCGGCACCTCGCGCAACTGTCGGTCCCCCACGTAGATCCAGCGACTGGCGAAGGCCTCGTCCAGCACTTGGACGACCTTGGCAGCGCGGTGGCCCGCTGGCACGCCGCGCACCCTCACGAGAACCGACCCCTGGCTGCTCTCCAACGTCTTTCTCAAGGCGACACAGTGACCTACTTGGAAGCACAGAGCCTCGCCGCCCGCCGCCTCCCTTCCCAGCTTCGCCAGCTCCTCCGCCACAACGGACTCCAGTTCCCCTGAGCTCTCTGTGAGCGGAGTGCCCCGCGTGTCAACCAGAGCCCAGTGCTCCAGGACATGGCGGAAGGGAGGGAGGAGGGAAACGCTGCGCGGCAGCGGAGCCCCAAACACTGTGTCAAGTTCCTGTTTTATGAGCTTCATCACGTCGGTTACGTGCGCTTGTTCAGAGAACACGCGCAGCCGTGGAAGAAAATTTTGTTGGTAGACGTCTTTACGTCTATCATTGTCGTACAGCTTCCATACCTGTGGCGGATAATGCTAAATGAATATTTTGAAATCGCTTAAACATTTGAAGTTGTAAAAGTAAGTAAATTATGCTCACTGACATGAGCAAATACTTTCCTTTTCCATTATTCTCTATTCTACATTCTGTTACTTGCTTCTGTTACCTTCTGTCTTTCCTTATTACTTTTGCTCCAGTCTCTAAAATTATCGTTTTTGTGAATACTTTCCTTGATACGTAAACTCTATTCTTAAAACCTTGCTTCAATAGTTATTCTCTATATTACTAAATTCTTTCACTCCATTCTGTAATCTCTAAATTCTCTATTTTTTAAATACCTCCTTAGATAGTTATTGAATACTTCTCTCCAATAGTCTCTGACTTCTTCAATTTATTGTCATTATGCTAATCTCTAAACGCTTTCCTCCGTTAGTGATTCTGTGTTATCTTCTATTCTAAATCCTTTGTTCTTCACAAGGGTGCTATTTACCTCTAGGTCCTGGGAGTCGAAGGAGAAGACAGTGTTTGGCTTCGATATGTCGCCGGTGCGCAGGAGGTCCTCGTGTTGGAAATCCAGGTGCTGGCCATCGGTTGCCCCCTTGCGACGAAGCACGGGTCGATTAGTGTATATGACCATCCGCACATCGTCCAAGGTACAATCGTGAAGTAGGTCCTCGTCTTTCGTCTTGACGCTGCCAGGAGTCGTGTGTATCCTTTCGAAGTCGACGTAAAAGTCAAAATATTTTTGTAAGCTGAAGTCGCCCCTCGTGGATGTGAAAGCCTGAGAAGAAGAGAAAATTATAATAAATGTATTTACCTCAGAGAATTTACCTGTGTTATCGGAGAAGCTGGACCGTCAGCATTATCGTGCTTGAGCTTCAAGTGTTTAGCGAATTTGTATCGGAGGATTTACCTGTGTGGTTACTGTGGAAGCTGCAGCTTTCGTTCTAGCATGCTTGGGCTGAATGAAAGTGGTCAGTGAGTTTGTTTTAGAGTATTTACCTGTGTGGTGACCGGAGGAGCTGCGCCTATCGGGTTGGCGTGCTTGAGCTGGATGAAGATGGTCAATGGCTGTGGCTTCAGCACGCGCAGCACGAGATCATCCAGGGGACGAGCAGCAGCCACGTTTGAGAACAGTTGAAACGAGAGGCCCTTTCTGCGCGAGCGCAGCGCCAACAGGCCGCCTAGGAAGATCTCGTATTCAGGTCCGTATGGCGATGCTGCATTTTGTAATCGCCCTAAGACGGGCAATGCGATTCTGAAACAATGACCGCTGTGGAACCTTCTCACTCAACACTTCAAATCTGATAACATCTGCGTTTCTCCTACATATAAGAAATTATTTATTCTAACACGTGGAGTTACAATCCATGTTTTGTGGGTATTTTATATTAAAAAGTAGATTGACGGCAAAATGTGTGTTTATCCAACACCACCTAGGCATACAAGGTCTGAGCAGTCATTCAAGATGGCCGCCTAAGAAGGCCATACAAACTGTAATGCGAAGTTAAGTTGTTGTTATCACACGAAACTATGTAATTAACTACACTATCAAATAAGAAGAAAATATGTTTACTTTCACCCGCTGAAAGATTGTACATAAATATAAGTTTTTTTCAGGCGAAACAAGCTGCACACACTTTCTATTAAAACTGTTATTATCACTTACAGCGCACAATACATGAAATCCTATCTATTCTAATACCAAAATCCTTTTTTTCAAAATATTTTGCAAGTCTTGCTTTTAAATGTTCATCCAGAATGGGAGTCACTAATTTATGACTATCACTTAATTTATGTATTTTTTTCTTGTATACTATAAAAATTATTTTCTTTCTGTTACATTTTAAGTTTTAAACCAAATGAACACAATCTTAACATTGCACTAGCTTAAGGAAATACTATGAACCCTAAATATTTGAAATATTTATAAGAATATGACTTTACGGTAAATAGCGCACAAGGAAAATATGTAAACATGAACTGTACTGATAGGCACATCTTTTCTTGGTAAGGAATTTCGTGTGTTCCAGCGTAAAAGCACTTTGCCAATTTGTGAATTTGAAGTATTGATTTCTAAAGTAAGGTGTCCAAATTAATACAAAACTATCATGAGAACTATTACTACAACTAGTAAGAAAACTCACTTTAACCTAAGCTTTTCTAAAACGTCAGTAATTTTATTTGTATTATACAAACTACCCAAAGTTTTAATCATTTTTTACAACAATAAACACTGAGTTCCAATTCCTTATCCACCACAATTGAATTGATAGTTTTAGAGGTAGAATTACAATCAAATTGTTGAAACAGAATACTGCCTTCCTTATTCGACCAATAATCATCAAAAAAACAACAACAAAAAACTCCAGTTTGCTAATTAGTTCATCCAAAATAATGAAAGATATTTCATTTAATCTTGCATTTTTTATTTTGCTTTTTCTTCATTAGCAGCAAGCAGATGGTCGTTTTTTAAATGCTATTTATTTCCTTGAGGACTTTCTCTATAGGAAGTGCTTGAGCGATTGAAGTAAGCAGGACAATTAGGCAACAAAGAAGGCATAGCTCTACGAGACTGGCGTGTATGTTGTAAAGAAAGGCTGATTTTTAGTCCATTATCACAATACAACAGTGAATTCTTCTCAATGTTCCACGTTCGCAAATGCAATTCACAAAGCTGAAAGTAAACACAAAACTTAACAACTCACACATTTCACTTTTTATCACAATTCCCCTTATTTACATGATCCTCACTATTTCAACAACAGACATCTACATAACCACAACTCGACAGCTACACGTCCTACTCAATGTACACAACTGGATCACGACAACTCGCACAAGTCGTCCTTCCCTAGCCGCCATGTTGGCTTCGAAAAACTCCAGTGCGCAGGCCTTGCATGTCTAGGTGATGTTGGTTTATCCGTCTGTCTGTGGTCAATGCTAGCGCCTAAACCATTTATTTTACGTCAAAAACAATTAAAAACTGTGTGTCATGTGCTACGGGTAAAAGTGAATTCTGTGCACGCATATGCAATTCTGTTTTCAAAATTGTGATCCCTACACTAAGCCATTTACTACTTGAATTTTGAATACAGAAAGAAAATGAGCGGTTTTTTGCAAGGATTGTTACCAAAAAACAACAATTGCAATTATGCCCCATCTGGTGCACTGTCCTTAGGATGGTATCACTGTCTAATGTGGTATTATTTCCACTAACGTGTACCACATTACTGGTGTCTTTACTATCAGGCCTCTCTTGGCCCCTTGTGGTATTTCAACCCCGACGCTGTTAGGTTGTGAGGGCTAGGGTGCCTTTCATTTCCTTTTCTCCCGCTTTTCTCGTGTATTAAATGCTTCTTTCTTTTTCTTCATCTTCTTCTTATTCTTCTCTCACGCTTTCCTTTCTCGATTTTCCTAACGGGGAAGGGCAGACAAGGCTCTGAGGCGAGAGGGAAGGCAGCTTGTCTAGGGGAAAGTAACCTCGAAAATAAATCTCTGGTCCTCCAGGTTGAGGGTTGGGGCATAAGACAAGCCCTCCTACATCTGTAAAAAAGTACAAACGCTAAATATCCCAGTAATGAAGTGGTTTGTCCAGGAAACGACTTGGAAACGATAACGGTATATGAGTGCATGTACATGGTATGTACAGGGTCTCAACATGAAAAGAATAAAAATGTTTGAAGAATTAAAAATATGGGAATAGAAATTGCTGTGTTGTCAGAAACAAAGGGAAAAGGACAGGGAGTAGAAGAAGTAAAAGACTACATCCACATATATAGTGGTGTCAACAAAGAATTTAGAGCTAAGAAAGGAATTGCATTGCTGTGGTAAAGAAATATAAGTGTAACATTAAGAGTTGGACATGTGTAAGTGAGAATATTTTAAAAATTTATTTTAAAATTAAACGTATTGAGTTGTTTGTTATAGGTATAGTATATGCTCCAAATGACAATGCTACCGAATTGGAGAAAGATAGGTTTTTTAATCAACTGACAACGGTCTTGGATGGGGTACCAAACTGGAAGGACATATTTTTAGTAGAAGATTTTAACAGAAGAGTAGGAAGGCTTGCGCAAGGCAAGATACGGAGAAGTGAGAAATGGAAATGGTGAACGACTAATAGAAGTATACGACCAGTACAGTTTAAAAGTATTGGGTTTTTAAACATAAACACATTCACAAATTCACTTGGTCTAGAGGAACTAGTAAAATCATAATATATTACGTTACCGGCAAACGCCACAAAATTATGGTGGAAGATGTTCAAGTCTATAGAGGAGCCAAGTGCAACTCAGACCATTATTTATTGAAACCAAAATTATATGTTCCCAATGTAAACAAGACACAGCAATCGGAAATTCATGTCGCATCCAGTACCATGGGAAAAAAAGAATTCAAAATGTGTTTGCTTGAAGATCAATCTATATCCTTCCTATAAAAGCTCAGATTAAGTAAGAAACTGTTAGAAGTGAACCAAACAACTACTCGAACAATCTACGATGGAATTGTTGATTCCGTACATCAAGCAGCTTATGAGAGCCTCAGAGATACTCGTAGAATATACTGGTAGGAAAGGAATAGGTGACTCATGGTGGAATAATTCTTTGGCAGGGAAAGTGAGAGATAAGAAAATTGTTTATAATACATGGTTAATCACTCACGATATTGAAGGCAGAAAATTGTATCGTCAAATTAGTAGAGAAGTTAAACAGTAAGTAAGAGAAGCAAAATACGAAGCATAGGAAAGAGTATGTGAAGGTGTAGACCAGAGAATTGGCAATGCCAGATCAAAGAACGCATGGAAAATAATAAAGAACCTGAGATAAAATGAAATGCAAAATTCAGCACTACAACCTATAAGTATAGATCAATTTAAAATATATTATGAAGAACTTTTGAAAGAAAATAGGCCCACATTTAGTAACACGCATAACATAGAGCTCGAGAATCCTCATAATAAGGAATATATTACAGGGAGAAAGACTGAAAAAACAATAGAGAGATTTAAAAACGGAAAAGCACCCGGTCCGGGATTAGCAAACATTGAATTGCTGAAACTTGGCCCCACTTTATTATTGGATCTTCTTAACCGATTGTACAATTGATGTTTAATGGGAGAAGAATTACCAAAGGACTTGAGAAAAGGATATATCTCTAACATCTACAAGAAAGTTGATAGGAAACATTGTGTGAACTATAGAGGAGTAAGTACCCTTAGCAGCTTTGGCCGAGTGTAAGGGAAAATATTAAAAACCCGACTGGAAAGAGACATTGATGTCGAGGAATAGAGCGGCTTCCGAGCGGGGCGCTCATGTATTGATAAAGTCTTTATAATTAGACAGATAACCGACAAACGTTTAGCCCATAACTTGGAGACGCACCTTGTGTTTATAGATCTGCCTAAGGCCTCTGACTCTGTCCCATCATGTAGGCTCTGGATGGTCGTGAAGAAACAAAATGCAAATACGCAATTCATTCAAGCCGTTAAAGATTCGTACAAATGATAATACGAGCCAAATAAAAGTAGGGAAAAATGTTTCAGCACCATTTTCAGTAAATAAAGGTTTACGATAGGAGTGCTGTGCAGCCCAGACTTTGGCTGGCGATTTGAATTACTGTACACGCGAAATTTGAAGCTCTTTTTCAAACGAGTCTATTGAGTTTTCGAAAAACTTAATTTGATGTCGTTTCAAGCACTTCCACTCACAAATGTAATAATGTATACACATTGATAGGAATATGCAAATCAATGGCGTGAGGTATATTTAAAAAATGTACATGTAGGTAATTTTTGAAAAAACAAAAGAATACACTAAATGAACTTAACGTCATATTAAACAGTACAATTGGCGCTAACCAAAGGATATGTTTAAAGGAAAATTTGGAGCCACTTTTGAGAAAATGGTGTTTGAGCGTTTCTGAAAATGCGGAATTTTGAGCTAATTTTCAAAGAAAACTGTTGAGTTTCCTAGAAACTTTATTTGACATTATTTAAACACATGTACTCATAAATACAATAGCGCACCCACTCTTATCCATTTTCTATTTTGATGTTGTACATCGGTTCAAAATTTGTTATTTCGGTATAAAATAGATCAAAATGAGTACAAAACAGTGGTATTTTTAGTTTTTTTATTTCACGCGTTTTTCTTGTGAGAGTATGACAACTAAACGTAAAGTTAGCGCACTCACTCTTATACATTTTTTTATTTTGTTGTCCATCGGTTCAAAATTTTTACTTTGGGTATAAATTAGTTCAAAATTAGTACAGTATTCTGGAATATTCTTTTTTTGATTTCTGATAAGTGGATATGCCAATTATATGGTCATTTCACAGACAGACGAACAGACAGACGGACGGACAGACGCTTTGCTTCCAATTGGTTTTTCGACATCAAGGACTCAAAAAACAGGGATTCTGGCTACAAAGCGTGTTAGATGATTTTTTTTCTCTTAATTTGGCAACTGGTTTTATGCACTTTCTTGTTACCAGAGCCCGGGTATGAATTTTTTTGCCGAAAATCCGCCAAATTTTCGCGCATTACAAAACTTTCTCTATACTATGTATATTACTCCGTATACGAGGAAGCAAAATTGCAGTTGAAATTGGTAATTTTCAAAACATCTGAAACTTTATTTACAGCAAACAAATGAGAAAATATGTAACAATTAAGATACTAAACATGTATCGTGTATAACATGACAGTAGACGTAGTGCAGTCATTTATAAAATATCCTTTTGCCTATGGTTAATAAATAAAATCAAAATTATTGCAAAGCTATTTTTAAGAAAAAAATATATAATATGAGCAATAACAGTGTTACGTCAATACGCAACAGATGGGGTTGAAAAATTATAGTTTCCAATGAAAACTTCAAATTTATCTCCTGCTCCATCCTGGGTGTCATTAGATAGCTTTCAAAAAATACTGACCACGTACTATTTTACTATTTTGGAATTCAAAAATGTATTGCACGAAAAACACGAATAATTTTAATTTTTGCGCTTTCAGCGCCATGTATCACGAATTCAAAAAATGTTTCTAACAGAAGTTACCTATTTTCACCATAGAATTGCAATTTGCAATTAAAAAGGGGGGTATTCAATTTTTCAAAGTCCCCCCTGCCCTACCCACGGGGATGAAAGACTAGACTGCTACCATTTTTCGAATGGTCCTTTACTCCAATTCGAACCTCTTCCCTATCCAATATTGTGGTAAAGACGTCTCTTCATGTATTATTAATACGATTGTTTCTGTTCGGAAATACACCAACTTTGAACTCTGCCGGTTATTGTAGTGTATCCTCCATTTACCGAAGGTTACAAAGAGAATTACAACACGGGATACAACGCCCTGTTCTTTTACTGTAATCACGTCTTCTCTTTTCAAAAGGGAGCTTCAGAAATCAGGCGATCAAAGATGTAGGAAATCTTCAGGATAAGGAAAAAGGAAATAGGAGGATATCGAAAAACATATGGACACTAAGTCATGAACCAAATACAGGAAGCACAAGCCTTCGCTTGCTATCTACTGAGGAAGAAGAGTCATCAGAACATGAGTTCATAGCCTCAATAATGTCAACTTCCTCACAGATGGAAATTCTTTTTGCGTGTTATGTGAAGGGAAATGAGGAAATGATGAACACAAATTTAAGTTAAAAGTAAAATCTTTTCTGCTGCAAAACTGTTTCTATACACTTAGAGACTATACTTATCGTCAAAAAGAAAAATAATGTTTACTTTAACAAAACCAAGATATAGTATAATGAATTAGTTTACATTTGCATTGTATAATTTTAAAAAAGACTTAAATGCCTGTAACAAGTAATGTACTTCAGCTTCCGGGTCAATAACCCCCATCTCGATTGGGTTTTTGTCTAGTTTCCCTGATCCATTGAGCAACTGCTGAGATGGCCCCTTGAGTTGCTTCTGGACGTAAATGTAGCTTAACTATGTGCACGTTTTTTTGAACTGTCCTTTTGCTTGTAGTGGTAGTATAGCTTAGGGTGAGTTACTATTTGTTAGCAATAGAGAAAAATCAAATCCATTCGTTTACCGTTACAAATAAGTTTTCTATAATACGACAACGAAAATATCTGGTTTTTGAAATGTTAATCTCTCGCTTTTTTAAATTTATTATTATTATTACTATTTTTTCATCTTTCAACTATTAATAGTTAAATTGTTGGGAAGGGATTCTGACTCTCAAGAAAGCATGCGCAGATGATTTTCTCCCTCATACGTCACATACAGCTTTTGGCTGTTTTTGACTAAATAAATGAATCGTTCGTCGTTCATCTTGGTTTCAGAGGCCCCTGATCTCTCCCGTAATTCGCCGGTCACCGCTCCCTGTTCACTTTGGTTCAGCTTAAGTAGATTGTGATGTTTCTCAAAATATTTTATTTTTATTAATTACATGACTCAACAATTAAAAATATTTAAATAAAAAATAAAATGAAGATAAACGTTCGTAATTATTTTGCGGAATTGTCATTAAGGGGTATTGCACCACATGAAAATGAAATGCGTGTTTTATTATACATGTAATGTTTTTTATTAACCCCCTGCAAAAATAAGTTTCTTTTAGGGTTAGCAAAGCGTGCTAAGAGTTCATTTTTTAGCACTAGCGCTAAGTGAAACAATATTCATTATATTCTGATAAAACTGAGAATGTAACAATGAAAACAAAATACATTGTTCTGATCGCATGAGCTACTACTGACCTTTATACAACACGGATGTGATTTGCATGTTTGAATTAAAATATAATGAAAGTCAAAAGGGCTGACGAAAAAATAGTGTATAACACGTGGTTTTATTTTGCTCGTAGGAGTATTATTATTCCTACGTTCGTAGGATTCGGCTTATCGGCATCGCGTAGCAACATTTTCTACACGCAAAATAAAATGCAACATTTATCACTCGTATCATAAATAACTAATGTTTCAACTGTGTAATAAAGGCAGATTCTGCGCATTGTTAACAGCACGTCAAGTAGGCAGTTTTTTATATCCATTAAAAAGGATGTCTGCCAAGACAACTGTCTTGTTACCATGAAAAAAAGTACTTCATTCATGGAAATTGAAGGAAGTATCCCTTTGTAACCCTCCATAACCTACTGCCATTCCCCCATATATCAAATACCTTATTGCGATATAAAATGACGAACTTTTCCATGTATTTTTATAATATAATTTTTATACAAAGTAGAAAAAATGTTCATATTTTGTGGGCGAAGTGTGTGTGTTTTTTCATGATCTCGGTTGATTTTTGACCTCCTACGATCTCGACAAAAACTTACATTTCTACGTTGAAAGCATGGTGGAAATAACACCATGGTTGAAAGAATGCCTACGTCCAATGTTGCCAGGTCCCTTCTGGGAAAATTCACCATCAGAGAGATGAAAATTCGCCCAATAACTTAGTGGAGAAGAAAGATGAGCGGTGAATAAAGTTGACTCACACTGGGGCCGATAATTTCAAAATAGCTGTACGTTCACAAGAAGTTTAAAACCGAATACTCTTCTTCACAAAGCCTACCTATTGTGTAGATTTATGCTTAAAAAGTTGTATAATTTCTGGAAACAGGAGCAAAATGCATGTCTAAAAATAAAAAAAAAGGGCTCTGACATATTTTTATAATAGCTGCATATTTACAAGGTGTTCTAAACTAAAACACTCGTGCATAGTCCATTTCTTTCGAAAACCGCCAATTCAACAATTTGTTGGAAAATGTATTATTGACGATTTATGATAGAAAAGAAAGCAAATATTCCAAAATTATCGCAGAAAACAACGGATTCCGCCCCATGGATGGAATCTCTGGCAAAATGCATTTTCTTTCCGCAAGTCGACGCTTCTTTATTGCCCAATTGACGATATCCGCCCTATGTATTGAACGATTTTCCTAAGGATGAGCCAAAGTGACAGTTCGCGAAAACAAGTGAACATCACATGTATTTCAGAGAAGTATCCCTCCGCCGCGACAGCTGTTCAGTCACGCCCCTTCGTAAAGTGCTAGTGGCTCCTGTGCAACACTCCTATGCAGAAGTCTAAAAGTTTCGCTGAGGGATATGCATGTACGTGAGTCCGGGAAATATTTAAATTTGATTACGTATGTGGAAAATCTCTTAACATGCTCTCACAATCAGTAAAAGAATACTACCACGAATGTTTAATAGAAAGAGATGATTTCAAACCGAAAACACGTGCACCGGTACACATCTCGCATTCTAGTCTCGGTTTTAAAATAAACAATATTTATCACACAAAAATGTAAAATATAAAGAAATTCAATGTAAAATATAAAGAAAAAAAGAATTTTTACAGAAGAGCACATTACACTGCACTTCCTAATATCAATTACTTCTCGCAGCGCACTATATTTTTGTCGGACAAGGTCACCACAAAAGGAAGTGTCGAAACTAAGTTAAACAAGTTAGCCAACTGCAAACGAACGAATGCGGGAAGGGAGTCTAATAGGCTCAAGGGCACAACGACCACAGAAACTTCAGTTATGTTGCCAGCACAAGCTGTCACTTTGGCTCATCCTTAGGAAAATCGCTCTATAACATCCCAAGGCCTGCAGTAGAGCATGCCTTGGTAACATCCCTATGTACGTCACCAAGAGAATAAACTATGGCGTTGTTTTGAATTAGTTCACTAAAAAGAACGATCGTATTAAGAACCGTTCACATTAAAGAACGACTTTGTCCATCCCTAATAAAAACTACACGACAGCGAAGTAAAATATAATTTAATATTATACATATTACTCGTATAATATATTTGCTGTTTATATTTTTTAATATTTTTGGTCTTTGATTTTAAAGACATAACATTTTTCATATTAATATTTATTACACAATACATAGCAAAGTTTCGGAAATTAGTTGTGTCCATCGTCAGACTTAATTCTGCTTGAATTAAACCATGGAAACAACTAATTTCCGAAACGTTGCGCAGTATGTATTATATAATAAATATTAATATGAAAAATGTTCTGTCTTTAAAATCAAAGATCAAAACTTTCTAGTATATTGAAAAAATGTAGACAAAAATAAATAATAATTTTAATTGAGCACGAATCTCGTTCCAAAATATAATTACAGTTAACTGGTTATAAACATTAATAACCGTTGTTTTTCCCCACAATGGAACACTTTACCACTTATGCGCCTTACGGATGGTGGATCATACATTCTAAATTAAGTTTGCAAAGAAAAATAAATTAATTTAAAAGACTAAATTAATAAATTTACAACAATCTAAAAACAAAAATGAAGAAGGGTAAACGAAATTGCATTTAACTTTGACGTGATTAAAACCATAAATCTCAAAAACAAAACACAACTAAGCAGAGACGAACAAATATAGTAAACGACCGGAACGCGAACTTTCTGACACGGCAACCGAAGCACGTGGCACCACAGTTGTGGCTGATCCAACAGCCGAACGTATCCCTTCCTACAAAAATACTAAATTCTGAAGATATTCGCAAAGATTTGTGGCAGATTCGTATATAATGTATTCGAGGCATTATTTTACTAATGTTCTTGTTGTAATGAAAAATATGGTAAATGAGGATTTAAAAAACAGTTTTGAAATCTCAAAAACGGGAGTTGTTGATTTACCGGAAAACCTCACAAAGCCCTGTACTTCATTCTTAACCTCGGGCAGGCTATTTAACGAGAAAGACTGTGCCATTCTGTTGCATCACTAGTTTATAAGGTATAACAGCAATCTATAATGGGCTTTTCATGTAAGAGATGGTCTTGTGTCTTAATTTGTAAGGACGTTGTTGACATAACCTGGGTATCCAGTGTCGCGTCTTATTCCTGCCAAATATTTTTGCTCCTTGGACGTGCTTTTGCGATTTCAACCAGAATTAAAGTGTTAAGAAGCAGTTACAAGTAAAAGAGAAATTATGTAACTGTAGAAACACTAACTTTCAATTTGAAATTCCTTTATCTGTGGTTCATTACAACGATCTTGAAGCCAAATTCACAATATGTCCTACATGTAAATTACTACCTAGCATTTTCAAAGTGTTTTAAAATTAAAACTAATTTTTTCTCACTTACTTGGAATGTGATGTACTCGTCATTTTTATCTGAAAAAAAAAACAAAGTTTTTTTATTAGCGTTATAATCTAATAATTATTATTATTAAGCATTATAATTGTTTGTTATTAGGCCTTAGGCTTTAGAAAAAAGACCAGTCACGGCTGAAATGTGTAAAGGACTTTATGACGAACTTAATCCATTGTTTGTGCCTGCTGTTTAAATCCTGACACATGATAAAAGTTTTTTTATAGATAAAATTTAGCTTTGCATTGAATTGATCCAATTGATTGCAGCTGGGAAGAGGGTGGGGAAAAATTGGATACCTAACCTTGACCAAAGTAAATAGAAAACAACCTAGACTGAGAAAATCTACGCCATTCTGTAACATTACAAAATTTACATTTCCCTGCAGACAGGATGAGATATACTTGGTCTATCCTCATGTATTTTCCTTACAAATAAATTGGAGAAATACACTCCTGCAACGTCAGTTGTTGCATTAACACTAGCCCGTAACATTTGCCTCCCTAATATCTTTATGAATCTAGCTGGATAAGAAATCAAACTCTTTAAGGTACACTATTAAAGTAACTATAAAGGCACCTCCATGTAGTAGGTCTATAAAAAATATTCTGAAAATAAATTAAATAAATAAATTAAGAAAAATTAACTTACAAAAAGTGTGCATGAGAATTTAATTGTCATATCTTAGCATTAGGGTTTGGAAAATAATTTTTTCCCAATGTGGATGGATGAGGAGTTTTCTGTTTTAAATATTTCTCTTGAAATAATTCGAACATTAGATTTGCTTTTTTCAAATTTTTCAAACAGTATGTTTAACCCTACTTAAGCAGCACATGTCTATAAAAATGCATTGATGCTTGGATGTTGTGTCAGAATCAAAAGTTTGAACTATATGCAAAATAGCTCCTTTCCCTTCTCTAGCGTTGGCACTTTGAGAAATAAATGTATGAAAGGTACTTGTCTGCTTGAAACTTTTTGGAACACTTCATTTGAATTATTATCATCCAAAAACCAGTAAAAACTATGTAACATTTGGGGGAGAAGTCAATCTCCATAAATAATGGAAATTGATTAATATGTATAATTATTAATTAATTTTTGTAAATAAATTCAATTTATATGGAGCAAAATATTTCTTAACTAATATATTTGAATTTTGCTATCACAAATGTTGCATTAAATTAACATCAGATTTAATTGACATACTATTCTAATTTTTTTTAGATGAAAGTTCATACTCCAACAAGTAAGGCGGAAATTATGTTCACTTGAATTTGAGACCTTGACATAGAAATTATTAACAGTATACAGGCTTGCAAATTTCTTTTACTACTTATCCTTGATGTAATGGATTTTATCCCCCCAGTCACAGTGGTGTTAATAGTACTTTGAATGAAATTCGATGACAAAAAAAGTTACAAAAAACACAAAGATTTACAAAATTGTTCAATAATCTCAAAAGTGATAGAGGTAAAATTCTGAAACTTAAAAAAAATCTTTAGAAAGAATGGTTAGTTAGGACTTCACCACATACAATAAATTAAAAACAATTCGCAGAACAGTTACTGAGATAATCCAACAAATTACAGACTGATATCTCTTCTATACAATTTTGCAAAGGTATTTGAAAACATTCTGTAGGTGAGAATAAAAGGCTTTTTATTGATGCACAATAAAATAAATTCACACCATTATGATTTTCAGGAAGAGAGAAATTCTGAAAGCGCAATAGTACATTTAACTGATCATGTAGCTAATTCAAAAGACAAAAACATTCCTTGTTTAACAATATTATTAGATCTTGCTAAAACTTTTGATATGATTGATCATTAAATTGTTGTATAAATGTTAATGAGAAAGTTATATTAATTGGAGTTTGGAGGTTTTGTACATGACATGCTATTAAACTACCGAATTGATAGAAAACAGTTAAAATTAATGAGAAGTACATTACAGAGTTGATGAATTGCAAGTGGTTGTAAATCAGCGGGAAATAAAAAAGAATTGCTTGAGCCCCAAACCTGATAAAACTGTGTACACACTAGCTTCTGATAGCTACAATGGTAGTGTCACTAAAACGTAACTTGATACTACATCCCATTGACAGTTTGAGATCTAAATGTAACTGATGAGTGGAAATTGTCAAGTATATGGAAGTACATACAGACCAAAATTTAAAAAGGAAGACTCATTCATTAAAACTGATCACTAAAACAAGGTTGATTTATATATTTTATACAATGAGAATAATGGTGAGTGAAAAACAGTTATTGATGCTTTATTGTGGGTAATTTTTATTACACAATCACAGCTGGGGTAGGGGGTATAAAACAAAACGTGAAATTTCTACGAAACAAACATAAGAAAATGGTATATTCAGGGGACCCCAGAGAAAACCAGGGGCCAGGGACATTTGATCTTTGAGGGTCATTTATTTCAAACAAAAAATTTTCTCCTTTCCCAATTCGTAAAAAGAATTCATTTCTCTGTGCATCAGAAATTAAATTTGGTTTAGCGATAAATATATTTTTCATTTCTTTAGAATGAAAAAAAAAACTAGGCACCCACTTAAAGGGGACCTGGGCTTCCTCCCTTTCTGGATGCCCCTGGATATTTTATATTTGTCTGAAATACTATACAAGGAGAAACATGTTATTGACATAACAAGGTTTTATTTGAAAAAACTGTGGCTTTTAATTATGCAGATCTTCAATAGCAATATAACAAAATATCGATTACTTATGAAACATGTAATTGATATTATTACAAGATAATTGTACCCCAAAGAGCAAAAAAGTAATGAGGTAGAGATGATCACAATGCAATATGCATTAGATTATTTAAAATAATAAGCAGCAATTTAAAAAAGTCAATATTGAGAAATCGAGGAATTAAAAATTATTCAGAGGATGGCAGATAAGCCTAAACAATATATTTATCAAAAAGATATCCAATCTTTTGAAACTGATCAACTGTGATGTGTTAAATATATAAATTCATAAATTATGGATTTTCTTAAGAAAAGATTACATTAATATAGTTTTCCCTTTGGTTTATAATGTATGTGTTTTCGCAAATGATATGATTATGCAATTTGAGATATTTTGAAAATAGTAAAATCTATAGGTTTTGTGCATAAGCACATAGCTTCAGCAATGCAATGAGCATAATATATTATGTTTAATGTATGTTCACATTAGACAACAGGTTTAACAAATTACTAAAAATCTTTCATTTTAATTGGTATAGTTTGACAATTTTATTCAGGACTGTATTTTCTGTTGGGGGCGCCCCTCGCAAAAATTGGGTGGGGCGCTTTATTAGGGGAATCTCAAGGAAAAGGTCAAAAATGGTTAAAAACTATTGATGTTTATTAATTTTCAATTACATATTACACATGTATTTAACAGTGATATAATCATGAATTTTTGGTAACTATAAAAAAATACTTTTAAATAAATTAATAAGGCCTTGCCACAAAATCATCAATCACATTGTTAAAACTAATTTACCTTAATATACTGTTTTTCCTTCTTAAAATAGTGAGATATTTGAGATGTCGTGTCAATGTCATTCACAATTTATTTTTAACTGTTTTTAATTTTGAAAATAATCTTTCAGCAGAACAATTAGATACCATCAAAATGAGATAAGTTTTTAAACTGATTTTCACATTATAAAAAGCATGTTGGACTTGCTTTTTGTATTATTACTTTGTTATTTCATTCAGGTAAAATTAAATATAAATATAAAATTAAAACAAAATAAAAGTATAAAATATATCACAATTTTGTAATGTAAAGAATACAATTAAAATGCATAAATATGAATGCGATATTCAAACAACACAAACATGATTTTCATTTACATCGTATGACTTTTGTTGAAACACACAATTTTTCACATGGTTTGTATATGTTGGCGGACACAGGACCCCTGCCCACCTTGCCTACTTTTAAATCTGGCCCTGATCATATACACTTTAACCTACTGATTCCCAATTTAAAAAAAAAATAAAAAATTTTGGCTTCTTTTTGCATTTGCATTTGAGATAGAATGGAATCATTGTTAATGCAATTCATATTCAATAATGTTAAATCAAGTTTTCCACTGTTGACTAAATTGTTTGTAAATTCATTGTCTTCATAATAGATGTATGTTTCAAGAAATAAATTCAATTTGAAAATGAAATGCCATTCTTGAGGGTTCGGAAAAATCATGTGATCAGAGTACACATGTCAATTTCTGCATTTTTATCACTGGGCTAACCCACAGTTGTGATTGTTACCTTCGGAGCATATTATTAATTGTTCTTATGTCTCATAAAGTTCTGATGCATTGTTCATAAGAATTGTTTGTATTATAAATCAGAATTTTTAACTGGAGGTTGTAGTCGTGACATGGGAAAGACATGGACTTCCACACTATGGCTTTCAGTGGCAGTTTTCTCTGAACATATTTATTTCAGATTATCAGTTTTGCCACACAAAGCATAATAAATTTTTAGTAGTAAATTCATGAAATAGACATCTTTAACTAAAATATGACATGCCAGAGCATATTAGGTCATTTCTACTTTTTATAAACATGTCCTACATTCTATGGATTAGACAATTTATAAAATCAATATGTTTGCACACAATTAAAATTTAATATGGTGTGTATTTTCTATTAGTGTCACACATCTCACTGATGCATTTCGGTTATCCTGATATAAAATTATGACCAGGATAATCGAGGGCAGCAACCCATTTCACATACAGTTTTTCCTGAACTAGTTTTCATCCTTCATTTGCTTATGAGTTTTTCAAGTGATAGCTGAAGAGTAAGACAGAAATTGTCTCATCATATTTCATAATTGTTTCCATCATTACAAGGAAGTGTGTGCTACTATAGCACCACTAGTTTCATCTTATATACTATAATTTGTTTGTTACGCCTCTGGGGAGTAACTATCAATCAGCAAATAATTAGACAGGGTTTTGTGTGGATGTCATTTTATAGATGGCAAAAAACCGTAGGAACAATTTCCCAAAGAAGAAAGTTGAATGTTGTTCTCTGTGTTTTGATTAAGGCGACACCATAGATTGACGGACATAGAACGTTTTTGCAAAAAATAAAAATTTAAAAAAAAGAAACAAAAGAAAAATAAAAGAAGAAATGAAAAGAGGAATCGTTATCAGGGGGTGTTTATACGTACTCAAGAGAAATCAGCTATGTTCTTCATACAGCAAAGACGTTGCGAACAAATACACCATAGTACACCATAACAGTAGACCACCAAATACACCATAACAGTAGACTAACAAAGGAAGCAAGTGTATTATATACATGAATCGAGCATACGTAGGGAAGGAAAAAATAAACGTTATTACGTACCTACCACCTGAAACTAACAGCTGTTGTGAGCAGATCAAAAAATGACTGTCTCTGCACAATATGCGACGCAAGTCTTGCAAGACCACGCAATTTCTATTACTTAGCTAAGAACAATGGTGGAAAGAAGGTCTCTCTCCACCATGGAAAGGACCAAAGATCCAGCGACCTGACCGCGACTTAGGGTGATGTGTGTGGGGGAGATAACAGCGTGTGTCTGTTCTGAGGAGACTGCGTGAACGTACCTGTCGGGTCGACTTAGGAGTGAGAGCTGCCTGTTGCCTAATTGTGTTGCACACAATTAGGTTCGTCCAGCACCTCCGAGATCTTTTTGCAGTCCGAATCTTCGCTTTGAATTGAAACGATCCAGTGCTCTGTCGTAGCGCATTCTCATGTGATCAGCTCTTTAACTTTCAGAAGGTTTCGACGATAACAGATAAGTGACATAACGATAAGTGACAAAGCGGCTTATCTTATAAAAAAAGGAAGTGGCTAGACGATAAAGTGTATTTTCCTCCGTCCACGAAGCTGCAGTTAAACGATATTACATTTCAAACTAGTGGTACGACAACAGCACGTACTTTCTCACAATATTGTTAATGGCTGTGAAATATAATTAGGGATGGGTCGTCGATACCCTCGATACTCTGATGGTATCGATAGCGATCGATACTTTCAGAAAATGACTCGATACTTTCAACTTTTTCCCCATCTCTTCTGATTTTACAGAATAATTGTCTTCTTTATATTCCCCTCTCTCCTACTTCTCCTGTTATCGACAAGAAAGTGTCCGTCTGTTCGGATTCACTTACAATCGTTGAAATTAGCCAATGCTGGGAAATTAGCCAACGTCTGGGCGCCGTACTGCCCTCCCCCCCGCTCTTTAACGCTCTCGCGTTTGTCACTATCTTTGAGATAGCACGCAATTCGCGATCTATTTAGCTTCGGGAAACTCTGCCTTGCGAGCTCCTGGCAATCCAGTGACGACCGGCACAATAACCAATGCTCGATGACAGCGTTTCTTCCGAGAACACGCCTTTCCTCTGACTGACGGAGGCAACTGACAGAGCTGAGTCTTGAGTTCAGTTCTGCGTTTTAAAGTGACCGAAAGACGGCTAGATTAGAGCATTCCATGCCCAAAATTAGTTAAGTGTGGAATTATTTTGAAGGCACTCGAAAGATGACAATCGTGCTAATTGTAAAATATGTAAAAAAAACATTTTAGCCTGGTGGAAAATCCACAATTATAGTAATTAAAAAAACGTTAAATCAATACCTCGGGTAGCATTCAGCTCCACCGAACACCAGAGGGCCAAGCCATCTAATGTTGCATTGGACTTTAGATATCGTAGATCGGTCAAGTCGGAGATCGTACTAGTGAAGTGGTAGAAGTTAATGACCCATGGCCAGAAGTTAATGACCCAAATAAATAAATATACTTAATTGATTTGGTTTGCAACAATGTAATACATTTTCCCTGCTCCAACACCCCCTCTTCGTGCCCCTCTCCCCGGCGGGGTTTCCTACCCCCCACCCCCACCCCATCAACAGGCAGTCTTGTTCATCCCTTCACTCTTCGCGACGATCACGCATTCTAGCGGCGGGCAGAGAAGTATTCAAAGGAGGAAACTCAAAAACAAGCGTGACGAGCCTTCTAGTTCTTTACTCTATGCCGTTACCTATCTGAGAACTTCGACACTCGGTACTCAATACCATACTACTTTAAAGCCTCGGCTAAAGCAAAAGTGGTTCAATCATGAAAGGATATATTTCGTTCTTCATATATGCATACATGTACTATTTTATAATTTAAAAACTATTGAGATGAACATACATTTTGTAAAAACTTTTAAAGATTATTTTTGAGGAAATCTAACATACTAACTCTTTCTGTGTCAATTCTATCTTTTAAATTTTTTTGTCACATATTAATCCAGTTGTACTGAAAAGTCTCTCCAAAAACACTGATGGAATGCACAGGTGTCTAATAGTCTAATAATCTAAATAATCCCTGAGGTCCACGGCACTGGTTAAACGCAGTATCTCCCAGATATTATTACACGTAAAGTAATACTTGGTGATTTTTTTCTTCATTTACAATGTACATGAAGAAATTGTACAATGTACAATTTACATTGACGACACGCGAGGACAACAAGCGCCGTGTGAGGACACGGGTGTGGCTCCACCCTCCAGCCCTCGCGCCTCCTGGCAGTCGAATCACCTTCCTAATAATCCTCTACAGCGTGGGTGGTGACGACCTTGACTCCGAACCCCTTGTGAGGAAGCGCTCATGGCCATCTCAGATACTTTTCTATGTCTGTGATATTAAGGAACCCCGTAGGCTAGTGTCATCAACTGATAAGTTGAACAACGTACATTTAATTTAATGTGTTCTTTTATTTTCTGGTAATATCTGTATTGCATAATGAAACATTTGACATTGATTTTGATAAAAGCGTAATACTGCTTCATTTGGAGACGCCCGCGAAGACATGACCAATACATACGCCAGATGTCGGTTGTGCGCTGAAAGGAGACCACGTGACTGACCAAATCGCTGCGACGCACTTCCTTTGCAAGATAAGACGTACATTCTGCTGCTTCCTGACAGGGAGACGGATCTTCCTGGATATATCGAGAAACACAAACTTCAGTGCATTGTTAGGATCTTCCTTGTATGCGCTTCCGAAATGATAATTTTACAAATTTTTAGACAGCACTGCTGGGTTCTGTAATTTACATGACACATATAGTAGACAGCAGTGGCGGTTGGTGAACAAATGTTGAGGTTAGGCAATACAGATTACTGAACAGTTGCAGATCCTTTGCAGGGGGACTTCCACTTTCTTAGTACATAACTGTGCTACGAGTTTGTGTTGCACTCAGGAGAGAGAGAGAGAGAGAGAGAGAGAGAGAGAGAGAGAGAGAGAGAGAGAGAGAGAGAGAGAAAGAGAGAGAGGGAGTGGGAGAGAGAAGGAGAGAGAGAGGAAAAAAGGAATTAACCATCATTAGACCATAAGGGCGGATACAAATGAATTAATAAGAATTATTATTCGTCAGTTACCAGTCATTATCCAGAATTTATTATGGAATTCTGTCACTAGATTCGGAGGATTTGATTGAACGACTAAGTCGCTTCGATAAGACATTAAATGGAGAATATGATCGGATTAATAATAATGGATACAGCAATGATATGAAAGTAGATAATAATGGAATGAGAAAATCAGTGAATAATTATAATCAAGGAAATTATGGTTTAGAAGGGAAGGATGAGAGGGGCAAAGGTGCAAAGATGGACAATAAAAAGATAGGAAATAGCTATCCATGGAAATTCAAAGAGGGTAAGAAACATGAGCACGTAGAAATAAATGTAATTAAACAGGAAAACTCCCAGCGTTCGAAATAAACAGGCGGAATATTTCGAACGGTAACACAGACGATGTGATGGTTATTACAGCATTAAATAGTATTGAAGTATCAGCAGAAGATTTGTTAAGGGAAGACACGGACGAATGGGCGGAAAATTGCACGTGTTTGGTTTTGAAGGGGGTATTTCGGAATATATCTGTAGATGTTTTGATTTACACGGGGGCAAATGTTTGTGCGATATCAGAAAAATCATATGAACAAATAAAGAAAGAAGGGAATACAATCGAAGAACTACCTACTAGAAAATTATATATTTGTACAGATAACGGGAGGCGCATCGAAACAAGAAGTCGGCAAATTTGGGTGGAGTTGGAAGTCCAAGGGGTGACAATACAGTTTCCAGCAATAATTATAAAGAATTTGATTCGCCCAATCACTTTGGGGATTGATGGCCTAAAGATGTGTGACGCCAAGGTCCACGTAGGTAACAGGAGTATATTGTTACGAGGTGACACAGGGCAACATTGTTTGGGGATCAAAGACCAGGAGGGCGAAGATATATGCATTTGTGAGATTGTGGAACAAATTGAAGACCAGATTCACGCAGCGGCAGAGGGCGCAGTCGACGAAAATGGAGTAGATGCTAGCCAAGCAATTGAAAAATTAGTTAGTAAATATAAGGATGTTTTTGGAAGTTCGGAGGATCCAATAAAAGAATATCAATTTAAAATTGAATTGACCGACGATGAACCTTTTAATTTGAAGCAATACCCGATCCCCCATGTATTTAAAACAGAAGTACGTTATCAAATAAACACGATGCTTGAGGATGGTATCATAAAAAATCTATGACACCGTATGTGAGCCCGATAGTTATAGTTCGCAAGAAAAATAATAAAAGTAGATTCTGTATCGATGGAGGAAAACACAATAGTAAGACCATCGCTCGTCATGAAAAACCGCCAAAATTAGATGAGATGATGCGGAAGATAAAAGGACCGTATCAAATTGAAAAAGTTTTAAGCAAAAATGCTGTAATCTTAAAGGATGAAACTGGTCAACAAATGGGGACATATAATTATAGAAATACGAAGCCGTACAAAAGGGACGATACACATGACTAGACAGTCTAATGGAACGAATTAATGTTTGTAAATAGAATTTTGTATATATTAGTGTGTAATGTTTTTATTTTTTGTTGTTATGTGTATTTCGGTGATGAATTAGGAGGCGAAGAAATTTTAAATTATTATGTTGTACATAGGATTGAAGTAAATAGCAGGCAGAACAACATTAAAGCAAACTCAATGAAATGAGCGTATGAGCTCAATGAAATGAGCGTATGAGTTAATGGTATCACCCCCACATGAATTAAGTATAAAAATATCTATTCATTAATTGATTATACATTATTATATTTATTTATTACAATAAACAGGCAGTTGCTCAATTTTACACACTTATTACAGTTAGTCTTTAAGACGTAGTGTTGAAGGAAAATATATAACCGCTCGTCAGTAACACATTAGTTAAAATCCTTAAGATTAATTGATTTTATATAATTTATACATTGTTTGTATTTTATCAAAAATACAAGCACATTTGCGCATTATATTATTGCACATTATAATATGTTGAAACATTCTATATAATTCTAAATAATTGCAATATTGTTTTTAAATAAATATTTTTAAATGAAACATAAGTAATCAACAAATGTAAGTTTCATAAAAAGACTGTTTACGAGATTAAAGGTCTACAAACTTATCTATAATTTCATTAGAATCAATGCTTCTTTCAGTGTAATTTTTATTGACAATAGAGCCAAATCAAATAGTCTTGATTGACTCATTGTATATCGTAAATAAGATTTTATAAATTATAATTTACAGAAGCTTCTTTCACATATAACAAAAAAAAAAAAAACAAATTGTAAGAAATTATTTCAAACTAAGGAAAAGGTTTGGAAGGGACTCTACAAAGTCACACTCTAGTGTCACCTCCATACTGGTGTGTCACCCGGGGCGCAACCCCTGTGTAGACCACTGAATAAACCAACGTTCATGCTAAGCTGTAACGGCCCACATAAAGAGCTTCAAATGCTCAAATTATAAATGTACAAACTCATACACAATCATTTAGTCAAACTGTAAATAGTAACAAATTGTAAATGATATCGTAAAAAATACGACCACGTCATCACGATATTTCGTACAGAATGTTGTTATAAAGGATAATGAAAGAGACACAAGTAATCCAGAAAAAGTTGCGAATATCTTCAACCAATGGCACGATGTTTATTTCTTAACCAACGGCACGATGTTTATTTCTTAACCAACGGCACGATGTTAACTTCTTCCAACGAAATCCTCAGAATAGTCAGTAAACTAAAAAATACATATTGATCTGGTTCAGATGAATTTCCGGATTGTTTATTAAAAACGTGTGCATCTGCCATTTTACACATATTAACTCGCATTTTTAATGCTTCCTTGTGCACAGGAATATTTACAGATATTTTCAAAACAGCAAAAATTAAGCCACTCGTTAAATAAGGAACAAAAATGAAATTCAAAATTACCGGCCAATTTCTCTTTTGTCAGTTTTCTCAAAAATATTAGAGAATCGTTTCTATACGCGAATGGAAACTTTTCTCCAGATAACGAAGCGTTTTCAGACTCACAACACGGTTTCAGGAAATCAAAATCTACGGAAACTGCCATTTTTTCTTTCGTAAAAGATGTTGCTTCATCAATGGACCAAAATGAAGAACCCATTGGAATATTTTTAGATCGTTCGATACCTTTTGACGTTATTAACCATAACATCTTGCTCTCAAAATTACCTTCTTATGGAATTCATGGTATTGCCCTAGATTGGATAACCTCGTACCTTAAACATTTATCGCAAAGAGTAGAAATACCGTACTGGCACGAAAGGACATTATTTACTTATCTTTCCAATTCTTTGCTAATTGAACATGGAGTCCAACAAGGTTCGATCTTAGGTCCTATCCTCTTTCTGTTGTACGTAAACGATATGCCCTCACCTATTAAAAATGGAAGAACAGTTCTGTTTGCCGATGACACGATTGTTTCTTTGCAAAAAAGAAACAATAAATAGTACAATTTCAGAAGTTTCAAATTGGATTTGTAATAACAAATTAATAGTTAACGAAGGAAAAACTGTATCAATGCAATTTTGCGTTTCAAATCGGCAATGTTCGGCTCGTATGCTCCAGTGAAAATAAACAATATGCAATTACCTGATGCTACGGTAACAAAATTTCTAGGTCTCTCAATTCAATCAAACCTCAAATAGAATGTACATATAACAAAATTAAATACTAAATTAAGCTCATTATGTTATGCATTCAGAATTCTTTCTAATTCTGTCAGCCTTCATGCAGCTCGTTGCGTGTATTTTGCAAGTGTACATTCCCGCCTGAGATATGGCATAATATTCTGGGGAAGCTCTTCCTTTAGTGCCCAGACATTTAGATTGCAAAATAAAATTATCCGAATAATGAAAAAATCCCATCCAACTTTACCCAACGAACTGAATTAGACACAATGCTGTAGTGGTGTAGGTAATATTTGTTTCTCCTATTCGGTGGAAAGAGGAGATGCAGTTTCTACTTCTTCTCTCCTCGCAGACACCTTAGGATTGGGCCCAGGTAGCCTCCCTCCGGGGCGGCCAACCAGGCAACGCCCGCTGCCCGCAAGAAGTCCGTCACGTGCCCTGACGAGCGATAAGGGAGATGGTAATCAAGTGACGTATACGTGTAGTCCACGTCATGATTGACCTCATTTTCAAAAGATTTTATTGAAATGTTTGTGGTGGCCCAGATTATTACCTCCGAAATGATTTCCAGTGCTCCCGTCATCAGTATCATTTTCAGATACATTTTAATTCTGTAACATAAATCATAAAACAGTTAAAACATCTCTAATGAGGTTAAATAAATACTAAGATCCGTTCGTACTAACTTTACTCAACATGTAAACGAACGTTTTAATGTATTGTAAATATTTTTTAATCTTTAATACTTAATATAATCTGCCCACGCTGGGAAAAGCCAAATAGAAACGAATTTAAGTTATTATTTTTGAAAATTAGTGATGAGTCGGTACCGGAATTTCTCGATACTCGATACTCGATACCGTTACCTGTCTGATAGTTTCGATACTCGATACTTGATACTCGATACTCGATACCATACTACTTTAAAGGCTCAGCAGTAAAAGTGGTTCAATCAGAATTGGAAGGATATATTTTGTTCTTCACACATGCATACATGTACTATTTTAATATTTAAAAACTATTGAGATGAACATACATTTTTTTTAAGTTTTTAAAGATTCTTATTAAGGAAAACTAACATTCTAACTCTTTCTGGGTCCATTCTATTTCTTTTTTTGTCATATCAATCCAACTGTACCGAAAAGTCTCTCCGAAAACACTGTAGCTGATGAAATGCACTGGTATCGAACAGCACTTTTTCTTAAATTGTGGAGAGTCACTTTGTTTTTTCAGTAAGATGGTACATTTGCATCAGGAGGAAGAAAGTGCGCACATTTAATTCATCTTTTTGTAATTTGGTTTCGTATTCACAACATGATATTTCGTAGTCACTCTTCATAATATTCCTATAAAGAGGCCACATGTCAATGCATTTTCGGGGGTTCAGTATTTGAGGATGGCGAAAAAATAAATTAAGTGAATTAAAATTTTGAACAATAAATACTTGTCTAATTTGAAATTTCTAATGTAGATAATGAAAATGAGTTATTCGGAATCATATACAGTGATTTAATTTTTTTTAACTACGGAAATATCGGAGAATCGAAATCGTGATTAAAGGGTTGTTATTTTCTTGTGGGCATGGTGTATCTGGGTAGATGTTTAATTGATTTCTTGAATCTATTGTCCTCAATAATACTGATCGATTTATTTTATTTATTTTATTTACGTCAAAAAACAGTTAAAAACTGCGTATGACGGGCTATGGGGAAAAGTGAATTGTGTGCACATTTTCAAAATTCTGTGATCCCTACACTAAATCATATACTACTTAAGTTTTGAATTTTGAATTTTGAAAGGGAGAAAAAAAAACAAAAAAACTCCCATGTAATAAAATCGATTTTCAAGGATAAATAAACAATAAATTTTGAATTTTGAAAGGGAGAAAAAAAAACAAAAAAACTCCCATGTAATAAAATCTATTTTCAAGGATAAATAAGCAATAAATTTTGGCTCTTATTACTTCCTGCCGCGACAACATGGAAACAATAATTTGAATAATTGTATTTCCCACTGAATTCTAGAAGACATGCACAGAAAATGAAGTTACATTTATGTCCAGAAGCAAAACAAGGGGCCATCTCAGCATTTGCTCAATGGATCAGGGAAACTGGACGAAAAACCTGATCGAGATGGGATTATCTTTGATTATCGATTTATATATTGATTATCGATTGATTATCTTTGCGTATCATGTAAGCAAATTTTCTTGTTATCGCTTTTGAATGGTTGTCTCCTGATTTAAATTTGTTCTTTGTTACCAAAAAATCAATGAGTGTTGGTTGATTTGTGTTGGAACTTGATGATCTTGACAGGACTGGCCACGGGTCATTAACTTCTACCACTTCACTTGTACGATCTGCGACGATTCAAACGTCCCGTGCAACATTTTTTTAGTTGGCTTGGCTCACTTGTGTTCGGTGGAACTGAATACTACCTGTTGTGTTGATGTAACATGTTTTTTAATTACTAGTATTGTGTGAATTTTCACCACGCGAAAATGTTTTTTACATATTCTACAATTAGCACGATTGTCATCATTTGAGGCATCTTCAAAATAATTCCACACTTCACTTTTGTTTATGGAATGCACTAATCTATAATAGTCGTCTTTCGGTCATTTTAAAATGCAGAATTGAGCTCCGTCAGATGGCTCCGCAGTAAGCTGAGGAGGGGAGTATCCCGAGAAGAAACGCAGTCATCGAGCATTGCTTATCATGCCTGTCATCACTAGATTGCTGGGAGCTCACAAGGAAGAGTTTCCCAAAGCTGAATTGGTCGCGAATTGCCTGCTATCTCAAAAGATGGTGACAGGCGCGAGAGAGATAAGGAGAGGGGCACGGCGCTCGGACGTTGCAGCGTTGGGTAATTTCAACGACTGTAAGTGAATCTGAACAGACGGACACTTCCTTGTTGCTAACAGAAGAAAAATAGGAGAAAGAGGAATGTAAAGAAGACAATTCTTCCGTAAAATCAGAAGAGATGAGGAATGGCATAAATAATTGAAAGTATCGAAAAAGAATCGAGTCGTTTTCCGAAAGTATCGATCACTATCGATACCACCCGAGTATCGAGGGTATCGAGGTATCGAAGGTATCGAGGACCCATCCCTATTGAAAATATTTATTAACAAATGTGTCCGACTTTGCAAATCAATCTGGAATGTGTGTGCAATTCTGAACTTATAAGCGCTTGCAAAATTAGATCTTAGTTATTAATACCCAACATGGTCTTTCAATATCCTCCAAGTTATATCATATAAGCCGATTACATCTCAAGATGATTTAAAATACCCTGCAGAGCGCTATTAGAAACATTTATGGCTGGATTATCAGTCACTTTAAAACGCCCCTATCAGAAAGCTAAATAAATGATTTCAGATATTATTGTCGTTTTTTCTTCGGAGAAAATATTAATATTCTTTCCATATTACAATACTTGGCGTTATTTGACGTAGTCTTGCAGTCTGTTCAAGCTGCTGCGTAGACGCGACGGCAAAGCGTTCTCGATAGTGAATTCATGCGCAGAAGCTACTGCGCATCCTCTCATTTCGGTATACCTCTTATTCTAGGTACCTTGGGCGAAATTAACGTAAAATCTGAAGCACGTGACCAATGCGACAACGAACTCCCGAGAAGAAAAGGTCGTCGGACGGAAGAATAGCGTTCCCATGTGCGTAGCAGATACGTGGAACAGAAGCTCGTAAAGAGGTAATTGAACTTCTGTACAATGCAGATATGCACACAGCATAGTGAAAGAGCAAGTGTATATGATAGTGTAAATACTAAAAGAACACGAAATCTCTTAAGGATTGGTTCACTTCAAGAGAGAAGCAGAACCACTCCTGTGTTCTGACAAGAGGCCCTTGCTCTTTTAGGGATTTAATGGGTTTCCATCACCATCAACATGCACATTTCTCAATGATCTCGACTTTCATTAAAAGAAGAGTGGATAATATCAGTCTGAATTTAAGAAGAATTAACTTTTATTTTAATTAACATTATTGATGAGACGACATACAAATTAAAAGCACTGAAATTAAACTAAATGTAAATGTGTAAAATAAGATACTAACACAAGGTGTATTCATTTTCTTACAGCTCTAATTTTTATAATTTTCCTTCTACTTCTCATTTCGCTTATTACTACAATTCCATAACCTCACTTTATCCAACCGAAGGAATATTGGATCTCTTATACTATGATTGTCTTATTAAATATAATCATGTAAATATGGCCTTTAATATTGAAAAAGTGGTTATAAAACCAATTTTTCGGTATCAGGGGATCCCAAAACGTGTATTTCCGTTGAAATATAGAAATCGATTTTCCACAGCACTACATAACTTTCTCCATACTACGTATTTTGCTTCGTACGTATGTATACGAGAAAGTAAAAATTTGCTATGAGAAATTTTATGCCATTCTGGAGCACCTCTAGATACTTTGGCGCACTAATGTATTTCATTAGTTGATTAATCTCGTGAACCACATCCTGTAATTTATTAATGGTGGTTAATTTTACAATGGTGACATGTAAATATATTCGTGTATTATTTTATAAAACAAAAGAATACAACAAAAAGGCTTTTATGTCATCTGTTATAGTACGTATAACACTAATCGTACTAGAGCTTAAGAAAATCGAGACTTTTTTTGAGAAATGCTTATTTTTAATATTGCACATATTTCACTACTTAACTTTTCCTATCAGTATTCATAAATTTAATGAAAAATGTTATTATAGAAAAAAATACATTTGATAGAAAAATCTCCATCATCAATTTTGTAATTATTGAAAGTATTTCAAAATTTCGTAATTATTAAAACTTGAGAGGTAACAATGAAAAACGGACCTGTATCATCTTTAAAAATATATTTTTATTTATTCTTAAAATAATTTAAAGAAAATATGTGGGCAATTTTTGAGAAAATTTTGAATCTGTTCTATGGGCTTTATGTAATTGTACCCCAAATAGTTAAAGAATGTTTCCCAAAGGCGAAGAGCTTCTAGGCGAACGAAATCGATTGGGGAATATCAATTTTGAAAAATAGTCCCATTAATAGTTTAGCCGTGAGTGTTCGTAAGCAAACGGAAGGCCGTTTGAAAAAAAAACAACTCTTTTTCGCTATCAAGGACCATCACTTCTTAAATCAGAAGACATAACGAGTTAGAGTAATTTACTACACGTTCGAACAGGATTTATCCCCATTTTCTGTATTAGGTCCGCGAAATACGTGTTCTTCTGTCGAAGAAATCGGAGTTTGCCGCAGCATTACATAACTTTCTCTGTGGTAGGTATTTACTCGTACTAGTACTTCGTATATTACTAGTAATAGTACTCCGTATACTACTTGTGTTCTACGTACGTATACAAGAAAATAAAAATTCTTTGCCGAAACAGGTCTCATATGAAACACGAAACACGTTGGTTGCCACTGCCCACGTGCACGGAGGCGAGGCGCCGATGACCTGGCGAACGAACATTATTTCAAAGTGGTCCCTTGGCAGATTGATTGATTGATTGATTTTTTCGTGTTTCCGGGCGCGTCAACTACTTAGGTTATTAGTCCCGTTAGTGTAGTGCATGTTTTTTTCTCGGGAGATGGCGGTGATCTTCCCCCGCTGGATGGCGAGATCCGGCGCCGACCTACCGTCGGCTAGTGGGGTTTCCCCCTAACCAGGACTCTCCCACCAGCGGGCACCGCCCCAGCCGGGACAAGCTCTAAGCTCCCGACCGGTCTCCCGGAATATGTGGTAGTGTAGTGCATGTTAGTGTAAGTGCGTGTGTAAAGGGAGAGGATAGGACAAGGAAGAGGAAGGACAGATCGCGCGCGGTCCGTGGCCCGTTTGGTAGGGTACTGCTCCGGCATTCGCCTGGGGCTGATCGGAGAAACCACGGAAAACTACCGATCAGAGCAGCCGGCCGCTAGAATTCTCCTCCAGACAGCAGCTGAATTCGACCTAGCTGAAAAGCTAGTGTCGAAAATCCTGCCGCCCTCAGGACTCGAACCTAGGACCTCCCGGTTAGAGGCGCTGCAGTGACATCAGTTGGAGCTACCGCTACCGGTCCTTGGCAGATGTATTGCCTGTAGGATCACGGTCGGTGCCTTCAAGGCAAAAGAAAACTTCATTTCTACTTCGCCTTTTAGAGTCAAGAAATAAATCAATATGAATAAGAAAGTAACTCGTACAGCGCACGACACCCTGAAGGGGAGTGCGGTGTCCGTTAGCAAATGAGACCGAACGACGACCACGTGCGTTTGTTTACATGCTGAGTAAAGTAAGAGCAAACAAAGAGTAGTTATTTATTCACCACTTACCTTTTCGAATCCACTTCTCTTCGACTGCTGCCGCCGTTTCCGCTTCCGGAGGTCCCTCCATTAGCGCTTTCGATGTTCGCTGCAGAAGGGGGATTCCCCTGCGGCTGTCCGTGTGTCAGATCTTCCTCTCTACGTAAAACCGAGTTGCCTCTTCTGAGACGCTTGATCTTCTTTATAGTGATGAAAAGACTAGCGACGTTGCAAAGCACCAAACTTAAGACTGGGCCGTAATAGAAGAGCGCGGTTCCGTATTTGTAGGAAAAGAATTCCATTGTTATTTCATCAAGTTCATCATTCTCATCTGTAATATGAAAGAAAATGAAAACGCATGTTATGCAGTTTTCTCGAAGATGAATTTCCAATGTATGAATTAAAAAAATATAATAAACTTTCAAATTTGTATTTACACGTTGGAAAACGGATTTAGCTGTTATGCAGATTGTGATACGATTCGTTCACGCGAGCGGAGCCTGAAAACCAATGGAAAGAACGGATCTTCAACGGAAACCCTGAGAAATGGTTTCTTTGTGTAGAACATTATATGTGGAAGTGTGTAGAGGTGTTTATATGTATGTATTGCACATGGCCCTTTTTCCAAATCTATCATTAAGGAACAGATTTCCTGGAGGAAAATACCTCGATCTAATATTGTGGTTGTCGGAAGAAACCAAAAAAAATTGGAAATTTTGCTTTATTCGGAAAACCAGGGTTTTCACTGAACATGCGATCTGCCCCATTATTGTAAACGCACTTCACACTATCCAACAAAAAAATTTAATCAAAAACGATGGAACCATTTTTTTGAAAATTTGGAAAATATACCAGGCGTTTAATTAAATGTACCCCCAAAATTAAAACATGTTTTAAATTCTAAGGACGGCGTCATCAGCCACATCTATCGAGGAATATCTGTTTTGGAGAAAATCCGCTAAATCCTGCTGTTCACACACGTTGTACACTACGTGTTAGAGGATTTTCCTCTGAAATTAGTATTAATAATTTAGGAATTTCCTCCTTAATTATCCAGTTTCGTTACCTGAGCTTTGCAATAAGAGTTTTTCTGTCGATGATTTGCCGTTTTTTCTCGCAGCAATACATATATTTCTTTCTACTTGGTAGTGAGAAAGTAAAAATCTGAATCTTTAATATTGTTGTTGTAGGAAGGCGCCGAAAAAATGAACTCGAAAAATAAAAATTGTGGATTTCAACGAAAATCAGACCTGGATCATTCCTTTTCGCTATCTGAGGCCTAAGTTTAATAAGAAAGTGTGAACAATTTTTGAGATAATTTTGAAAATGTTGCGGCTTCATGTAAAGTACCCTAAAAATCAGTTGTATCCATTTCAAATTCCGAGGGCCTCGGGTTCATTTCAATCGACCGGGGAATATCAATTTTTGAGAAAATCGGCTGAACAGTTTTATGCTCAAGTGTTGACATGTAATTGATTAGAAATGGTGAAATAAAATATATAGCTTTACTTACATAAATTAAAGAATTTTAATAGTCCGACTAAAACTTGGTAGCGGCTATTTAACCATCGTTGGAATATGTGTACCCGAAGAGAGGAAAAAGGAATAGACCCAAATATTTTATGAGCAATTACGAAAAGAAATCAACAAAATGGCAAAACTTTGACTATATAATACTGACTGGTTACTTCACTGCTGGAATTGGTAATGCACCGATCTGAGATGTTGTAGGAACTTGAAAAAAGAATAACTAAATAACAATGGTCATGAGTTAATTCAGTTTTTGTAATGGCCTTAAAATAACGAACAGTTCCTTCTCAAGAAAGATATACCTGAGTACTTGGACTGAACGAGGATATCGATCGATTATTGATTATGTAATTGCCAACTAGAAGATATTTGAATATTTTTTGTTACTTGAATATTTGGAAGATTTGAAGTTATTTGAATATTTGCAAGATATGAGAGAATATAGCGGAAGTGATATTAACTCCGCCCACTTTCTAGTACAAACAAAAAATGCATTGCTCACCAGATTGAACTAGAGGTACTACAGAATGGCACACACTTTCTCGTTGAAAATTATTTCTAATTTCCTTGGTGTGGTGTGACTTTAAAGTCTTGTTTCATTCTCTACCAAGCTGCCATCTATCGTCGTCCAGAACACATTTTTTAGACATTTTCTCAACTTTTTGCTTTCCTAATTGTTCAACCGAAACAATTCTTCAAGAAATTTAAAGCACACTAAAACCTCGTCCTAAATAGAAAGTTTCATAGAAAAATTTGAAGCTGTTTATAAGAAAATGATGTTTAAGCATTACTGTAAATGCGAACTTTAAGAATTAATGAAAATATGGAATTTGGGCTCTTTTCCACAAAAAACTGCTGAGTTTTCGAAATAATTTATTTTACATTATTTAAAGAATGTGTACTCATTAATAAAATAATGTTAAGAAATCGCCTGTAATTTAAATATTACTCACGCAAGAGACAAGTCAAAAAAAATACATTTTTTGCACTTTTTGAAAAAGCAAAAGAACAGAGCAATATGACGTTTATGTCATCGTACAGGGTTCGTTTGTCACCAACCATACCAAAAATTTAAAGGACAAAATTGGAGCCGTTTTCGAGAAAATAATTTTTTTGTTATTTTTTAATATTACAAATCTCGCATCCATTATTGCGCGAACACTACTAAAATTTTCAAAAAATCTACATTACCTTAATGAAAGAACTATTTATGGACAACAAAAGTCATTTAGAGAAAAAAATGTCTTTAATTTCATAGTTGTAGGAAGACGCCCAAAAATATTCAAATTATGCAATTTCCGAAAATTCAGAGTTAACTGTGAAATGGGAGCTACGCCATATTTATTTAAAGAAAAAATTCGGAGCAGTTTTTAAGAAAATTTTGAAAATGTCCGCCGGGCTTTATGTAAAGTTCCCCCAAGTTGTAAAGAATGTTTTTCAAAATCTCAAAGCTTCAACTAGAGCCAGATGCACAGGAGGTTCTTCAATTTGGAGAAGAACGTACGAATGGTTTAGGCACTGGGAGTGTTCACAGACGGACGGACGGACTTTTTGCTTCCAATTGGTTTTTCAGCATAAAGGACCCTAAACACAGATTCTGGCTACACCACACGTTAGAGATTTTTTTTTCTTAATTTAGCAACAGGGTTTTTGCATTTTTCGCCACCAGAGCCCGGCAATAAATATTTTTCCACTGAAAATCCGCCGTTTCTTCGCGCAGCATTACATAAATTTCTCTATACTACGTATATACGTGCCAATACGAGAAAGTAAAAAAGCAGAATAACTAATATGAAAACAAAAACGAGGAAGTCTTCAAAGTATATCTACTACTATACGAATCAGTAAATATACCAACAAAGATTACAATATTATTTACAAAGTAAAGGTACTACCGAAAACTTTAACTGTGAATGAAATAATATAGAAAATAGCAAAATTCTAGCTGAAACGGAGGCTGTAGGTAAACATAATAAATTTAGGAAAAAGACAGGAACAAATATGGAAATAGAGGAAGAACAAAGTGGCTTCAGGAAATGCCATGAGAACATAGCAATAATACAACTAATAGAAAAAAGAGAATTCAAACTTGTGCTCACAAATCTTTTATTGAATACGAAAAAGCATTTGATCGAGTTAGCAGAATAAAATTACTGAATATCAACGAGAAAATAAGATACCTAATTCATTTGATATAATTATAACATATAAACAATGAGGACTGAGAATAGGGTGCACATTATCACCTACTCTATTTATTGGTAATATTGATGATATCATAAGACAATGAAAAAATGAAATAAATCCGGGAATAAAGCTACAACCCCAAAATATATTGTTAATGTATACATTAATGTTTGCAGATCAAATAATTATACAGAAAACAGAAAATGATCTGCACAAATCTATATTCCACGTAAACCAGATATGTGAGCACTATGATTTAAAAATATGTGTTAAAAAGACGAACGTTAAGGCTTTTAAAGGGAAATACTCTATTCGCTCAAAAATTGTTGTAAAAGGTCAGATAATAAAACAGATATCACAATTTTAATTTCTTCGGCTGTGACATCAACTATGAAAGGGAAAATTATATGCAAAATAAACTAAATAAATATCAAATGTGTGGAACTATTCATAGAACTTTAAAAAAAACAATGAAGAAACTAGAATGAAATTTTATGAAGAAATGGCAGCACCAATGTTAATATACGGAAACGAATCATGGAGTCTAACAGCATTAGAGCAACTACGAATACAAACAGCAGAGATGAAATTCCTCAGGAGAGTGAAAGATTGCTCGATATTAGATCAAATAAAAAATGAGATTAGATCTGATCTAAACATATTGTCCATGAACGACCGTATTAAAGAAAATAAACAACGCTGAATATACATAGAATGGATTATACAAGAATAACAAAACCAGTATTACCTTATAACCCTTTAGGAAGAAGAGAAATAGTGCGTCCAAGGAGAAGATGGTTGGAGTAAAGACCGTGTATAGATTAAGAAGATATTTATGTGAAGAGGAAAAAGATTTTTACACTTTTTTCTCACCAGGACTCGGCAATAAGAATTCTTCTGCCAAACATTTGCTGTTTTTTAGCGCACGATTATAATTCTTTCTCTTCTTACGCAGCAACAGCGAAAAAGTAAAAAGAAATGTGGCAAATTATTTGCATTTTTATCTGTCCCTATTCGCCAAAAATCCTGCTTTAGTGGATTAATATCTCCTCTATAAGAATTGGTTAGAATAATATTTTACTTAAAGTGGGTTTAATACATTGTGTAATAAATAGTTAAACCAACAGCGATTGGCCTTAGTGTGATCTACGTAGTTTGAAGAGAATAGTGGATGTGGAATGGTATTTCACAATGTCATCTCGCTTTCACTGATTACCTTGAAAATCACCGAGCGGTTCGTTGAAGCACACTCTCGCTTCCGCAAGAGATGGCTTCAATCGTGAATTATCATTGACCGCCACTTTGTCCCGAGGAGTAAACAGGAAGGAACATGTGATCGTCAGTAGAGCGGGCAGTCCCCACGCCAAGACTGAAACTACTAAAAACCTCTTCTTACCACTCCTACTTGGAGTTGCTGCTTGTAATCTAAACAAACGGGAGAGAAGAGTGAAATTAGATCCGGGCTTCAATCGTTAATTATCACTGACCGCCACTTTGGCCCGAGGAGTAAACAGGAAGGAACATGTGATCGTCAGTAGAGCGGGCAGTCCCCACGCCAAGACTGAAAGTACTAAAAACCTCTTCTTACCACTCCTACTTGGAGTTGCTGCTTGTAATCTAAACAAACGAGAGAGAAGAGTGAAATTAGATCCGGGCTTCAATCGTTAATTATCACTGACCGCCACTTTGTCCCGAGGAGAAAACAGGAAGGAACATGTGATCGTCAGTAGAGCGGGCAGTACCCACGCCAAGACTGAAACTACTAAGAACTTCTTCTTACCACTCCTACTTGGAGTTGCTGCTTGTAATCTAAACAAACGAGAGAGAAGAGTGAAATTAGATCGGGGCTTCAATCGTTAATTATCATTGACCGCCACTTTGTCCCGAGGAGTAAACAGGAAGGAACATGTGATCGTCAGTAGAGCGGGCAGTCCCCACGCCAAGACTGAAACTACTAAAAACCTCTTCTTACCACTCCTACTTGGAGTTGCTGCTTGTAATCTAAACAAACGAGAGAGAAGAGTGAAATTAGATCCGGGCTTCAATCGTTAATTATCACTGACCGCCACTTTGTCCCGAGGAGAAAACAGGAAGGAACATGTGATCGTCAGCAGAGCAGGCAGTCCCCACGCCAAGACTGAAAGTACTAAAAACCTCTTCTTACCACTCCTACTTGGAGTTGCTGCTTGTAATCTAAACAAACGAGAGAGAAGAGTGAAATTAGATCGGGGCTTCAATCGTTAATTATCATTGACCGCCACTTTGTCCCGAGGAGTAAACAGGAAGGAACATGTGATCGTCAGCAGAGCAGGCAGTCCCCACGCCAAGACTGAAAGTACTAAAAACCTCTTCTTACCACTCCTACTTGGAGTTGCTGCTTGTAATCTAAACAAACGAGAGAGAAGAGTGAAATTAGATCGGGGCTTCAATCGTTAATTATCATTGACCGCCACTTTGTCCCGAGGAGTAAACAGGAAGGAACATGTGATCGTCAGCAGAGCGGGCAGTCCCCATGCCAAGACTGAAAGTACTAAAAACCTCTTCTTACCACTCCTACTTGGAGTTGCTGCTAGTAATCTAAACAAACGAGAGAGAAGAGTGAAATTAGATCGGGGCTTCAATCGTTAATTATCACTGACCGCCACTTTGTCCCGAGGAGTAAACAGGAAGGAACATGTGATCGTCAGTAGAGCGGGCAGTCCCCACTCCAAGACTGAAAGTACTAAAAACCTCTTCTTACCACTCCTACTAGTTTCCTGCTTGTAATAATCTAAACAAACGGGAGAAGAAAGAGTGAAAAGAAATTAGATCAGAGGCTTCAATCGTTAATTATCATTCACCACTTTGTCCCGAGGAAGTAAGAGGAAGGAACATGTGATCGTCAGTAGAGCAGGCAGTCCCACGCCAAGACTGAAAGTACTAAAAACCTCTTCTTACCACTCCTACTTGGAGTTGCTGCTTATAATCTAAACAAACGGGAGAGAAGAGTGAAATTGAATCGGAGCTTCAATCGTTAATTCTCCATTCTCCGCCACTTTGTCGGAGGAGGTAAACAGGAAGGAACATGTGATCGTCAGTAGAGCAGTCCCCACGCCAAGACTGAAAGTACTAAAAACACCTCTTCTAACACCACTCCTACTTGGAGTTGCTGCTTGTAATCTAAACAAACGAGAGAGAAGAGCGAAATTAGATCAGGGCTTCAATCGTGAATTATCAGTGAGCATCACTTCGTCCCGAGGAGTAAACACGAAGGAACATGTGATCGTCAGCAGAGCGGGCAGTCCCCACGCCAAGACTGAAAATACTAAGAACCTCTTCTTACCACTCCTACTTGGAGTTGCTACTTGTAATCTAAACAAACGGGAGAGAAGAGTGAAATTAGATCGGGGCTTCAATCGTGAATTATCATTGACCGCCACTTTGTCCCGAGGAGTAAACAGGAAGGAACATGTGATTGTCAGCAGAGCGGGCAGTCCCCATGCCAAGACTGAAAATACTAAGAACCTCTTCTTACCACTCCTACTTGGAGTTGCTGCTTGTAATCTAAACAAACGAGAGAGAAGAGTGAAATTAGATCGGGGCTTCAATCGTGAATTATCATTGACCGCCACTTTGTCCCGAGGAGTAAACAGGAAGGAACATGTGATCGTCAGTAGAGCGGGCAGTCCCCACGCCAAGACTGAAAATACTAAGAACCTCTTCTTACCACTCCTACTTGGAGTTGCTGCTTGTAATCTAAACAAACGGGAGAGAAGAGTGAAATTAGATCGGGGCTTCAATCGTGAATTATCATTGACCGCCACTTTGTCCCGAGGAGTAAACAGGAAGGAACATGTGATCGTCAGCAGAGCGGGCAGTCCCCACGCCAAGACTGAAACTACTAAAAACCTATTCTTACCACTCCTACTTGGAGTTGCTGCTTGTAATCTAAACAAACGAGAGAGAAGAGTGAAATTAGATCGGGGCTTCAATCGTGAATTATCATTGACCGCCACTTTGTCCCGAGGAGTAAACAGGAAGCAACATGTGATCGTCAGCAGAGCGGGCAGTCCCCACGCCAAGACTGAAACTACTAAAAACCTCTTCTTACCACTCCTACTTGGAGTTGCTGCTTGTAATCTAAACAAACGAGAGAGAAGAGTGAAATTAGATCGGGGCTTCAATCGTGAATTATCATTGACCGCCACTTTGTCCCGAGGAGTAAACAGGAAGGAACATGTGATCGTCAGTAGAGCGGGCAGTCCCCACGCCAAGACTGAAAATACTAAGAACCTCTTCTTACCACTCCTACTTGGAGTTGCTGCTTGTAATCTAAACAAACGGGAGAGAAGAGTGAAATTAGATCGGGGCTTCAATCGTGAATTATCATTGACCGCCACTTTGTCCCGAGGAGTAAACAGGAAGGAACATGTGATCGTCAGCAGAGCGGGCAGTCCCCACGCCAAGACTGAAACTACTAAAAACCTATTCTTACCACTCCTACTTGGAGTTGCTGCTTGTAATCTAAACAAACGAGAGAGAAGAGTGAAATTAGATCGGGGCTTCAATCGTGAATTATCATTGACCGCCACTTTGTCCCGAGGAGTAAACAGGAAGCAACATGTGATCGTCAGCAGAGCGGGCAGTCCCCACGCCAAGACTGAAACTACTAAAAACCTCTTCTTACCACTCCTACTTGGAGTTGCTGCTTGTAATCTAAACAAACGAGAGAGAAGAGTGAAATTAGATCGGGGCTTCAATCGTGAATTATCATTGACCGCCACTTTGTCCCGAGGAGTAAACAGGAAGGAACATGTGATCGTCAGTAGAGCGGGCAGTCCCCACGCCAAGACTGAAACTACTAAAAACCTCTTCTTACCACTCCTACTTGGAGTTGCTGCTTGTAATCTAAACAAACGAGAGAGAAGAGTGAAATTAGATCCGGGCTTCAATCGTTAATTATCACTGACCGCCACTTTGTCCCGAGGAGAAAACAGGAAGGAACATGTGATCGTCAGTAGAGCGGGCAGTACCCACGCCAAGACTGAAACTACTAAGAACTTCTTCTTACCACTCCTACTTGGAGTTGCTGCTTGTAATCTAAACAAACGAGAGAGAAGAGTGAAATTAGATCGGGGCTTCAATCGTTAATTATCATTGACCGCCACTTTGTCCCGAGGAGTAAACAGGAAGGAACATGTGATCGTCAGCAGAGCGGGCAGTCCCCATGCCAAGACTGAAAGTACTAAAAACCTCTTCTTACCACTCCTACTTGGAGTTGCTGCTAGTAATCTAAACAAACGAGAGAGAAGAGTGAAATTAGATCGGGGCTTCAATCGTTAATTATCACTGACCGCCACTTTGTCCCGAGGAGTAAACAGGAAGGAACATGTGATCGTCAGTAGAGCGGGCAGTCCCCACTCCAAGACTGAAAGTACTAAGAACCTCTTCTTACCACTCCTACTTGGAGTTGCTGCTTGTAATCTAAACAAACGAGAGAGAAGAGGAAATTAGATCGGGGCTTCAATCGTTAATTATCATCTTCACCGCCACTTTGTCCCGAGGAGTAAACAGGAAGGAACAGGTAGATCGTCAGTAGAGCGGCAGTCCCCACGCCAAGACTGAAAGTACTAAAAAACCTCTTCTTACCGTCTACTTGGAGTCTTCGTTGTGGACCCAAACAAACGGGAGAGAAGAATGTGAATTAGATTCACCTCAATCGTTAATTATCATCTTCACCGCCACTTTGTCCCGAGGAGTAAAGAGGAAGGAACATGTGGGATCGCTTCGTAGAGCGGGCAGTCCCCACGCCGAGACTGTGCATTAAACCTCTTCATCACTCCTTACTTGAGTTGCTGGTTGCAATCTAAACAAACGGGAGAGAAGAGTGCGAAATTAGATCGGGGCTTCAATCGTTAATTATCATTGACCGCCACTTTGGCCCGAGGAGTAAACAGGAAGGAACATGTGATCGTCAGCAGAGCGGGCAGTCCCCATGACAAAACTGAAATTATTAAGAACCTCCTCATACCAGTCCTGTTTCGAGTTGCTGCTTGTAATCTAAACAAAAGAGAGACAAGAATGAAATTAGATCGGGGCTTCAATCGTTAATTATCATTGACCGCCACTTTGGCCCGAGGAGTAAACAGGAAGGAACATGTGATCGTCAGCAGAGCGGGCAGTCCCCATGACAAAACTGAAATTACTAAGAACCTCCTCATACCAGTCCTGTTTCGAGTTGCTGCTTGTAATCTAAACAAAAGAGAGACAAGAATGAAATTAGATCGGGGCTTCAATCGTTAATTATCATTGACCGCCACTTTGTCCCGAGGAGTAAACAGGAAGGAACATGTGATCGTCAGCAGAGCGGGCAGTCCCCATGACAAAACTGAAATTACTAAGAACCTCCTCATACCAGTCCTGTTTCGAGTTGCTGCTTGTAATCTAAACAAAAGAGAGACAAGAATGAAATTAGATCGGGGCTTCAATCGTTAATTATCATTGACCGCCACTTTGTCCCGAGGAGTAAACAGGAAGGAACATGTGATCGTCAGCAGAGCGGGCAGTCCCCACGCCAAGACTGAAAATACTAAGAACCTCTTCTTATCAGTCCTGTTTCGAGTTGCTGCTTGTAATCTGAACAAAAGAGACAAAAGAGTGAAATTAGATTGGGGCTTCAATCGTTAATTATCATTGTTCGCCACTTTGTCCCGAGGAGTAAACAGAGGAAGGAACATGTGATCGTCAGTAGAGCGGGCAGTCCCCACGCCAAGACCGGAAAGTACTAAAAACCTCTTCTTACCTCTCCTACTTGGAGTTCCTGCTTGTAATCTAAACAAACGAGAGAGAAGAGTGAAATTAGATCGGGGCTTCAATCGTGAATTATCATTGACCGCCACTTTGTCCCGAGGAGTAAACAGGAAGGAACATGTGATCGTCAGTAGAGCGGGCAGTCCCCACGCCAAGACTGAAAATACTAAGAACCTCTTCTTACCACTCCTACTTGGAGTTGCTGCTTGTAATCTAAACAAACGGGAGAGAAGAGTGAAATTAGATCGGGGCTTCAATCGTGAATTATCATTGACCGCCACTTTGTCCCAAGGAGTAAACAGGAAGGAACATGTGATCGTCAGCAGAGCGGGCAGTCCCCATGCCAAGACTGAAAATACTAAGAACCTCTTCTTACCACTCCTACTTGGAGTTGCTGCTTGTAATCTAAACAAACGGGAGAGAAGAGTGAAATTAGATCGGGGCTTCAATCGTGAATTATCATTGACCGCCACTTTGTCCCGAGGAGTAAACAGGAAGGAACATGTGATCGTCAGCAGAGCGGGCAGTCCCCACGCCAAGACTGAAAATACTAAGAACCTCTTCTTATCAGTCCTGTTTCGAGTTGCTGCTTGTAATCTAAACAAAAGAGAGACAAGAATGAAATTAGATCGGGGCTTCAATCGTTAATTATCATTGACCGCCACTTTGGCCCGAGGAGTAAACAGGAAGGAACATGTGATCGTCAGCAGAGCGGGCAGTCCCCACGCCAAGACTGAAAATACTAAGAACCTCTTCTTATCAGTCCTGTTTCGAGTTGCTGCTTGTAATCTAAACAAAAGAGAGACAAGAATGAAATTAGATCGGGGCTTCAATCGTTAATTATCATTGACCGCCACTTTGTCCCGAGGAGTAAACAGGAAGGAACATGTGATCGTCAGCAGAGCGGGCAGTCCCCACGCCAAGACTGAAACTACTAAAAACCTCTTCTTACCACTCCTACTTGGAGTTGCTGCTTGTAATCTAAACAAACGAGAGAGAAGAGTGAAATTAGATCCGGGCTTCAATCGTTAATTATCACTGACCGCCACTTTGTCCCGAGGAGAAAACAGGAAGGAACATGTGATCGTCAGTAGAGCGGGCAGTACCCACGCCAAGACTGAAACTACTAAGAACTTCTTCTTACCACTCCTACTTGGAGTTGCTGCTTGTAATCTAAACAAACGAGAGAGAAGAGTGAAATTAGATCGGGGCTTCAATCGTTAATTATCATTGACCGCCACTTTGTCCCGAGGAGTAAACAGGAAGGAACATGTGATCGTCAGTAGAGCGGGCAGTCCCCACGCCAAGACTGAAAGTACTAAAAACCTCTTCTTACCACTCCTACTTGGAGTTGCTGCTTGTAATCTAAACAAACGAGAGAGAAGAGTGAAATTAGATCCGGGCTTCAATCGTTAATTATCACTGACCGCCACTTTGTCCCGAGGAGAAAACAGGAAGGAACATGTGATCGTCAGTAGAGCGGGCAGTCCCCACGCCAAGACTGAAACTACTAAGAACCTCTTCTTACCACTCCTACTTGGAGTTGCTGCTTGTAATCTAAACAAACGAGAGAGAAGAGTGAAATTAGATCGGGGCTTCAATCGTTAATTATCATTGACCGCCACTTTGTCCCGAGGAGTAAACAGGAAGGAACATGTGATCGTCAGCAGAGCAGGCAGTCCCCACGCCAAGACTGAAAGTACTAAAAACCTCTTCTTACCACTCCTACTTGGAGTTGCTGCTTGTAATCTAAACAAACGAGAGAGAAGAGTGAAATTAGATCGGGGCTTCAATCGTTAATTATCATTGACCGCCACTTTGTCCCGAGGAGTAAACAGGAAGGAACATGTGATCGTCAGCAGAGCGGGCAGTCCCCACGCCAAGACTGAAAATACTAAGAACCTCTTCTTATCAGTCCTGTTTCGAGTTGCTGCTTGTAATCTAAACAAAAGAGAGACAAGAATGAAATTAGATCGGGGCTTCAATCGTTAATTATCATTGACCGCCACTTTGGCCCGAGGAGTAAACAGGAAGGAACATGTGATCGTCAGCAGAGCGGGCAGTCCCCATGACAAAACTGAAATTATTAAGAACCTCCTCATACCAGTCCTGTTTCGAGTTGCTGCTTGTAATCTAAACAAAAGAGAGACAAGAATGAAATTAGATCGGGGCTTCAATCGTTAATTATCATTGACCGCCACTTTGTCCCGAGGAGTAAACAGGAAGGAACATGTGATCGTCAGCAGAGCGGGCAGTCCCCATGCCAAGACTGAAAATACTAAGAACCTCTTCTTACCACTCCTACTTGGAGTTGCTGCTTGTAATCTAAACAAACGGGAGAGAAGAGTGAAATTAGATCGGGGCTTCAATCGTGAATTATCATTGACCGCCACTTTGTCCCGAGGAGTAAACAGGAAGGAACATGTGATCGTCAGTAGAGCGGGCAGTCCCCACGTCAAGACTGAAAATACTAAGAACCTCTTCTTACCACTCCTACTTGGAGTTGCTGCTTGTAATCTAAACAAACCCCAAGCCAAGACTGAAAATACTAAGAACCTCTTCTTACCACTCCTACTTGGAGTTGCTGCTTGTAATCTAAACAAACGGGAGAGAAGAGTGAAATTAGATCGGGGCTTCAATCGTGAATTATCATTGACCGCCACTTTGTCCCGAGGAGTAAACAGGAAGGAACATGTGATCGTCAGCAGAGCGGGCAGTCCCCACGCCAAGACTGAAAATACTAAGAACCTCTTCTTACCACTCCTACTTGGAGTTGCTGCTTGTAATCTAAACAAACGGAGAGAGAAGAGTGAAATTAGATCGGGGCTTCAATCGTTAATTATCATTGACCGCCACTTTGTCCCGAGGAGTAAACAGGAAGGAACATGTGATCGTCAGCAGAGCGGGCAGTCCCCACGCCAAGACTGAAAATACTAAGAACCTCTTCTTACCACTCCTACTTGGAGTTGCTGCTTGTAATCTAAACAAACGAGAGAGAAGAGTGAAATTAGATCGGGGCTTCAATCGTTAATTATCATTGACCGCCACTTTGTCCCGAGGAGTAAACAGGAAGGAACATGTGATCGTCAGTAGAGCGGGCAGTCCCCACGCCAAGACTGAAATACTAAAAACCTCTTCTTACCACTCCTACTTGGAGTTGCTGCTTGTAATCTAAACAAACGGGAGAGAAGAGTGAAATTAGATCGGGGCTTCAATCGTGAATTATCATTGACCGCCACTTTGTCCCGAGGAGTAAACAGGAAGGAACATGTGATCGTCAGCAGAGCGGGCAGTCCCCACGCCAAGACTGAAACTACTAAAAACCTCTTCTTACCACTCCTACTTGGAGTTGCTGCTTGTAATCTAAACAAACGAGAGAGAAGAGTGAAATTAGATCGGGGCTTCAATCGTTAATTATCATTGACCGCCACTTTGTCCCGAGGAGTAAACAGGAAGGAACATGTGATCGTCAGCAGAGCGGGCAGTCCCCACGCCAAGACTGAAACTACTAAAAACCTCTTCTTACCACTCCTACTTGGAGTTGCTGCTTGTAATCTAAACAAACGAGAGAGAAGAGTGAAATTAGATCGGGGCTTCAATCGTTAATTATCATTGACCGCCACTTTGTCCCGAGGAGTAAACAGGAAGGAACATGTGATCGTCAGCAGAGCGGGCAGTCCCCACGCCAAGACTGAAAATACTAAGAACCTCTTCTTACCACTCCTACTTGGAGTTGCTGCTTGTAATCTAAACAAACGGGAGAGAAGAGTGAAATTAGATCGGGGCTTCAATCGTGAATTATCATTGACCGCCACTTTGTCCCGAGGAGTAAACAGGAAGGAACATGTGATCGTCAGCAGAGCGGGCAGTCCCCATCAAAACTGAAATATTAAGAACCTCCTCATACCAGTCCTGCGAGTTGCTGCTTGTAATCTAAACAAAAGAGAGACAAGAATGAAATTAGATCGGGGCTTCAATCGTTAATTATCATTGACCGCCACTTTGTCCCGAGGAGTAAACAGGAAGGAACATGTGATCGTCAGCAGAGCGGGCAGTCCCCATGCCAAGACTGAAAATACTAAGAACCTCTTCTTACCACTCCTACTTGGAGTTGCTGCTTGTAATCTAAACAAACGAGAGAGAAGAGTGAAATTAGATCGGGGCTTCAATCGTTAATTATCATTGACCGCCACTTTGTCCCGAGGAGTAAACAGGAAGGAACATGTGATCGTCAGTAGAGCGGGCAGTCCCCACTCCAAGACTGAAAATACTAAGAACCTCTTCTTACCACTCCTACTTGGAGTTGCTGCTTGTAATCTAAACAAACGAGAGAGAAGAGTGAAATTAGATCGGGGCTTCAATCGTAATCATATCCATGAGGTGACAGTATCAACATCTCATTAGAAAAAAACACTACAATACATGTACATTATTTTGCAACACTTCCAGATGATATTAAACGATTGAATTCGATAAAAAAGTTTAAACCCCAAGTAAAATCGTTTCTGCTGCATAACTGTCTTTATACAATTAGAGACTGTTCTGAGCATCAAAAGAAAAGTAACATTATTTTTAATGCTGATAATTAATGTATTATTTTTCCATGTCGACTGCATAATTCTAAACAACCTATAACAAGTATTGAATCGCAACTTCTGGGTCAATGACTTCCATTTCGATCAGATTTCGATCAGCACGTCAAACACATTTTTTGACTGTTGACGTAAAATAAATAAATAAATAAATAAATAAATAAATAAATAAATAAATAAATAAATAAATAAATAAATAAATAAATAAATAAATAAATAAATAAATAAATAAATAAATAAATAAATAAATATATAAATAAATAAATAAATAAATAAATAAATAAATAAATAAATAAATAAATAAATAAATAAATAAATAAATAAATAAATAAATAAATAAATAAATAAATAAATAAATAAATAAATAAATAAATAAATAAATAATAAGCCCGTGGAGGACGGTAGGCAGAGGAGTGGTATAGTGTTAAATCATGAAGAGTGCCTTTTGCCGTGTGATGTAGTAATCGCGCACTTTTTCTTGATACTCCACAGCGGGGGGTGCGGGGAGAGGCGAGTTCTGTCTACATCACGGCAGTGCAGGACTGTCAACTTTATTGACAGAAAACTCGGCGTAATAACTCGTCTTGGAGTAGATAGCTATGAGAAACAACGGAAGATTTTTTTAAAATTCGGAATAAATAATTAATAGTTATAGAAATAATTGAGGTACAAGAAGGAACTTGGTATGCATAGGTCGATAGAAAGAGGGACCGAAAACTACGAAGTTCGCATTGGAAATGAAAAAGGTGGGCAGCACTGCAAACTGAGCCGTGACGTTCCGAGTGGAGCTCATATTTTCTACCGGGCCGTGCTATGCCGGGGTGAGCGAGGACTAGGGAGCTCGAGGATCAAGAAAAAGTGCGAGCATAGTACAATAAAGACCAAGACCGAATACATTCGAGACCATTTTTTATGCATTTTTTTCAGTATAGTGATTAAAGAAACGAGTGTATAAAAGAGGTTTGTTTGTACATGAATGGTATGTTCAAGAAAACCAGCGACGATAGGAGCGAGTTTTCTTATATACAACAAGTGCAATTATACCCCTTTATACATATGTTACGTTCAATATTTTATCGTTTCTATTTATGAATAATTCATATTTAAAAAAAATTCCTGCACATCTTTTACTCCCGCTACATGCATTTCATGTCTTAGTATTGCTTCTGATAAAATTATGATATTTCCAATAAAATGTTTATTTTAGCGGGCCTTTAATGTAAGGGACTGAACATATGCGGTTGAAATACTAGAAGCTGACAAAGTCATGAAAACATTACTTCCCACGAAAAGTAAAGACAGTAATGAGAGAGAATACAACATGTATTGAAAAAAAAAACACTAATCACTTCTGACACAGTTTTGGTATAGCATACTTTTTAGAACTGGTAAACAAAACTGACGTTTATATTTTTTACATTCGCACTCTAAGGTCAAATGTTTTACCGGTAAAAATGTAATATATTCACGTTGAATATATTATATTGTTCCATAAGTCAACTAGCTTAAAGTTTACTTCCCCAATTTAGTTTTATTCATTTGTTGTTTATATGTAGTTGTTGTAGATAAGTAATATGTGATGTACTTTTTGTCCAAGTTACATGGGCGACTGCAAATACCATTGCTACGTCTGTGTTATAGTTTCTTAATTACTGGATTTCGCTCCTTTTTTCAATTCTGATTGGTAGACGTAAATATTTAATTGAAGGGTGGACTTTGAATTGCACACATTCAATTAACATAGAGACAATAAACGATTTTCATGGAATTAATGAGCATATTTAGATAATTGAACGAAAAATTAAATTATTTCACTGACATGAAAAGTAGTGTGAGTGTCACTCGATCGTATTTCTTCTGTTAGCACTGCCATATACTTGTTGATCGTTGTTGTGTTTTCTTTAATAGCGACGAGATGTCAGGTTATATAGATGTGTAAATGGAATATAATGGAAGTACTCGTAATTGGAACACCGCTCGTAATTTTAGGAAAAGTAAGAGTCGGAACTTTTGACATGTTTCTACTAAAATCCAAAGATTGATATGTGGAAGAAAACTGGTAATTTTGTAAGCGGCAAGATAGGTAAAAATTGTCTGAGAAAACGTGCTTCTCCCATTCTTTTGCGAAAAGAGTGGAAAGTACTGTCAAACAGCTCTTTAATAGATTGTTCAATTACAAATAAAATAAATATTTCTAAAGAAAACATCAATTTATAAGTACATGTTTTGAATGTATTGAAAGGTAACTCAATAAATTTTGTCGTGGAACTTTTACTAGGTGGCTTACTGATTGTAATTTGTTTCCTCCCTAGATGAAGACGTGGCTTGTGCTACAAGTAAAAGCGCTGTATGCGTTGACAAGGAAATCTATAACCGGTTAACAAACGCTAAATCATGAAATTTTAGTATAATGCAAGTCTCCTTGGTTCCTGCTGATCAGCAATTACTAGGTGCAAATATGTTGACAGTGGAAACAGGAAATCTTTATGTAACAAGTCCTCTAAATTAGTCTTTAAGAACCAGGCTGGATGGATAGCTGCGAATCGGAGCGATAGGGGAGCCAAGTAGTTGCCCTTTCGGCTGAGTCCTAAAGACTATTAGAGGTCGTGGCTGTCTGCGTAATCTTTTGTGAAATATAGGAAATTCTTCAAAAATTATAATCTCAAAAATATCTCAAGCCGACCTGGATGGCTGACGTGGCTAAGAGCTTCGACTACCGACTCAGCGCTTCGGTCCGAAGGGTCGCGGGTTCGAGTCCCGCCTTGGGCATGGCTGTTTGTTCGTTGACTTTGTATGTATGTGTTGTTGCGGAGGGCCTCGCGTTCTGCTGACCCCAGAACAGAGGAGCCCGCAAGTGTGTTGGTGTCTAAAAAAGAAATATCTCAAGATTTTCTTCAATTTTTCTCAGACTGCAAAAAACCTCTCAAAAATGGCGTAATCGCTAAACTCTAATTATTTTAGAAAATTCCGAAAATAAGTCTTCCCAAAAGTAGAATATTCATAAGACTTTTATCTTAAAAGACTAGATAATTAAGTACGGTTATGTACAATTGTTTAAAGAAGGGTAATTTTCGAGAAATTTTTGCTTCTAATTAATAAAATAATTTGAAAAATATTTTTTCAATTTTTATAAGAGGGTACATTTGCGTATTTCGTGGGTCATCAAACATCCAAAAATAAGTTACCCTCCTTTGGAAGAACTTCTTACCTGAACCCCAATGCCATGTTGGTGCAGAGCGCCGTAAGCCAAAACCAAGCAGCCATCAAAAGAAAATACATCATTAGAGCTGTGGAGTCGTAATAAAAATCATTAGTACTGACACTCTGAAAATTGTGGAAATAAAATTTATTTTGTGGTATGTGGTTCCTGTGGCAATAAATAATTCAAATCAAAATAGTGAAGCTACAAAAGCACATGCTTTGTTTCTAGCGTTTACATTATATTTAGAAAATGCCATATCTATCGTACTAATACTTGTGACATCATTTGATTACTTCTTGGCTGTCCGGGTGACGCCGCGTAGCGAGCTGAGCGGGCGACGTTTCGCCTCTCATGTCGCAGCCTTCCTCAGGGCAGTGACGCCGCGTTGCTGCGCGTAAGGCATGATGTATTGACGGCGACACCCGGACAGCGAAGATGTCATCAACTCGAGCCGAGGAAACTTACGTGTACATCATTTGAATAACTAAACGAAATATATTATACGAAAATGTAAATAAAAATGGCTTTCTGTCATTCAAAGAATTAAACTGTGCTTTACTCTTTCGCAAATGTATTAAAACATGTCTTGAGTAGGAATTTCAACTTAAGGGCTTAGGCCTTGCAAAGCTTCCCTCAGTACCATGCGGTTAATGTGTGTTCCCATTTCTAAATGTTGCCCAAAGCATACTGTTATTAAAAAAAATTAAGAAAATTGTATTTTAAAAGTCATGTTCATATTACATTTTCCGATAATCTAATCTTTAAAATAATCGTGTATACACGATGCGTTTTGCAGATGAGTGGAGAAATCCCTAAACGGAAGATTGATTGTCTGAAACATGTAGATTGATGAGAGACCTACCTAGTTTCTCGTAAAATCAACAGATTACTATTAAAATGAGTTCAAAATTCCGCATTTTCAGAAATGCTCAAACGCTATTTTCGCAGAAATGGCTTCAAATGTTTCTCCAGATTTTTCCAATTGATAGTGCTAATTACACTGTTTCATATGACCTAAAATTCATTTTAGAGTATTCTTTTTTTTTCGAAACTTACATAAATGGAACTTTTTAAAATTATTTGTCATGCCACTAATACGCACATTTCCATCTGTTTGTATACATATTGCATTTGAGTGTGATTCAGTTTGTTCAGTTGTTCAAATTTCTATTTGGAGTTTCGCTTTGTTTTTTCAAAACTTACACAAATACTTTTTTAAATACCTCTCACGTCGTTAATATGCACGTTTCTGGCGATTTGTAATCACTATTACATTTGTCAGTTTAGTGCTTGAGATGGCTTTGAATGAAGATTTTCTATAAATAAATAGATTCCTGTAAAAAAAGCTTGATTGAAAAACTTTGAAAAAAAAATTGCAGCCATTTTTTTAAATGCCGTTAGAGCGTTTCTAAAAATGCGGAATTTTGAGCTCATTTTTAACGAAAACTTTTGAGTTTCCGAGAAACTTTATTTGACATTATTTAAAGTACACATACTCATAGAGAGAGAAAGTTGCCTCTAATGTATATATTACCGACATGCTAGACAAGTCAAAAAATAACACTTTTGTAATTTTTGAAAAAAACAAAGAATAGGGAAATATGGCGTTTATGTCATCGTTTAGGGGTCATTTGGCGCTTCCCGTATCAAAAAAAAACGAAAGAAAAATGTTTTTTGTTTGTTTTTAATTGTAATTATTCCGCGCAATATTGCCCGAAATCTACTAACATTTTCAAAAAATGTACATGAACTTAATGAAAGAACTATTTATGGACAACAAGTTTTTCCGGTGATATGCACATTTCTAGAGATTTGTAAACACATTTGCATTTGTGATTGGTAGTGTTTGGAACCCTGCAATGAAAAACGGTGTATCATTTTATCTAATATTTTCGTTTGAATTACTTACCGAAATGTTTGCAAGCATTTGTGTATTCTGGTGTATGTCCTGTCTTGGTTTCAATATCAAAAGTATCTCTAACTTGCACGTAATACACAATCTGCCCCACATTGAATCCAAAAAGGCAGAGAGCATGGCTCGCCAGGCACCATCCGTGCACCTTCCGTCGCATGCTACCATCGCAAGCGATACCCAGTAACGCCATGGCCAGCAGCAAAGCCGACACAACACACAGTGGCCGCAGCATCCAGTAAATCCCTTTTGCAACATTTGGATATTCGCAGAAGAACAACCCTTCCTGTTAAGTGCCATGGTTGTGGTAGTGGGCGGTGCAGAGGAGCCAGATGTTGAAGATATATACGTGTGGTGTGTAGAGCTTCGAAATATCGGTGAAGTCTTTAGGTTCAGCGAGGCCCATGCGTGGGCAGTTTCTCAGAATCCTGAAAGGGAACTCTTCGTCGTCTCCGGCGAAGGAAGCAGTGAAGGTTGTCAAATCACTTTGTTTATTTTTTTCACAACTCCATTTCCCGTTTTGGTTCACCATCACTTGCCCGAAATCGCAGCACATTTTGACGCATTCACTTTTAGAGCAATCTGTTCGTAAACGCATTGCGAAAGGCCCCAATGGAGGCAAGGCCGCATCAACACAGTACTGGACTTTCCTCAGTCCCCCTCCAGGCTTAGGCCTCACAACGAATAATTCTTCGTAGAAAAAGACGATCTGTGTCCTCAAGACGTTCTCCCCATCGCACGTTTGGTTATTCCACTCACACGATGCGTTTACAGGTAAAATGACTCCGTAGATGTGTTTGCTAATCACTCCTTGGACTCTGTGCAGTGGGAGTCCGGGCGGCAGCCAGCGGCGCACCCAGTCCTCGTCCAGCGGAGAAAAAATTGCGTACATTCGTAAGAACCTTATGTTAAGTCTAACGTGGATATTGGGAGGCCAATCAGTCTTCACACACGATCTCCCGTCCCCGGACAGCATTTCGTACTCGCCACAGCACTTACTGACGACTATCCCATTGTGACCCGGATTGCCGCCCCTACAGCCCGCCAGGAGCGCCACAAAGAGCGTGAAGAGCGCATACGAGCGCATGGCGGCCGACGGAAGAGGAGATGAAGGGAACTTCCTCGCGCGACTGCTCTGTTGCTCACAAACACCTCTGAGTCGCAAATTTTCTTAGCGTTAAGTGGAGGAAAAAATGTACGTTAGTAAGAAAGTACCTAATAGTGTAACTGCTGTGAAGATGCCGGGCGAGAGCAGACGAGCGACGTGACTGAGGAATGCATCCGCCACGGCGACTAACGGGCGGTTGCGTCCTGGATAGCGAGTCCCTGCCTGTACCCTTATTCAGAGCCGGAGGAAGGATCTTCATCCTTCCTGCTGGACTTCCGTTCTTCAAGGATATTATCGGCTTTTAAGTGAGTAGGACTTCTGATTCCGCTATCTGTTTGGGAAAGGCAGAGGCTGCGTGATCTGATCGGTATTTTCAGTTCTTTTTTTTTTTTTTTCGAATAATTCCACATTTAGGCCAGCGCCATGAAAAAGGCGTCAAAGACCACTCACTTATTCGTCATTCCCCCACACTGTCTACTCCCACTTCCCCCCTTGCATTCGTACTATTATTCCATCCCCCTTTGGGAATCGGCTGAACTTCCATATCTGATGACATCGACAGTAGAAAGAGTAGGCCTTCTTAATAGCATGCAAAGCTATACAGGCATTCAAATAAGTTAAGAAAGATGCCTAGGGAACATCGTACTCGTATTAAACCTTTACCTAAATGATTCTTTAATCGGGGGTTATGAATGATTCAGTCGGCTTTATTTCCTAAAACGGTGAGAAACTAGTCGTGCTACAAAAGATCATTATTTCTGGCATTATTTGTAACGGCTTCGCAATATTATACTACTATATGTATCTGCCAAAATTTCTTGCTCCAAGAATAATATCCAATTTTAATTGGGTTGAACGTCTGATGCCATCGTTGAAATGGTTGAGTCCGTGTGTTGATGCCCAATAATTTTGGTTAATTTTTGTGACACAATCATATTAGTATTCAAACACGGCGTTGTCATTCTTATTAAATAAACGGATTTGTGAACGCAGTCCATTGTGAGTATTCCATGATTGCCGAGGGCGAGCACGAACTAAATCAAATGGATGTTCTTTGCTTTACAGAACATTGGTTATCTCCTAATGAACTAAGCATTTTCCAAATTCCAAACTTTTACCTCGCAGGCTTTTATTGCAGAGACAGAGAATCGCATAAAGGTCCAACGTATGGGGGTTCCTGTATTTACGTTAGAAGTAATATTGATTCTATCCCCTTGGCGGAATTAAATGTATATTCCATTGAAAATATTTTCGAAATTTCTGTTGTACATCTTACTTCACTAAAAGTGATAATACTTTGCATCTACAGACCTCCAACACAGAGAACTGCAGATTATATTTTGTTCTTAGAAAACCTGGAGATAACACTTAACAAAGTCAGCAATCGCTCTTTTGAATCCATTGTTGTAAACGGAGATTTTAAGATTGATTTTCTGGTCGAATCTTGCGAGAAAGAAAAGTTTCTCAATTTAATTAATTCCTTAAATTTAGACATTACAATTAATGTACCTACACGGATCACACTAAATTCGATGAAGGCAATTGATCAAATTATAATTAACAAAACTACTACTCGATATGAAGTTGAAACAAAAGATTTAGCATGGTGGAAATAAAGTGGAAATGGTGGAAAGTGTTATTTCCACCATGAGATTTAGGATACAGTAACCACGATGCACAAATTCTTACCATTATAAGAAATGCGATCACTGACACAATAAATAATACACGTATGACTAGATTGTTCACAAAAAGTAAAATAAAATTATTCATTGATTGCTTGATGCAGGAGTCATGGGAAGCGGTTTATAATGCTGTTGATACAAACGACAAATATAATTCTTTTTTTTTTTCAACTCTTTCATTTCATTTTAACACTTGCTTTCCTCTTCAAAAAAGAAAATTAAATATTTCACGGAAAAGCAATTCTTGGATAACGCAAGGGATTAGAACATCTTGTAAAAACAAGCGAATTCTTTCTTTCATTTCTAAATGTCATAACGTATCTCAAGATTTCCTTATCTACTTTAAAAAATACAAAACATTGTTACGAAAAGTCATAAGGCAGGCTAAAATCATGAAACACGATCAGGACATTTTGAACTCAAATAAAACAAAAGCAATGTGGAATATAATAAAAAATACGACCAAATCAACTAGAAACTCTGTAGAGAATGTTGTTTTAAAATATAACGATATAAATGTGAACGATCCGGCAACAGTGGCTAGTCTCTTTAACCAATACTTTTCGAGAATTGTGCCGATCTCACTCAGGGTCTTCGGCCGCAAAATTCAATATTAGACAGTTCACCCAAAATTTTAGACACGATGTTCGTTTCCGAAACTTCTTCCTATGAAATTCTCAAAATAATCGGTAAACTAAAAAATAAATATTCGTCCGGTTTAGATGAATTTCCGGATACTTTGTTAAAGACCTGTGCGTATGCCATTATACACCCGTTAACTCACGTATTTAATTCATCGTTATGCACCGGAACGTTTCCAGATATTTTCAAAACAGCTAAAATTAAGCTGCTCTTCAAAAAAGGCAACAAAAATGAAATTCAAAATTATCGGCCCATTTCTCTTCAATCAGTTTTTTCAAAAATGTTAGGGAGACTTTTTTACGTACGAATGGAAACGTTTCTCAGTAAACACGACGCGCTTTCAGATTGCCAACATGGATTTAGAAAATCAAAATCAACGGAAACAGCTATACTTTCTTTTCTTAAAGATGTCGCCTCATCATTGGATCAAAACGAGGCACCTATTGGATTATTTTTAGATCTCTCAAAAGCTTTTGACGTCATTGATCATGACATTTTACTTTCAAAATTACCTTCACATGGAATCCGTGGTATTGCTCTAGATTGGTTATGTTCGTACCTTAAACAACGATCTCAGAGAGTTGAAATACCTTACTGGAATGATGGAACATTACGTACGCACCTTTCCGACTCTTTGCCCATTGCACGTGGAGTTCCTCAAGGATCGATTTTAGGCCCTATTCTGTTCCTACTTTACGTAAACGATATGCCCTCGACGATTCGAAACGGAAGAACGGTTCTCTTTGCAGATGATACGAACATCCTTTGCAATAAAGAAACCGTAAATAGTACAATATCAGATGTTTCAAATTGGTTCCGAAATAAATTAATAGTAAACGAAAAGAAAACGGTTTTAATGCAGTTTTCCATTTCAAATAAACAATTCTGTGCTCCATTGAAAATGAACGGTGTACCATTGACTGAGGTTAAGGCAACAAAATTTTTAGGTCTCTCAATTCAGTCAAACCTTAAATGGGACGCCCATTTAAATTAATTGAACACAAAATTAAGTTCATTATGCTACGCGTTCAGAATTCTTGCAAATTCAGTCAGCCTTCATACTGCTCGTTGTGTATATTTTGCGAATGTTCATTCCCGCCTGAGATATGGCAAGATATTCTGGGGAAATACATCTTACAGCTCCCAGACTTTTAGATTACAAAAACGAATTGTACGAATAATAACCAAATCCCACCCACGTGATTCATGTAAGCCTCTCTTCATTAATCTAGGAATTTTACCATTAACTTCGTCTGTTTATTTACGAATCAGTTGTTTTTGTCAAAAATGACTTGCTTAAGGGCGGGAATATATTTTCAGAAAATGCCGTTGTCTATTACTATAACACTCGACGTAGAAATCATATTCATCAGGTGACAGTATCAACAGCTCAATACAAAAAATTCACATACAATACATGTACATTGTTTTACAACACTTTGCCAGATGGCATTAAACGATTAAATTCGATAGAAAAGTTTAAATCTCAAGTGAAATCGTTTCTGCTGCATAACTGTTTCTATACAATTAGAGACTATACTGAGCATCACAAGAAAAGTAACATTAATTTTAACAATGATACATAATGCATTATTTACCATTTGGACTGTATAAATGTGTATAAACAACCTGTAACAACTATTGTACTACAGCCTCCGTGTCAATGACCCCCATCTCGATCAGGTTTTTCGTCCAGCTTCCCTGATCCATTGAGCAAATGCAGAGATGGCCCCTTGTTTTGCTTCTGGACATACATGTAACTTCATTTTCTGTGCACGTCTTCTAGAATTCAATGGGAAATACAATTATTCGAATTATCGTTTCCATGTTGTCGCGGCAGGAAGTATTATACCGAAGGACAACATGGATAAGAGCCAAAATTTATTGCTTATTTATCCTTGAAAATAGATTTTATTACATGGGAGGTTTTTTTTTAATTTAAGTAGTATATGACTTGGTGTAGGGATCACAGAATTTTGAAAATGTGCACACAATTCATTTTTCCCCATAGCACGTCATACGCAATTTGAACTGTTTTTGACGTAAAATAAATAAAATAAATAAATAAAACTATTGTTAACGAGCGCCGGGCGGCAGCTCCCGGGGAACAATTGAAATCAGATGAAGTCAAAAAATAAATAAAATTTAAACGGAGAATTTCTCCAAAGCATTGCGTTTGGATAATATATGTACTATTCCACCGAAAAACTATCGTAAGTTTATATTTGTAAAGATTTCTTAAAGTAACTAAAGTCAATAACTTCGTATATTTTCCGTTATACGTATACCATAGACATATAGTACTATATGTCTATGACGTATACCAGTTCACTAGGCGAGAGATTCAGTTCGTTGGACACGAGACATTTAGTTCACCCTAATGGAATCGGTTCCGAACAATGTAAACGTTGAACAGAAACGTAATTCATGTCAAGATTTACACAGTATATTTAAATATTAGTTTTACATAACATTTCACTTTGAAGAGAATTTATTTTGAAGGGAACACTCACTTTTAAGAATTACTTTAAACAAACAAACAAACAAATACACATTTAGAAAAATAATTCGCTTATTGCTTCGCATTATATATTGAAAAAAATTGGAAATTTTTTTCAGTCCTCCTACAGCTCAAATATTGAAGGTTGAAATTTTCCCTTAATAAAATCTGTTTTATGAAAACAGATCTTGAAATACTGACATGAACAGTTTTTGAAAACTGTGAGTAGTTTTTATGTGATTTTGCGTGAAATAAAAAAATTTATTTTTTACACATTTTTTTTTCAAAACGACACGAAATTTTGTCTTGAGATTGTTTCCTTGGTGCGGATCGAAAGACGGTAAATATATAGCTGGTCTTCTTTTCGGCGAATTCTGTATTTTCAAAAATTGCTAAAACTTTCCAGGTGAAAACTACAAAATTGAAGACGTATTCTTGCCTTGAACAAAACCTGTTAAAAAAATTAGCTCATTAAAAAGTCATATTCAATTTTTTGAAAAAAACTAACTTTCACGTAATTTCTGCTTGAACGTGTCCCACCGCCACGAGACAAATTATCGGAGAACAGGAATGGATCAAAAGGATATGGAAAATCCCTGTACAGTATTTGAGTGACTGCCGAGTGGGTGGGTGTTTGGATGTGCGGTTCCGTCATTCACGGCTAGACCATTTCCCGCGCACCAATCGAGACATATGATGTGTTACTCGACGCGTCTCTGTCTCTTAATGGGGAACTGAGAATTTGTTTTCGGATACGGTCAGAAGATTCAAAGAAATTTCCAAAAACGTGGTTTTTGTGAGTTTTGGCGCTGTGTCTAAGCGAGTGTGCCGGGAATTAAATCAACTCCTAAATAGATTTATGTAGGAGGCGTTGATTAAACTCCAGTGCCCAAAACCATTTTTCGCTCAATTCGCGATACTTTTTTGACGGCGTTGGCGACACTGATGATATCTTTAAGTAAACAAGTGAAGTTATTTTGTACAAGATAATCGTGCGGGATATTTCAATTTCATTTTTCCGTAGGCCTATTGCCATATTTTTAAAAATAAATTTGCAAAATTCTACGGACGGTATTACCTTGGAACGTATGATATTTTAAGGTTCATGTGGATACGGAGAAAACAAAACTCATAATGTAATGTCAGAGAATGAATTAACGTTTTTACGTCCGACTTCTCACGACTTATTCACATAAAACAAAACAGACGCCTTTGAATGTTTAAATAGATTCGCATACAAAACGTTTGCAGACGTGGAAGTGAACACAAATTAGACTGAATTTGTGGAGTTTTAATCTCTTCAAAAAATAGAGGAGAAAAATATGGAAGTGCTAAAACAAATCCGAAGAAGAATCACATATACAGTTTTAGAAGATTTTGCGACAGAATTTTCAGAACTAATTGAGTGATCTTATTTTAGGATTAGAGACTAACCCAGAACAGTTTACAGACGATCTTCCTCCATTATTGAGCGTACTAAATAATAAAAACTAGTACTAATAGTAAAAAATGTAGCTGTACTAAACTAACAACTCGCATCATCGAATACCTTCAAGTATTTTTACGGCAATTATAACTTTGAAATTGCAAAATTACCCGTTCATATCCCGTATGGAGGTAACATGAAAGCATACAAGGCCATTAGATGTTGGGAGTTTTTGAAGGGAGTATAACATTATCAGCTACTTCGATTCATTGCTACGTTCAACGCCAGATATTGTAAGAAAAAAACTACGCATGAAAGAAATTTTCAACCCATGAAAATACTTTTAAAACCGTTTACATCGTCGGCAACGTTACTGAAAACCCAGATTCCCAAGTTGATAACTTGGGATGACGCGCAGCGACGGTTGTGTGTAAACCCGCGACCGAAAAGATCTTAGCCAATGAGGAGAAGGCCGATAAGACATAAGCCGATCAGATACTCATATGATGACATAAACGCCATATTGTTCTATTCTTTTGTTTTTCAAAAATTACACAAATTTTATTCTTTTGACTTGTCTCTCACGTCGTTAATATTTACATTAGCGGCGATTTGTGGACGTTATTATATTTATGAAGACATATTTAAAATGATGTCTTATACATTTTTTCGAAAACTCTAAATTTTTCTGTGAAAATGAGCTCAAATTTCCGCATTTTCAGAAACACTCAAACGTCATTTTCTCCAAAACGGCTTGCCCCACGCCCCGACTTATAGTTCGAGCCTCGAACATTTCTTTCCATCCAAAACAAAATGTATTTTTCTTCTAATTCGAATTAATCACTATCAGTTATTTCTGTTACATGGAGATATTAATTCTGTTTATATATTGGGAGACGGCGGAGCTTTTGTTTGAAATTCGGGGTTCCCGTAGATCTACTGCTCCAGGCCTCTTGTTTTCTTTGAGCGCTCCTGTCAACCAGTCCCAGACTCCTCTAAATACACGGGGTAAGATATATTTCTTGCACCGTGGTAAATACAGGCAGGTTGAAAGCGGTGACCCTTTCGGTTTTCTCTTTGGAGCTGTTTAGTTTTCGCGCCTTCAGTAATGTTAGAAAATCTATGAGTGTTTCTGCAGGTTCTTTGAATTGTACACGTAAAACGCACGCCGTGCGTGTGACGTGTTACGGAGATCAAAGAAAACAACTTGTTTCGGTTGACAGTTCTAAACGCTCTTGACCGCTTTTAGCATACTGTCATCGAAGTGGTTATGAACGGAGAAGAAATGAAGTTGGGACCTGCTCAGTTAGAAAACATCTGGCAATGTCTTGTGAAATAAGTAGTTTTAATTCATCGCAACCGATATCCTATTAGTTCGGTGTTCCAGCAATGGAAAAATCAATGCATCCTGATCCTGAGAGAGGACAGGAGCTGGAGGAATGTGTACGTTTTATTATTTAAGTTCACGAAATTTATGTTTGCTGCGTGAGAAAAGTATCCAGATAAGCAGTATTGACCCAGATTGATATTATCATATTGACCAATAGTGAAATAAAGTTTAATAAGCTTTTGGCAATTCCCTTGTAAGTTTGCATCTTGAGAGACTTTTCCTATATCGAGCAACAGCATACCCTTCCAGACCTCTTGCCATAACAGAGAGTAATATACTTTTTAATTGACAATGTCATTGTATCTGAAATGGATATTTTACAAAAAAATAAGAACTGAAAAGATGAACACCCTATAGAATATGCACAATAAAAACTATAGTTTAACAGAAATAACATTATAAATTGAATACTTCAATTTTTAAATTAATATTGAAAATACTAAGCACTGTACTGATTTACAAACCTACTATCAATATAAACTTTTTGGAATTTTATTTTAATTTTAAAAGTGCTATCGATATTCTTTCAGTAGTATCATTGATTCCTTCCATTTCAGACAGTTGATACCGATTTGCAATAGTGCAGATTTAAGTATTCATTTACTTTTTAACAAGTTCATAACAACAATTTGAATAATTTATGATCCCATTGTTTAGGTATGCTGCAAAAATTAATTCATTAGAAACCAACTCTTATAAATCACTTATACATTTCCAAAAATTTGATACACAAGACAATCGGTTATTCACTATATCTCTGTTCACCTAACTTTCCATCAATTGTGCATGAGTTTTAAACATTCATGAAGGTTTGGATGTGCTGTTATTTGAATACAAATTACAATATTTTCATTCCTTTTAAATCTTATGTGTTCAGTATGAATTGTCTAAAACATAAGGAATAATGACAGGACAATCGCTAAGTTATTTTTATGCTATTTATATTCTTATCCAACTTTATAAATTTATGAAGATTAAAGAAGCAAAATTTTACGTTCACCTTACATAGATATCTATTCAATTATTTTTTATTGTAAATCCAAAATATTTTATTAATCCAGATTTCAGTAAAATAATTTTTGATGAATGTTTAAAAAAACATTATACTGTTTTTTATTATTCTGGATATTTTTTGTAAGTTCTGTCACTACTGTAGATTAAATGGGGGGACAACAATCAATGAGAGTCATTGCGGTTGACTAAATTGTAGTGGCAGCAGAGGAGAGACTTGTCAACTTTAGTTCCACATTCTCAGCATGTACCACTTAGGATTTAGTCTTTTGCTTCTATTTTTGTTCATTTTATTTTATTATTTTGCATTGACCTCTGTTATTCTTTCACCTTATATCTGCTGTTCTCCTTTTATTTAAAAGTTTTTACAATTTTTATTAATTGCATAATAAAATAAATATATATTTGGATACCAAGTTTATGTGACCAGTCACACGTTTTTTATTGGAAAACTTTTTGGAGGAGTACACCTAGTTTAAGAATCACTGGCTGTCTTCATCTTTGTTCCTGTGTACATCTATTGCCACCATTTTTTGTCCAGCCTTGGTACAGGAATAATGTGTTTTCTTTCTCTATCATTTTTCTGTAAAAGAAAGTGCATTTATTTATTATGTTGGCAAGATTATATTGAATCTGTAGCTTGTTTTTTTATACCAATAGTTCCTATTGCAAGGTTATGAAAATGGTTAGCAGCTTTTGTTAACAGTGAAAATTTCAATCTTTTATTCATAATTCAGCTAATGTTGGTAAAAGAGAAGAGATTCTTTATTTCAAGAGAACATGCATATTTAATAAAGAGTGGAATGAACAGTCATCACATTTCACTTTATTACACTTGAGCAAAACACTAGATCAATTGTAAAGTTTCAAATGTGAAATTCATTACTTTTCAGGAGACCCAGTTAATTGATTCAAATGTCATTAATATCCGATTTTTGACTCTCATAAGCAATATTTTACAGGTGGGATTTAGGTTATGAAGAACCAACTTTTTCATATTTCGTACTTTCCAGTTGACATGATATGGCTGACAGGAATCTTTGACCTGTTTAAACATACACATTTTATATTGCCTAAACCTTTGAAAATTTATCCATGTTCATTTACTACCTAATTAACTCTCCTCTCTTTGTTTTTGCTATAGTTTTTACTTTCTTCTGCAGTAACATTCTTACCCAAAGCTTTTCTCTTTTTGTTTTATTTCATTGCCATTAGAGTAGATTCACAACATTTACACATTTGTGCAAAAATTTAGGAAGGATTTTTTTTATCCATTTATTTACTATTAATAGAGGAAGTACTCTTCTGTTGCAGAAACAACCATGTCTGCTTGATGCAAGTGATTCATTATCTGCAGAAGATGTCAAAGAAAAGGTAATAATTTTGATTTGGTGTTTTCTGTTACTACAAAGTTTTTTTATCGAGTCCGTAAAATATTGAGATGTTTTTTTTATTACATTAACAAATAATAAGACATAATACACACAATCTCTAAGCATTTACTGTATGTCTTTCCATAAATCATCTTGAATTTGTCTTGCTATCATGGCCTACTCCATTTCTTGTTTCCTATTTGCTTTAGGTGTTCTGCTGGTGTCCACCTTGGTTTGACCAACTGTTATTATCATGAGCATGGCATGACTATTCCAGATTTTTGTCTCCTTTGTATTTTGCTGAATAATATTTTTCTAGTAGTAAAAATTTGATAAAAATTTCTGGAGAGGTTGTGTAAAGGAATTTTTATTCCCTCTTTGTTTCTTGTTTCTCTGTTTTCCTAAATTTTTCTTCTTGCCTTCCTCTTAAAAAGATATCATTTGGTTGATCCATGAGAGCTAGTTCTTCAGTTCACACAATTTTGGATGTGTATTTGTTCTGTGATGCATAAAATACAGCTCCCCCCTCCCACTCCCCAAGAAAAGTTCTGTGGACCTAAAATAAAATATATTATTTTTAACTTGTGATTCTTTGTTTTAGACTATATTGAATTCACATGAAGGCCTTATTTCAATGCCTGTGGAAAAGAATCCGTTAGAAGTAAGGAACAAAACTAGATTTGTGAAGGTCAATTATTGCAACAACGGTATGATACATTTTTTAGGTTTGGATACTTGTAAATTTAAATGAATATCCTTTTTTTGTGTTAACTTCAAGATAAGATAAATATTTAAAGATAAGAAAATGGAAAACTGGGCACACATGAATTAATTTGTTTACTACATTAAAATGAGTGAATACTAAGTTATGTAGCCTATGAAAAAGTTCACTTCAATTCTTACTGAAAGAATTCAAACTCTTACTGAGCTTTGGTAATCATACCAAAGTATTTCAGTGACATTGTTTTTAGGTCTTTGTTTTTATGAAATCGACTTTGATGTCATTCTTACATTTGAACATTGCTCTCGGTAAAGTTTTTAAATTTTTGTAATGTTTGAAGAGTAATTGGGCCATTCACACTTTAGAATTAAGTAATTATTATTAGTAATTACTCATGTAGGTTTAGAATTATCTTGAAAAATTTCAAGATGTATTTATGTCTCAAATGTATTGATTTTACAAAATTCTTGTCAGCTTTTTAATACCCAAAGACAGTCTTTGAGATATTTTTGTATGTCAGTGGTATTGTCATGATATTTAAAGACAATCAAACCACTCATATATTATAAAACAGATTTATTTATATTGTCATCAATACACTAAATAACCACAACCTTTCATGACACAATGTGGCTGCATCATCAGTTAGTTTGAGTCAAAGAAAGCAAAACCATACATATTAAGTCACAAACTGGAAAACTTGCTTCAACTGTGGTGGTTGATCTAAGATGAGGCTTGTTTTTTCTTGACTGTAGTTTCTAGTTTGTGACTTCTTAATTTGAGTGATTTTCCTTTCTTTGCCTCAGACTACCTGATGTTGTGACCACATTGTATTGTGAAATTTTGTGGTTGGTTATTGTTGTGTGAGCTTTCTTATATGGGAAGTTACACCTTAAAACCTTGAAAAATTCGATTTTTGAATATATTTTTTTTCCTATGCATTAATTATTCAGGAATATTTTGGTGAAAAAAAATATTTCGATATCTGCAATAGTTTTCAAGTTCTGATTTAAAAGGTATGTCGCTGCATTATGCATCTATTAGAGTCGAAAGAGAAGCAAATCTCATGACTTAACTTCATCCTTTGTTTTTCAAAACTACCGTTTTTACGATCCATTTCCCTTATAACTCAAAAACTAATCATTTTAAAACTATGAAACTTTTAGGATGCATTTAACTAAGTATTATCTATGCTAACCATGCTAAATCATACACCTTAGATCAATAGTTTTTTGGGATAAAAATTATAAAACTGAAAAAAACTATGAATAAATAATATTTTTAATTTGAATCCAAAATTAATATATTGATTATTTTAAGTTAAAAGCAAATTTTTCCTTAAAAGCAGAAGAAAGATATTTCTGTGTGTCAGTTCATTTTCACTGCTGTGGAGTATGATTTTAGTGGAGAAAAAAGTGTAAAAATAATAAAACTTTAACTGCTGTAAGCTGTATCTTCCCACTTAAGTTGCAACCTGCTGCACCTATTGCACTGCATTAATTTTTTGTCTATCTCCCAGGAGGTGGAGCCTCCAACACTTATCCCTTCATGTCTGGTGACTGTGAAAATGGAAGTGGAGTCTGAAGAGGAGGAAAAAGAAGAGGATGATGAAGAGGAGGAGGAGGAGGAGGAGGCAGGTGATGACAAATACACTGAAGCAGAGGAAGAAGAAGGAGAAGAAGAAGAAGAGGAGGTTGAGGAGGTCGAGGAGGAGGAAAAAGCAGCAGTAGAGGTATGTCAGAATCTTCTGAGAGAAAGCAGGTGAATTTTTGTAAGAGAGAAATAACATTCTGTGAATATTGTTTATGACTTTATTTATACTGCCACATATACAGGGAGTCCCACCAACTATCGGCCACCCCTATTACTTCTAAATAGTTCACAATATCGAAATGCAATTTACATTCAACAATGTGGAATCATTGGCATGTAATCTGCTGTAGAGATTTTGTTTGGAATATTTTTAGTTTTTGAGAAATTGATTCATCTTGGATTTTTTAAATGGAATCATGTAATTTTCTCACTATCAATAGATAGATTATGAAAAGAGGAATACAATGATGTAATATTAGTTAATGTTTTTGATAGTATTTTGAGTATAAAATTATACTCTCTAACTTATGATTTTAAATTAAACGTACAAATTTCCTGTAGCAGCCCTTGTGACTGTCGCTTTTGAGGAAGTTGGCCTTTGCAGCATCTCCCCTCTCCCTGCAATAGTCCTGGCGCCTTGAAGGCCATCTTCCCCAAAGTTGGGGAAATATACATTTAATTTAAAATAATATGTCAGATAGTATAATTTTATACTCAAAATGATTCCCCGTTGTTGAGCAAACACTGCATTTCAATATCATGAATCATTTAGAAGTTATGAAGGGGGTCCATAGTTGGTTGGATTCCCTACGTATCAACAAGAATGTGAATTTTGTTCATTTTGAGAAAAAGGCAATTAAAACCTTTGAAGCCCACTGAAAATAATAATATTTTTTTTATTTAAGTAAATCATTTTAAGATAATAAACAATTACAAACAACATCACATCAAGTCTGTGACAATCGTTGGAAGGCATGTTTTGATGGAAATGTCCATAAGTATGGCTGGAAATCTTACAAACACTTCTTTGAAAGTTTCTCAAATAGGTTCAGGGAAAGCATCACTAATACTTTCATGCGTATTTATTTCTTGGTGAAACTGGTAATGTTTTCATGAAATCATTAACTTTTCTCACATTGTTCAAACATCTACATATTTTGGTGCTGATACTGGAAATTTTTCTTTATATACCCGTGTTAAGTTTGTGAATTTGAAATTCAGCCATTTTTCCTTGGGAAGGTTGATTGAAATCAATTTCACAGATTTTTATAGTGAAGCCAGCAGATGGATCACTTTGGTATGTTTAGAATTTCAGTGGAATTTCTTTCTCTGAATTCAACAAAATCTTCATTCAACAATATTTTTTTTTTTCAACATATGAACAAGAATTGTTTTTACAAGTTCTAAATATTTGTGGCCATCCATCAGGCACGTAAATTAGATTTTGGAGGCCAAAATATTAGCATAATGTTGAGTTTGTCTAAAAATCCAAAATATACTCATTAAAAGTTTGTGTGTATTTTGAAAGAAATATTAATGGTAAATTCTCTTTGTTACATTTTTCTTTGAACCCTCGGTACGTAATTGAATCAACTAGAATCCAGATTTTTTTTGGAAGTTTTCTGTCTACAGTGATGTGACTCAATAGAGGGATAGCTGAGAATGTGCTCTTTTATATTTTGTTCTTCTTGTTGGAACTGATTGTGAGGGATATGTTTACCATGATTGTCGCTTTCACTCTCACCATCTTTGTACTTTGCAGAACTTCTCAACACAACATCTGTAATATTCAGAGTGACTAACAGTCATAGTAATCATGCTTCTTTTCAGTACTAATGAGGGAAGGACAAACATAAATGTATTTTCTTGAAGTTTGATTCTTATTTTTACTTTCTCATATACTACTATGTCATATAGAGAAAATTATGTAATGCTGCAGTGAAAAATGGCAATTTTGTTTTAGCTCTGCATCGAGAAATAAAAAGGCAAAGTATGTGGACCAGTTGGTTCCATGGTGCGCTTCCTTATTGAAGAGATTATCATGTTTCCTTGAAGATGTGATTGTTAGATGCTATGACTCCTGGTTGTGTGTTCTAAAGTGCCAGAAAGTTCTGGTGTTATATGGTTGTATCGTGATTTCATGAGTTTTATACTATGTCCTTGTAGTTGATTTTTAGTGACAAAACATGTTGTTTAGTTCCACGTTGTAATGCCCAAGTAATATTTTGTTTCAATCATGTCTCCCTGTTGTCTTTGAAGCGAGTGTTGGTCAGTCATTGTACATAGGTCATATTTTCGAGATCCTTGGGTATACATGTTGCCCTTCTTTGAACATTCTCCAGTAGATTAATGACTTGAAAAGTAAGATTCCAAATCATAGTGCCAAATTCAATGTTGGAAAAATACAGGTCTTATAAAGCAAGGCAAAGATACCACTTTCCATTGCACTGAAAACTATATTGGGTGTGTAATAGCTTTATTTGCTTTCTTGGAGATGTAATTTACGTTATTTGGCCATATTAGGCCACTCAAAATCATGATTCCCAGATCTTTTATAACGATAGTCTCTGCTACATTTTCTTCACCAATGTGACAGTTTCTTTGGGGATTAAATTTCCCTAACCAAATATTTCAACTTGTTCAGAGTTAGCATCCAGTCTTTCAACTATTCATGTGTTATATTTGAGTCCTCTTGGAAACAGATGGTTCACAAAGGTTTGGAATAGAATTTTGTGTTGTCTGTGTACATCTTGACTTTGAATTGCATTCCATTTGGTAAGTTGCTAATAAACAAAAGAAATAGGATCTGTCTCTATACTGAGCTTTGAGGAACTCCACTGTTGATTCTCTTGAACAATGATTTGTTTTCTCCAATTCTCATGCAGTGTCGATTCTCTTCCTTGTCTTCCCTGCTTTTTCTTGCTCGGCCTCTCTCTCTTGTGCCATTCACTCTATGTGGTTTTGGTATTTTATCAAGTTGTGAATGATGTTCTTTGTTTTAAATTGTATTCCTTCATTTATTATTTTACCTCTTCTTGTGACCTTTCAATACTGAGTACTGGTGTAGTTGTCCAACTACTTGCGGTCCACTACTGAGGCCGAGGTTTGATTGCCATGTGATCTAAATAGAAATTATGGTGGACAGAGTGGATTTGTGGTAGGTTTCTCCAGAGTCTTCTCATTTCTCCTGCCTCTCATTTTACCATTTTTCCTGTCTTCACAAATATCGTTCTGGGAGACCTGACTTTGGCAAAGTTAAAATGTTTGGCTTTGAAAGTTTGATTTTTCTGCTGTTTTGCACCATATGATAAATAAATATAAAAATAAATTGGCCTTTTAATATCAGTTAACATGTATTTTATAATCATTGCACTACAACACAGTCTGGCGTGAAAGTATGTACAAGTTTATTTTACTAAGTATGTACAATAATTACATTACTGCTCCATAACTGCACACTTTTCAGTATTTCCCACCACCCACCTGTGGATACATCACATATTCTTGAGAGGCCCCGCCTCCAGTGAACGCTTTTACCGCGCCACTCTCACTCTGTGCTCACTTTGTCTCCCGTGCAACACACAAAACACTCCAGCCTGGGCATAAATTTTGCGCAAAGCGCGAGGTTTCCAGAAACAAAACCTGCCGTGTGAACTAGTCGGTGCCATTTTATCCCTGCAGTCGTGCTGTCACTTGACCACCATTGAGCGTGGGAGGGAGGTTCGCATTCTACCATGTGACAGTCCAAGTCATGCCGGCGTCCATCTGGTATAAAAATATCCATACCACCAGCGCCATGGCGCCTAGGCTATCACCTCTCAGGTATGCGAGACTGCCACTCCTCCTCCCATGTAGGGCCGCCAACATGACACTGTCTAAGGCAATAGTCACTCTGCACCTTAGTTGTATAGGTGTAATTAATGTGAATGAAGTCATGGAAATACAACTGTCATGAATGTTGTTTTTGCAGGGTAATCAAGAAGCCACTGAGCCAGTTGAATTTGTTCGTGTAAAGGAAGAAATCCTAGAAGAGGTAAGACCAAAAGAGGGCATGAAGAGGTGAGCGAAAGAGATTAAGCACAGTAGGTAGCAATTAGTGTTTTTTTTCTTTCTTTCATTCCTTCTATTGCTGATTCCCATTATCTTGTGATTCCTAGACAGGCAAATGCAAATTTGCAAAATAAAACCAATGATTTTTTCTTACTCTGAGTTAATAGCATGGTTGATCATGTTTTGTTAAGAGGTTTACACTGTGACATGGTGGTAAAGCGCCAAATGTTCTGTGATTCTTACTATTTAAACAAGCCTTCTCAAGTTATTGTTGATGATGGTGTCTTCCTCAGAATCTGCATTTTTGGTACAGTTATATAATTCCAAAACTTATTTTGAGAATTTTAGATATTTATTACATTCTTGCCCTACTATGCCCTTACTAGTAAAGAGAAAGTATTGTAATTTTGCTGCAAAAATCAGTGATATTTCAACACAAAAACTCATATTTTGGAGCCCTGATGTAAAAAAGTGGATAAATATTTGTCCTCTTAACATGTTATACAGTCAGAATCCACGTTTTGCTTGTACTTGAAAAAATTAAAAATTGGTTGATGGCAAAACGTGTGTCAATCTGTCTATGTCTGTCTACAATAGCATGTAAACTGCTTAAGCAATATTCCTGATCGATCTTGGTGAATTTGAGGTTCTGCGAGTTTGAAAAGGGTATTTTGATATTTGAAACATGGCATGAAGTCTCTATAGTGTTTTCAAAGTTTTCCCAAGATGGCTCCAAATTTTTTTATTAAACTTTGTTCGCAAAGGAAAAAAAAAAATGGCACAGGTCTCGTCTTTGTTGAAGTCTCTGAAGTTTTGAAAATTGTAAAAGTTTTCAATTTTATTTTGCATCTTCCTACAACTACAATATTAAAGAATTGATTTTTACATTCTCATGAACATATGTATATATGGAATAATATACGGGGTACAGAGAAAGTTAAGATAAAAAGTCTCTTAAGAATATAGATAAGAAAGAAAATAGGGTGAATTTTCGGCACAAAAAAATTTATTGTTGGGCCCTGACAATGCAAAAGTGCATGAAACCAGTTGCTAAATTAAGAAAAAAGTCTTCTAACTCGTGGTGAAGCTAGAATCCCTGTTTTGTGGATCCTTGATACTGAAAAACAAATTGAAAGCGAAACGTTCATCTGTCTGGCCATCTGTGAACACTACTAGCGCCTAAACTATTCGTACGATCTTTTCCAAGTTAAAGAATCCCCTGTGAATCTGTCTGTAGTTGAAACTTCGAAATTTTGAAAAGCATTCTTTAAAATTTGGAGGTACATTATATGAAGCCCCCCGGGCATTTTCAAAATTTTCTCAAAAACGCCTCCAAACTTTTTCTTTAAATTTCTTATAAGAATAGATTAAAATACACTTATAAAAGTAGCATAGGTCCGATTTACACAGTTAACTCTGAATTTTCGAAAATTGGAAAAGTTTGATTTATTTCCGGCATCTTCCTACAATTATAAAACTGAAATCGAAATTATTCCTTCAAGTGAAATTTGTTTTCCATAAATAGCTCTTTTATTAAGGTCATGTACACTTTTTTGAAAATTTTAGTAGTCTTCGAGCAATAGTGCATGCAATATTTGCAATTTTAAAAATTACAGAAAACAAGATTTTCTCAAAAACATCTCTAAATTTTTTCTGTAAATTTTTGGTAGAGTTAGTGGCAAATGAACCCTATACGATGACATAAATGCCATATAGCTCTATTCTTTTGTTTTTTTCAAAAATTACAAAATTATAATTTTCTTTTTACATGTCTCTCATACATTAGAGGCAACTTCTTGATATTATTATATTTATGAGTACATGTGCTTTAAATAATGTCAAATAAAGTTTCTCAAAACTCAGCTCTTTCTCAAAACTTTACTTTCTGTAAAAATGAGCTCTAAAATTCCGCTTTTTTAGAAATGCTCAAACACCATTTTCTCAAAAATGGCACTGTTTAATATGACGTAAATCTTAATATGACATAAAGATTTGTATACATTATTGCATTTGTGAGTGGAAGTGCTTCAAATGACTTTAAATGAAGTTTTTCGAAAACTCAGTTGATTCATGTGAAAAAGAGCTTCAAATTTCGCATTTACAGAAATGCCTAATTGTCATTTTCTTAAAACAGCTTCAAAATTTTCAATGAAAATTTCTATTTTATACTCTTCTTTAATATTCTTGAAGTCATATTTAGGTTCTACTATTAAGAAACCGAAAAGTTGAGAAAATGTCAAGAAAATATACTTTCGGTGATGATACAAGGCAGCTGGCCAGAGAATGGAGCAGACCTTAAAGCCAGTCCACACCAAGGAAATTAGAAAACATTGCTACAAGAAAGTCTGTGCCATTCTGTAGCACCTCTAGTTTCCTTAGTGAAATCTGTTCTTCAAAACAGATCTGTGTATAAGATCATGTAGAACTTCTTTCTGAGGCAGCCCTTGAGGCCATCTCCATTCTGAACTTAAACATTTTGCCCAAAGTAAGCCTCAACTCCATGTACCTCTTTCTGAAAGAGCCCTTGAGGCCATCTCGGTCCTGAACTTACCTGAAGTAGTTACCTATGTTACCTGCAGTAGCCCTTGAGTCCATCTCAGTGCTTGCCCCTATTAATGGGATTAGGGAACTGGTTCCTCAATGTGCTCAGATCTTTTAGAACACACTAGTTGTCAGTTAGATGTTGGGTTTTTACAAGGATTAAGATTTAGAGGTGATACTTGAGAGACAAATGCTCCACACACCTCAAACACTTCTAAAAGCATACATGCCTAATGTAGGATTTGAACTCACAGTCATGATGGTTCCCAATCCCTTGGCTCCCGATCTGCCCCCAATCCCTGCATCACGATCTATAGAATGACATTTATATGATCTCAAGATATCACAGTTTACTAGTCTGAGTAATAATTCTAAAATACTGCAGTGTGTTGAAAAGTTTCAAAAGGGTAACAGATACTTGTATTGAAATCTCATGAGCTGTAGTTTATTTGTCTTTACGTAATTTGTAGAACTGTTTAATCTCTTTGAAATCCTTATTTAAACCAAATTTAAAAAGTAAATGTTGTAAACTTAGCAATATCACAGATTACCATTGGTTCATTCAAAACCAGAATGGTATAGATTTCAAATTATATAATAAATTCTTAATTCCAGGAAAATTTCTGTGAAGTTCTGAAAAATTCCATGAAAGTAGTGTTGGTATAGATTGAAAATGGGTGAAAAAGTATTGCTGCCTTACAATAATAATAGTAATAATAATAATAATAATAATAATAATAATAATAATAATAATAATAATAATAATAATAATAATAATAATAATAATAATAATAATGATGATGATGATGATAATGATAATGATAATAATTAATAATAAAGTGATGCTGAAAAAAGACTGAATTTAGTCAAGAGATAAGATAATATCAAAGTTACTATGTAGACGGATGGATGGTGGTTATAAAATCTTTGTGAATTTTCCACTCCAAGGGTGAAATGGGGAGCCTGGAATGTATACAGGCTCAGAGAGCTCAAGAAGTGATAAATCTTAATAATTAAATTTGTTCAAAGAATTGACCACCTTGAACAGGATTCAAACCCAGGTATCCTGGTTTATGCTCAGTTGCTCTAACCACTAAGCTATCGAGACGACCAATTCTTTGAAGTTTTACAGGCCCTTTATGATATAAGCTGACGGGGTGGAGACAATTATAGATAAATCTAAATGTATACAACACTTAACACCTTAACTGAGTACATAAATAGTAAGAAAAAACATTACATTTCAGCGTCTATCACAAATGTTATATGCTAAACTATTTTCTTTCAAGATAAATTCCTTGTATTAGTTTGCCTACCTGCTTTATTGCTCCCTTCTTTTGATTTCAAATCACTTTACCCTTCACACTGAAACTGGCTTTCTCCTTACATGATTTTCAGATTTTATAACCGTTCTGTCAAATTTCAGTAAAATAAGAGTTGAAATTCTTTTGTGTTTTCTTCCTTACCTTAATATTGCTTCACCCAATATATGGACAGTTGTGTGTAATGTGGCAGGAGGAAGAAATAAAAGAAGAGGTATATGATGAGGAAGAAGAGTGGGAGCTTCAAACGCCCGCAACAGACACTCACTCAGTGGTCCATCAGGAAGACTTCAAAGAGGTACCTTGCTGTAGAATACAATTCTCATTCAAAGTCATTCTTTGGTGTATGGAAGAAGGTATTTTGGCATGAAATCTTATTTGTGCGATTTACTGGAACTAAAAGTTCCTATATATTAGGTTAGAAACATCTAATAAATTGAAATCGCTTTATCATCACAAACATTTCATTCTTCATGCAGTGAAACATAAAATTTATATTGAAAATAAAATGTTGACATTTTAAGTGTATCTAAAATCGACATATCTTTAATTTACTGAACTCTTTGTGACCATTGAAGGGGCCTATAAAACAATTGGCATTTGTCCCATTTGATTAATTGACATATTTTCTTTGGATTATTAAATGCTATTATTTGGCATGCGAGGTCAAATTTGGTTACATCAAATTTTATTGTTTTCAACTTGATTGAGTTTAAAGAAATTTAAAGACAGTACATGATCATGCATTTCGTGGTAATGTTGTACTTGCACCTCTCACATGTTACGTATGTAAATGTAAAATGTCAAGCATTTTATCCATGTCAGGCATTTTTCCCACGGAGAAGGTCTATCTTGGTGTATGAGCACTGCTTGAAACGGGGTATATTCAAGTGACAGAGTGGTAGTCAGACAACTGATTTCACGAAACTCTCTGTGCTGGAAACACTCACAGAGCCATCTGTTTTTTGAACACACATTAGTACAGCATTTCTTTCACATGACAAATAAAAGTGTACAATCCAGTAACATTTCTTTTAGAAAAAAATATATGCCAAGACTTCTGCCCGAACCCTTACATACCCACAACTGCATATTTTCAGTATGTTCTTTCTAGTGAATACTTTAAAAAGTGTAAAAGAAAGGTTGTACTGTAGAATGAAAAAAATGTGCAGACCATAAACTTGTACACATGACATTTATGTTTTTAGAAATTGTTTTCTCATCATTTAGGTGTTTTTTTTCTCAATCCCTGTAACTTCCCTATGTTCATAACATAAAATTGCCGCCTCCCCCCTCCCCATCCCTTTCCACTTTCAAAATTAATATTTCTCACCTACACTTTTTTCCTTGACACAACCTCAAAGTTTGAATGGCTGATGGTCTTATATGTCCATTTGTTCCTGAAATACTCGACTATTTGTGATCACAGAAAGCCAGAATCATTCTGTATTGTCCCAGGACTGTCTGTTACTAGGTGTAATTGCTGTAAATTCTAATTTTGAAATAAAGAGAAAATTGTTAATACTGTATGTAACAGGTTGCATGTATTTTAGAAATGTTTTACGTATTCCCAACATGTCACCAGTAAGACATGACAATATAAATGTGCACTTCACTTCCAGCTTTGGTGTAATACCAATTAGTAATCATGGAGGGAGACTGCCAGCTGCTGGATTGTAGAATTGCAGAGATCCCTGTTGTTTTGTTGGGAATGCCAGAATTGAAAATTGAAAAGTATTTCCATAGGTGCACTAATAATTATCATCTGACTATCATGTGGAAATATCCTGTAGAGCAGTTTATTTTTATGATTTGGTGTATTATGAATTGCTAAGCCTAAGACTTGTAATGATTTCTCATTCAAAATTAATATATTATTAATAAAAAGTAGTATTTATGATCTGTATTTTATTATAAAAGCAAAATTAATTTTCCATCATTTAAACTTTCCTGCAATTTACACCAGTTTTACATGGACCCTTGAAAAGTGTAAAGGAAAGGTTGTACTGTAGAATGGAAAAAATAGAGGAAACACAGCTACATCTAGATAGGGCTCCTCTCTGGCTTTAATCAAATTCATCCATCTTCAACTCTTTCACTGAACTTTCTTTTGAAATGTCTTTAGGAGAATTCTACTGGCCAGCCATTCTAATTGGTGGTTTTCCATGGTTTCTTTGATCAATCCCAGGCGAATGCCAGAGCAGTACACCAAATTGGCCACGGACTGCATGCGATCTTTCCTTCCCCTTCTTTATCCTATTCTCACAACATTTACATGCACTACAGTACTAAATATGCCGGGAAACCGTTTGGGTTTGGGAGCTTAGTGCACACCACAACACAGTAAGTAAATTTCCATGCCAAGATGAGATTCGAACCCACAGAACTTCTTGCACAGTCCACCACTGCACTCATGCCTTAGTGATCTCGACCACCAAGCTAGCAATACAGACTTAACTTTGTGCTAAATGGAAAGTATCATTTTTTCTTTCATGATGAGTAAAAACCTGTAAAATCCTTTCATCCAAATGCTAGAGACCTGTAATATATACAATTTATTTCTATAAAAACAAAAAAAGTATTACAGAGATTTATTAAAGAAATCTATGTTAGTCAATCCCTTTTTCTTTATGTATAATGTTCTTTGTTGTAGAGCAGGGCAAATGCAGATCCATTGGATCTCACAACTAGAGGTGGTGTCAATTCACCAGTATATACACCCTCCAGTAGAATTGGGAACAAAGGTAAGGTATACCTTCTTTTCTTGTGTAGTGGCCTTTTGTGCTACAAGTTCCCAGACCAATCAGGGCTTTATTGGTTCTTCTTTAGAGACCTTGGATAAAATGTCGTATGATTTAGTATCTTTGATTACCTTCCTCATAATCACTTTTTAAATATTAAAACAATCATATTAACGTACAGTGGTCTGCTGTATTATTGTACTCAGTGCAGCAAAATCCATCTTTGAAAGAGAAACTTTCAAGTTTTTAAAATTCTTGTGGTAAGATGGACATTGCTGAGTTATTTATTGTTAGAACTGTTAATTACATTGTGAAATACATGCCTTAAAAATCAAAAGTTGGATTTTCAGTACACTTCTGCAAGAAATAATCAAAGGGGCAATTTTCAGTAAGAATATTCCTACAGAAAGGGTAAATATGGCTTGGAAGAGTTCTTACTTGGAAAAATTAACAAGAACATTTCAGATACATCAAGAAGGTTCATTTCACTTATTGATATGGATGGTTCCACAAAATATAAAATATTAATATTTTAAAGTAAATTGGTGTACAAGAAATAGATTTTTTTCTAAGAAATTTGTTAAAAATTATGTAAAACATTCACATAATAAAGAAAATGTGAAATCATTTGTCAGAAATTCATTTCTTTTGCACAGAATTCAAAAAAATATATTTTCCTTGTGAGTATAATAATTTGGTAGACCACTGTAAGTGGTAATTCCTTCCTAAATAATATAAAACAGGTAAAAATACCCCCCCCCCCAAATACAAATTAATTGCTCTAAGTGAAAAAGTTATTTCTCTTTCAGTAGGAAAAGGCTCATATTGTCCTCACTGCAAGTTGCTGTTTATGGATGATGAATCTGTGGAGGTGCACGTTAAATCTTGCCAGCAAACCTTGAAAAACAAACGATTTAAATGTGAAACTTGTGGAGCTGCTGTTTCAAGTGCTGCATCTTTGCGAAGACATAAGCAGACTCACACAGGTAACAGCCTTCTGTTTTCCAATAGGAAATACAAGTTTTCAGTAATAAAACAATCAATAGCATTTAAATTATTTTTAAGACTCTGTTTTATGTTTTGTTTTACAATTGCTTCATACACATGTTTACATTAAAAAAAATAGTATATACATACACACACACACACACATACATGCATGCATGCACACACACACACACACACACACACACACACACGCACACACACAGACACATGCATGCACACACACAGACACATACATGCACACACACAGACACACATTTCTTGTTGATTCATGGAGCTAATATTGAGATTCCCCTCTTTTTCGTTTTGAACACTAAATTAACTTTTCCTTTTCTCAATTGTCTCATAAAATGTTTACTTTTTATTGGCATTAAATAAATACATGAATCGATCAATAAATAACTAGCCTTGGTAAACTATCATCTTTCCTTAGGATATTATGTATTGAAGATTTTTTGGAACATCTTACTAGTGAATTATGTAGGTCTTCAATTTTTATAGGCTTTTAAAAGAAGGTAATTTAAGAATGGTTTTGGTCTATCAGCTTTGAAGGCTATAAATAAAATTATTCTGAGGCAGATATTTGTTATTCTGTTGAAATTGAAATCAATAAGATCTAGTTCATTTGTGCTTGCAGGCAAACGCCCTCATCATTGTGAAATGTGTGGTGCGTCCTTCAAGCGTCTTTCTCATCTCCGAGACCACAAGCTGAGCCACACTGGAGAGAAGAAACACGTTTGCAGCACATGTGGTGCGGCCTTCACTCAACTATCAAACCTCCGGACTCATGAGCGCCACCATGCAGGCGAGACGTCTCGACGAGTGCGGCGATTGTTTCGGTGCGAAATTTGTGGTGCTGAGTTTGGATATAACTCCAGCCTCAAGATGCATCTCCTTAATCACACTGGAGAACGACCTTTTGAGTGCGACATTTGTAAAGCAACCTTTAAACAGTTGCAGAGTTTGACTGTACATAAGAGAAGACACACCGGTGAGCGACCTTTCCAATGCGATGTTTGTGGATCAACTTTTGCTCATCTCCAAGGCCTTCGTGTTCACAAAAGAATCCACACAGGAGAAAGGCCATATAAATGTGATGTTTGTGAAGCTGCCTTTACACAGCTGCACAGCCTTAGCACCCACAAAAGGAGGCACAATGATGTCCGACCATACTCTTGTGATGTGTGTAATGCTTCGTTTGTGACAAAGGACAAAATGAGATACCACATACGAATACACACCGGTGAGAAACCATATGCATGCCCAATTTGTGGGAAAGCATTTACAACTGCATCAGACTTGACAAGGCATAAACGGATTCATGTTCCAAAGGTGAATTCAGGAACTGTAAATGAAAATGTTGAGAACTTCATAACTAGTGCTACTTCTGTACCAATAACAATTAAGAAAGAAATTTCATGATTATATGATATAGAGCTATGATAGTTTTGTTGCAGATGTTTGTTAGTATCATCAGCATGAACCATGGATCCAATACCTAATTCCTTGGAGTTCTCCTTTTGGTGAGACTGTGGTAGCGTCCTCTGGAAATGATGGAGTTCAGGTCTGTTTATAATTTGCTTTGCTTTGCTTACTGAAAGCGACTCAGAAAGCATATGAAATTTACTGATAAATGAAGCAGTTGCATTATTTTAAAATAAATACTGAAAATTGTCAGTACAAGACCACCAGTTTTTGTATTCTCCCAAAGACTGCAGCCAGGGAATTTTGTATCCATGCTAGAATCTCTACGGTGGCAATGTTGGGGCCAGGGGCTTGGGGTACTGTGCCTAGTACTCATTACAAAGTTATGGATTCAAATCCTAGGTTGTGTGTGGATGCTTTCAGTTGTATTCTGATGTGGTATGCAGTACCAGTACACCATGTAATGTGTGGCATGAAAGTCTCTCTGCATGGAGCAGAGCTATGACCTCTTATTATAAATTACATTTACGTTTGTAGCAACCAGATCACTTGGAAACAAGTGGAGGGAACACTACCTGCAGCATCTATTATGATTATGGTGAGTACGCAATTTACGTTTTCTTTTGTTGCAAGCTGCAGCTTGCGCTACCAACATAATTACTGTTGCTGTAGCACTCTCACCAGCAAGATGCCACTGCGGAGAGACTTTCTTGCCACACTGTATCATCTCTTACCCCATTTCTTCTAATTCCTTTCCCATTCAGTAATTAGTGTGTGGGTATGGAGATCACTGAATAACTAGTGCAATCTGCACCCCGTACCTCTAATCCAGTTTAAGCATGGATGAGTTCACAAGCTGTGCTCATTAGCAAATGAGTAGTTTTATGTCTGTCGTGGGCTCATGAGTAACAATTGGCTGGTGAGACAAGCAAAAGTAATCAGATTTGTGCTTAATGTTAAGACTCGGTGATAAACATCATATAGACCAGGCCTGGCCAACTCTGGCTCTCCAGACAATTTTATATTACACAAATTCTTTTTGTATGTCTGCAAAATATATTGGACCTATGGTTTTAGAGGATGTAACACATTTAATAGGGCAAGGCATTATAAATGTAGTTTATAATAATTTAATAATCAATACTTGCAATTACATCAAAGCATTTAATAGGAAAATATTATAGATATTCTAGCAATTTTCTGATTATGAATGAAGTGTAGCATTCACGTGTTCATAAATCAGCCACAATACTTGCCAAATACTGAGGATACAACTGTGGTATTCACTGGCTGTTTTGCTACATTAGTCTGCAATTAGTATTTTTTCTGATTTTACTTCGGTTTGTTCGTATTTGAGTTTTGAGGATGCCAAGGTTCGATTTAATGGAGCTTTCGGCAATTATCTCGACGGAACAGACTGCTGGTTGTTGGATGGTGAAACTAAACCTTGTTCCTATGGAAATGCAGTGCCCTTTCTGTTCGCGAGACTCACTGTTCAAACAGCAAATTAAGAACCCAACAGACATTGTCTGCTCGTTCTCTCCCCCTCTCTCTCTCTCCATCCCGTGTCTGCTTGTCTTGTCATTCTTGGCCTCGTCCCTTTCTCATGGCAATGTTCTGCAACAATGAAGCCCAGGTGGGTTGGGATTTGCATTTAACTGAACCGGCATCTTGTGCTGCAGTGCCATTTAGTGGGGTTACAACAAAATGAACAGCACAAAAACCTTCTCCACGAAAAAACTAGTAGATGTGCCAACTTTCATACAGGTCAGTCATATGGGGTCAGAGTTCATTGATCTCGAACATACCAACATCCATTTTTATGTTTATAGATGATAATACAACAATAAAGTTTGATTCAATTTGTATTTTTATTACTTTTTAAAAGCACATTTACTTAAAGTGCAGCCCTGCTATAATGTTGTGCATCATCAAAAACCCATGAAACAATTTGGTTTGGCCAGGCCTGATGTAGACACTGAAAGATGGAAATGACTATTGGTCAGTCCATACCATTGTGATAGTAATAATGTGTGGTCTATATTTTAAATCAATAGTATTTATGGGAGTGTGAGCATAACATCAGATCCTAAGTACAGATCTTGAACTAAAGAGACTGATTTTCACCTCTGTACAGGTGTTTTTGCTGTTTATTGTACTGTTTAATCTTTGTTAAAATTAGTCATAAAAACCTGCATTTTTCATATTGGTCTCTGTGTAATTTGAAGAAAAGAGAAGAAAAAACATGTTTTTAATGCATATGTACAGTGGAACCTCCATTATAAATATATATAAAATTTATATATCAATGAAAATTATATATTTGTGTACAGATTATTTTGATTATCAGGAATTTTGGATTTTTGCCCCCTTTTCTTTCATTATTCAGATAATGAAAGTTCTACTGTAGTATATTTTTTTCTCTTCTTTGTCTTAAGTCTTTGTTTTTATTTCAATTGTTATCTATTATTCCTAAAAATAATCCTGGAATGTTCTCAGTTCACTTACCTTTACAGATGATGCACTATTTCTTAAGTTATTTCTGTTATTTGGGGCTTATTTTACATACTTTTCTGTAAATGTATTCGGCTTTGTTATGTGAAGGTTATGTGGATGACTATTTATAGAATAGTTATAAAAAATTGTTAAATTATTATGAAAATCCTTGGTGGATTTGTTGACTGATATGACTGTGATTATATGTAACACACATGTAACAGCATCCAGTTCTCTGTACACTTATGGAGAACACTTACTCTGTACACTTGGTTTTTTTTGTTGCTGTTTTTTTTTCCTCCCCAGATTTTAACTGGATTTCCTATATCAGGGCTCATCACAATGACAGTTTGGGAGCAAAGATCTGTTGATAGCAGTTGGAGTAGAAGGAGGTAGTGTGCAAATTACTTGGGATAAACGATTAAACTTTAATTGTGCATACATATAATACAGTTAGAAGCTTACTGTATATTAATAACTAATGTGTCCTCCTTTTGCTGTAATGAGTTTCTGAACACCTTGTGGCTTGGATTCGACCAGGTTAGAGCAAATATTTTGTAGTTATTTGTTTTGATCCAGATTTACCTTTCCTCGTTAGAGACAATGAGATGATATCATTATATACCCTAATAAGTCTTGAAACACTAGATATTCCCACACCAACAACAGAAGCAATTTCTCTTACAGTGATAGATGTGCATTCATGAAGAGCAACTATTGTTGCCTGTTTCCTTGGTGAAATGTCCATTTGAACACACACAAAAAGTTTTCCAGTTGAGAACGCAGAAATAACTCAGATCCTATTGCTACACACGCACACACAGGCTCGCTAAACAGGAGGGGACCTACAATTGTTGTTCATAGTCAAAGCAATAATAGTCCACCAAAAGTTCAACAATTGGGTTATCAAGTTGGTTACAGTTAACCAACTTCTGTTCTTTCTAAAATATGAGTGTGCCCCAATTAATTTGCACACTACTGTAGTTGTAGCGAAAGTGAAGACATCAAGGTTACATAAGTTAGCGAAAGGTTGAACATCTCAGTTTCTTGCAAGATGTCACTGCAAAATTTTGGTTGGCTGTCACACAAATTGTTCAGTGATATTTGAAAGTGAACAAGAAGAGTTTTATTACATTTTCCAAAACTGCAGATAATGTAATGTGTTTGCTTAGCCACACAATTTTGGTTTTAATTCAGACACATTACTTGCTGAATCATGCATGCAGCAGAGTATAACAAGTACACTGAATCATGTACTATTGCTATGGTATTTTTTTATTGTTTGTAATTTAGAAGTACGTCTCGATAAATTATATACATGATTTGTAACAATTCAACAATTCTATGAAAACATTTTTCTCATAGACATTTGTTGAATCTTTCTTGGTAGAAATGCTGCCACTACTTGCTCCATACTAAGACCATACAAATAGTGGAAGACTGTGGAAGCATACAAGCTCAGATACCAAAACATTTATTCAGATTGCCATTGAAAGATTAATTATTGTTATCCTGCCATAATTAATGTGAGTTGAGGCAAAAATAATCTTTCAAAGGCAATCTGAATAAATGTTTTGGTCTCTGAGCTTGTAGGCTTCCACAGACTTCCAATGCTTGTATGTGGAATAAGTACTGTCATCCTGCAAGTGCTGGCATTGATGAATTTCTCATATCTCTGAATCTGACATTTAAAATTCTCATTGTGTTCTTGCTGGGTCCCAACCACTCATGAAGAGCGTGGTACAATAGGCTTTGGCTCGACAGAGCAAAAATGTGAGGAGCCCTGATCTAATAGTAGATCACTGGAATTACAATAAGTAGTGCAGCAAAGTGTAAGTAGTGATCTGGGCTGTCCGGGTGACGCCGCGTCGAAGGCTGGGGTGCCGACGTTTCGACCGACATATCGCGGTCCCTTCAGGGCTGTACTGCCTGAGGGGGAACGCGATATGTCGGTCGAAACGTCGGCACCCCAGCCTTCGACGCGGCGTCACCCGGACAGCCCAGATCATGACTCTGGCCGCGGAAGCCTACGATATCAAGTGTAAGTAGTGTAAGAAAAGACCTTTCGCTATGTGTACTAGTGGGTATGTTTATCTGTTCAAAAAGTAATCTGTTTGTGTTTTGAGATTTTATTTGGTACGTTTTATTTAGCTGTTACATCAACTACAGTAAACCCTCATTAACACAAATTCCAAGAGACCAAAATAATGAGAGTTTGTGTTTTAAAAATTTGTATTACCTGAGTATTATCAATGTCTTTATTACCATAATTCCTTGCCGGAACCAAAGTTTTGTTCATGTTACAGCAAAATTTGTGTTAAGCAAGTTCGTGCTAACAAGGGTTTACTGTATTACTTTTATTAATATTTGAGAGTATTTATTAACTTTTTTCCAGCTTTGGCTGCTTTAATTCATACATTCAATGTTTATGACATTTACAACAGACCAATCCTGATTTATGAGATTCATTTAGCTCAGTGTTCTCTTGGTAAAGAACATATTTGAAGTTTTTAACTACTTAGGTGAAAGTACAGTTGAGATGAATTGTTGGATGTGAGTTGCATAAAAATAGACCTATATCAAGTTCAATTTCATGCTTCTATTGTGTATTGAAACTTTACGGGACATTGTGTATGAATTTGTAACATAGTGAATGAATGCTGAATAAATCTGGATAAACCAGAAATTTACCCCAGAGTTTTAGTCAACCCTCAGATATGCCTTCTCTCCCTTGAAATAGAACACTGTGCTCATTTTTGTATTTCTTTCCCACAGAATAATTATGGGTTGTTTGCGAGGTTAGTTTTGTGAATTTCTGCCAGTGCCTTAGAACAATGCTTATCACAAGCCTACTGTTATTGGCGGTTACAGACTGATATCTAGAGAAAAATTCAGGCTTCTCCAAAGGGGTGTTGTTCAGATTTTCAGCCAACTTGGGAACTTGAGAGATAAGTCATGTACTTTTTGCACACATATTCACATCTTTATCTCCAGTGCTATTATGATGTCACAGGATTACTCATAGTTACGTTTTGTGTCAGAACTACTACTATAGTTGCGAGTAGTGTGGAATACTATTATATCGTAGACAAAATTGCTTCCTGAAGTTAGGTGTTCCTGTACAGCACATTATGTTTATACAGTTCGTTTACACTGTAAAAGTTTATAATGCACAAATTCATATTTCTAGAGGTTATATCCTTGACTAACTATTCTCAAAGATCATAGAGGACATTGTTGTCAACAAAGACAAATTGCCACAAAAGGTGGACATTACAATAATGCCTCCAGTGAACCTTACCAGAGATGTCATAGAAAGGTCTGTGGAAGATTAGAGACATGGTTTTGTCTAGCAGTATCCAAGTGAGAGAATAAAGGTATTTTTCTCTTGTAGCATGTATGAGAGATGTTACTGAGTAAAATACTAAGTGACTCAATAAATACAGAGGAAAAATTAGACCATCTTACGTTTTATTAATTCCATGACATTCATTAAATGAATGAAAGGCAATCAAATATAACACAGAGCTGCCTATCAGTTTAGGATTGTAGATATGATTTTAGTAAAAATCATTTTTCTGTGTCACAGGAAAAGGAACCAAGATATTGGTTGTGTCATGTAAAGGTAACAAATTTTATTAACGAATTCACTTTATTGAATAGTGTAATTTCTAAAAGTAATATAATTGAACAACTGATAAATATATGAGAATCGGTCAGTATCTGTATATATTTACAATACCAGTAATGGAATAAAAATGTAAGAGAACCACAGCATGAATTGGCTCTTTTATTTTGTTATTGACTCAAGAGAAAGTAAGAAGTTTTAAGAACATTTTCCTTAAATGATTGAAAGACAATATAAACATGCAAGCAATCTCTTCAACAGTAGTTCACATCACCAACACTTAATAAAATGTCCTTAAGAATGCAACCTAAGAGCCACATAGAAATACAGAATTATGCCAGGTTAGTCCACGTCCCATGACATTTGTATGACTGCAATTCTAAGGAAATTTCATGGTGTTTGCTTGTATTTATTTGTTTAATTGTTTTAGTGTGGGGAAAAATAAGATTCAGTATGGACAATGTCTATGCTGCCCCACCCCTAGCTGCAGGCTTGAATATCCCTGACCTGAGGTCAGAGAGAAATGTATCAATTTATTTATTTTACAACAAAAACAGATAAAAACTGTGTGTGACATTGGTAATATAAAATAAATTTCTTAAAATGCATATATTTGTATGAAAGTATCATTATATTTTTTATTATTTTCTGTAATAATTTTTAATATAATACACATTAAAGATTAACATTAAATTGAATTTGAATAGTAACCTATGAATTGAAAGTGATATGAACTTGCATGGCAATATTTACAATTGGTTTTGGTGGAGCTTATTTTTGTAATAAGCACAGTGAAATTAATGCTTTCTTTAACAATAACAGTAATAGTAAACATCAATACAAATGATAAATTTTCTGGTATGAGATATAAGCTCTAAACTGTATGACAGCAAATTGTTTTGTTCTAGAAATTAATCATACAGTTCCTATTTCAACATAATCCTCGTGAAAAACATTTGCGAACTTACAATGCTATTATAAATTTCTTCCAATTCATCCATTTAAATAGACTGAATGATAGTGTTTAGGATGAATATTTGTACATAGTATTTTTCTCTCAGTTTATTCAGTCCTCTTGAGAATTGCCAGGATAAGAGAAAGAAAAGTTTCGTAGCTGTGAAACATAGTCTGGGGTGCTGCAAAAATTGATAGAAAAATTATTTTTGTTAAAATGTAGAAATCAATGGTGTTGTTGGTTGTTGTTGTTGTCGTCAAAAACAGTCAAAAAACTGTATATGACGTATGGGGGAGAAAATCATCTGCACACGCTTTCTTGAGTTTGAGTCCCTTCCCAACAATTTAACTATTAATAGTTGAAAGATGAAAAAATAATAGTAATAATAATAATAGTAATAATAATAATAATAATAATAATAATAATAATAATAATAATAATAATAATAATAATAATAATAATAATAATATTTAAAATAAAAATAATAATAATAAAAAAATTAAAAAAGCGAGAGATTAACGTTTCAAAAACTAGATATTTTCGTTGCCGAATTGTAGAAAATTTATTTTTAACGGTACACGAACAAACAGAATTGATTTTTCTGCATTGTTAACAAAATAGAAACTCACCCTTAGCTCTACTACCACTACAAGCAATAGGAAAGCTCAACAAAACGTGCGCATATTGAAGCTACATTTACGTCCAGAAGCAAATCAAGGGGCCATCTCAGCATTTGCTCAATGGATCAGCGAAACTGGACAAAAACCCGATTGAGATGGGAGTCATTGACCCAGAAGCTGAAGTACATTACTTGTTACAAGCATATTGAGTCTTTGTTTAAAATTATACAATACAAAAGTAAACTAATTCATTATACTATATCTTGGTTTTGTTAAAGTAAAACATTTTTTTTCTTTTTGACGATCAGTATAGTTTCTAATTGTATAGAAACAGTTTTGCAGCAGAAAAGATTTTACTTTTAACTTAAATTTGTGTACCAATTTTAATTGTTGAATTTCATCTGACAATGCGTTGTAAAGTAACATACATGTATTGTATGTAGATTTCTTGCAGTGAGCTATTGATACTGACACTTGATGAACATGATATCTACATTGGGTGTTGTAACTATAAATATCAGTATTACATGAAAATAAGTTCCCACTGTTAAGTAAGTCAGTTTTGACAAATACTATAGACTCATAAATAAATGGGCAGGGCAATGGTAAGATTCCAAGCTCAATGAAAAGAGGCTTGCAGGGATCATGTGGATGGCATTTTTTCATTATTCGGATAATTTACTTTTGCAATCTAAATGTCTGGGCACTAAAGGATGAGCTTCCCCAGAATATTATGCCATATCTCAGGCGGGAATCTACATTTGCAAAATACACGCAACGAGCTGCATGAAGACTGACAGAATGAGAAAGAATTCTGAATGCATAACATAATGAGCTTAATTTAGTGTTTAATTCTGTTATATGTACATTCCATTTGAGGTTTGATTGAATGGACAGACCTATAAATTTTGTTACCTTAACATCAGTTAATTGCATATTGTTCATTTTCAATGGAGCATTCAATTGCCGATTTGAAACGCAAAATTGCATTGAGACAGTTTTTCCTTCGTTTACTATTAATTTGTTTGATTTTCAATTGGAAATAACTTACTTTTAGAAAACAAGTAGCTAATGTTCTTTTTTACGTTTGCTTTTTTAAAGTTGTTTCATACTGTCTTTGATGTATGCAAAACTATAAAAACCTGAATTTTAATCCTAACAAAAGAATCACATTCCCACTAGGACTATAGAATAAATCTTCACAATTTGGCAAATATCTTTAAATTTATTCTCTTTTAATTGGATAATTCTGTGGTCATAGTCTAAAAATTCTTGAGACCTAAACTTAACCAATCTACTTAAGAATTTCAATCTGCAACCACATAATTAGTTAACTTTTGTAGCAATTGCTACTCCTAATAATTCTAATATTTATCAACGAAGGGGAAGCTCTTCAAAATGTTTAGGGCTGATCAGAAGTGACTGCAGATCCCTAAAGATTAGTGAAGCACAAAAGTCAACTGTACCTTTGTTGAATATGTGGAGTTCCAACAGAAGCAAGAGATGGAGATGGGAACTGTATGGAGTTAGGAGTCTTAGCACCATAGGTAACCATATGCTTCATGCTTTTTGGTCGAGGATGTGCAGGTTTCTAGTCAAGGCAAATAGGTGTGTCAGAAAATAATAGGATAATGTTAGTATCACAGTAAGTATGAAATAGGGCAATTTTTATTTAATTTCATACCACTTGAGAATTTATTAATTTTGAGGCATTACTTATCTTTTTATTGCACATTTTCTTCTAGAAAATGTGTAAGCTTGATAAAGGTGTGTACAATAAAAAATATTAAACTATGGGGATTGTCCAAAAATTATATAACACAAAAGAATGGGGAGGGGTATTACAAATGGGGAGGGCATAGAGTTACATAATGCTAATGCTTATTTTTAAAATTTCTCAAAATTTGCTAAAATAATTCCTTTTATTAAATCTTATGCTAAAACATTAATATATTAACAAATTAAAATAAAAAATACAATAAATTTAAAAATATTTTCATCAATGGTTTATTGATTATATCTGTTAGATTATAAAGAAAAGATTCCAAACTGATTTATGGTATATCTAGAATCCAATTAAATTGGTGCTGTAGACCCAGGGCTCATCCATTACAGCATGTGCATGACTTGTGAGAAATTTTCTCCTATGCATTCTTCCTTCATTCAAATATTGTCCTCAAATTGTTAGGTGCAATTCACATCACCAACTAATTCTGACTTTAATTTTCATAAATTTTAATAAATAACATAAATAAAATTAATACGTAATTGTACCAACTTTATTATTTATTTTTACTTACTGTAAATGTGGTTTCTTGTCATAAGCATTACATAATCATGGGGGGGTAGAACATTCATTTCAGGGGGAAAGGGGGTGTACAAAATTCTTCAAATTTGAGTTAAGTAATTTATGGAAGATCCCCATGTCAATATCTAGACATAAAAAACTCCCTTTAAAACATATTAGTAAGATTTTCAAAGTTTTCCTAATTTGGGGAATCAAAACTGCCTTTTTTTAAATTTAATTTATAGCTATTCTCTTTATTTGCACATGGTCTTATAATTCTAGAATATAGTGCATATACCAGATAAACCAACACCTTGGTTAAAATTGAACTGCAGATAGATGGGCTCTTGTGGGCGTCTATTTCATTACCTCAAGTACATACTTAGTATCTATTTCCATTCCCCTATATAAGGATGCATTTCCAAATGTGAGGTTTAAGTTGAGAGCGTCGCTTTGTACCTGATGCATCTAAAATTCCCATGAAACCAAATGGTACAAGTAAGCACATCATTATGTTTCAGGAAACTTTATTTTGGGGATTTCTATTCCTAATGTAGGTAAGATTAGGGCTAGATTAATATCTTTATGGGCCCATAGCAAGACCAAATTGCATGTAAACAAATGAATATGAAAATAACCTATAACCTTTGCAATTTATATAACTTATTAGTTCTAAAATTTAATTGTAAAAACTTATTAGTTAAAGAAATTTTTACATAGTTATGACTTACAATATAATTTTGTTTCAAAAAAGTCAGTCTCCCATCTAGTGAGATTCCTCAACAAGTGCTTAGTCAACTTATGCATTAATACACTTGTGCAAGATCTCAGTGATAATTTTTACTTAAGCTATATGCTGTAAATTATTTAAGTTAATAAATAGTTTTATATTTAATGTGCTTGTCCATATGCTTTACATGACATACATACAAAAAATGTTATAAACATTTTATGTAAAAAATGAGAATGACAAGATAAAGAAAACAAGGATATGAAGATAATGGCAAAATACAAATAATATATGAAGTGACATAATAAATTAAGTGAAAATGAATTCTGATTTAGATCTGCATTTTAAGAAGGCTAACAGGACAGTCACTGATGAAAATTTTGAAAAAATTAATTAGACAATCTTCTACCAGAACACAAAGTCTGTTGACTTGTTCGCACAAAAACAGAACTACCATTTTACTACTGACAATGATGGAGAAATTCATTCTGAGAATTCGTTATTCCACTGATAGAGATATTTGCACAAGTGATTGAAAATAATGCTAGAAAAGAATCATCATAATAGAAAAGAAGAGCTAAGCAAATAATATTTGGTATTGATTACAAAGCCCCCAAACCACCTAGAGAAAGCTGAAGGCTCACTTGAGAGCATCGGGAGAAGTGTTTCACAAAAACGGTTGAGTTCAAGGACATATAATCTCCATTTAATTTCACTGTTAAGAGTTAAATTTTATAAATGTCAAATATACATTAACTTTTTTGTTGTAGTCTTTTGTTGTTTTAAAGCAGATACAGAAAGTAGAAAAAGTTTTGAAATCTAAGGAGAGCAGGAACAATTTGCACAGAATACATCCAATACTACTGGAAAAGAGGGGTGGTGAATATATCTAGAACAAAACCAGATAGCCTTATACTTTCCTCTTGACACAAGCAAAAACATCCTATTGCAAAATCAAATTGCATAATTGGAAAAAAAATATTCCACTTCCTACCTGAACCCCCAATGTTTACGCTGGACTAATGGGAAATAATAGTATTATATAATATTATCAATACGAGAAAAAATGAAAATAAAGGTTAATTATTTAGTTCATTTCCTGCAGGTACAGGCTATTATCTTATCAATAATAGAAAATCTGGATTGCCTGTTAGTTTCTTTGCTGCACATAAGCAAAACTTTCTCATCAATATTTATTTCCTAGATCTTACTGTAGAAGGTGAAGATTAGATCAATTTTAAGTCAAGTATTGTCAAAAATTTTAAGTCAAATTTTTAAGTCAAGGAGAAATAGGATAAGAAATGAAAAGATCAGGAAAATTCTTTAAGTAAAAAATATTGCCCCTAGAAATTGAAATCTACTAAAAGAAATGGCAAGAACACACCAAAAGAATGAAGACAGAATATTCTCCAAGAAAAGTCCTCCAACATAAACCAGGAGGAAGAAGGCAGACCAAGAATGTTCTGGGATACCTCGGAAGCAACTGAGGAAGAATTGATACCTTGGAAGAATTGATAAACCGAAGAACAGGTCAACAGACCTGAGCCTTAAACATTCATGATGATGAATAATTTTTATTAGGTTCATGCATTGTACCTCTGTTGGTGACAGATTTGAATTAAACAAACAAACCAATTTATTTGTTTGTTTAAGTGAACTGTTAAACTTATGACAAAACTATGTAAGGTACTTTGAATCTAAGAAAAAAATTATATTAAAAAATTAAAAATTATGTTTGACATTTAAAGTAGAATAAGTATTCATTTTTAAACAATGTAATAATACATTAAATGAATTAACTTCAATTTTTATCATAGCTAATTACACAATTTCTGTATTTCCATCTCTTATGTAAGAACAGTTGTCATTTATAAATATTTTTAACAATATTATTTCATAGTGATGTTTTGAGAGAAAAATGATTATGATTAAACTGTTCCACTGTCAAGTCTTTCCCCAACTCCTAACTTTATTGCATTTTTGGTTTCTAGTACAATGAATTTGTAATAAGTATTGTCATAAAAAGTTTGCTATATGTTTTGTAAAAGAAAATATTGTTCTGAAGCTATAAATCTATATTTTAAATTTATGGCATTAAATTGGCAGATTGTTTTACTTCTATATGAATAATCTCATGTTTTAATCTTAAATTAGTGCTCTAAATAAGATGTAATTTCAATCTCTCTAAATGTGCATTGGTAAAATTAGTAAAGCTTTGATGAAAATATTTTTCTGTCTGAAATTATTATTCATCATTAACAAGTACAAGTTAATAAATATTTTTTTATTAATTGATACTGATGAATGAGAAGCATTAAAATTGAAATAATGAAACTTAAATATCATTACATAAAACTTAGTAACTAAAATTGTCAGTGAAAGACAATCTAAATCTTATTGGATTCTAAAAACAACTGTTTACATGAAATGATGAGATGCCTATCAATTCAGAAAGTATATAAGGCTTAGAAATCAAGTCAAAACATATTTTAAGAGTGTAAGGTACTTTCTATTTCTTGCAATTTAAAATTGTTTTCAACATTATGAAAATATTTCACTGCAATGTTTTCTGGTTCTTTTTCACCCTAAAATAACACTTACTTCAATGTAGCAAACATACCTGAGAACCTGGAGCAGATGAAGGTGTAAAAATTCCAGGTTTATTGATATAATAAGGTGAAGGTGTATTTGCAGGAAATTGGAAGTTAACACATTGCGAGGCTGATATAGCTTGTCTCAATTTCGCATTTTCCTTTTCACTAGAACAAAAAGTTCATTTACTTTTCATTGTAGACTGATTTGGTTAAAAGTGAATCAGATTTGTGTATGTGAAACACAGAAAAATGTGGAATATTTTAAAGTTGGTCAATGGATATTTATTTTCACATGTAATGTGTAATAAATAGTATTTTCTGTATAAATAATTTTACTTGGAACAAAGTATTGATTAGTTTTCATAATTCAACATCTGAGAGAAATAAATGTACGTCATCTTATTATTAAAATGTTAATTATAACATTTTAATAATAATATTTTAATTCTCCTAATAAACAAACCATTCAAAATTATTCACAACCAAATGACAAGAAAGAATGTGTTAAGTATACTAAATACCCTTTTTACCCCCCTACCCTCCAGTTTTTGTAAGTAATTAAGTAAAGAGTAAGTAAAGATTATTTCATTATTTAAAGTAATACATACATTTGAGACATTCTGTGATGTAGATGCTTGATCTCTTCATAATATTCTTTACATTGACTCTTCATTACATTGAATTTTTTAGTCTGCAATAGGAATATTAGAAAAGGTTATACGATTTTTGTGTATTATCATTTGGTTTTTAAAAGAGTTCATAGTTGATTACCAAAGATTTATTGTATTCAACCAGTCTTTGGCGGTGATTGTTTTGGAAGTCCATAACTTTTCTAAATTTTTCTATGTGAGATTCTACACTGCTAAAATAATCTTTGACATCTCCTTGCAACTGAAATGGAAGGTGGAAAGAATTGTTATAGATACTCCTTTAAGAACATTACAAAGCATACCATGAACACTTACATTTGAAGGAATCAAAAGCCGTGTTGAGCACGATTTCTTACATATTTTACATCCATAGGTGTTGTTGGGACCTACAAAAAAGTAAGCCCTATATTTGAAGTTATGAACAAACTTTTGTGTTAACAACTAATGACAAGTGTATACCTCGTAATAAGCATTCTTCACAAAACATGTGCCCACAGCCAGTTAGCCAAAACTTTCGACCTTTTATATCTCCAGGTTGAATAAAGCAACTATTACAATGAATCCAATCCATTTTCTTCGGATGAAAGGATAATCTCAAACAGTTCCGTACGTTTGAACAACGCGGATGTCACAGAATGATTAAAAAAAAAGAATCATTAATCACTTGAGGTAGTTTACCGCTTGCGGCGCTGATGTCGACCAAGAGCAACCACGCACTGTTATTTTTTTATTTTACCATGGACTGTGTTATTTTTATTTTATCATTTGTTGTTATGAATGAAAGCTTAAAAGTATAAAAACCTAAGAACATCTAAATCCTGTAAAATTCCTTCCAAGGTCGGCAGTGCGAGATCTGACTGTTGACGTTTCAGAAGGAATTTCTTCATATTTTGTGGTTTTATATACTCCGGAATGTGGAAATTAAATGAATATTTGGGTTTTCTTCTGGCGAACAGTTGTACAAGTACACAAGAAGCGAGTATTTATACACAGAACAGTCACATGAAAACACCCACATATATACACAAAGAAATACGTATACTTATTTATTAATTTCAGTAACTCATATTTAGTCTAGTGTATGGTCGAATATGCGTCCCTTCGGGACGGAAAGGGCAACCGGCTGTCGGCTGGATAAAAGCCCTAGGACAACAACTCATATTTACTATAAATTATTACATTTTAGAGATTACATCAGTGTCATAACACTGCCACAGCAATTATCTTCTCTTCGGAAGATGCACGCATTAGAGGAGGGATTTACCAGTTTATTTATTGTTACCAGGATCCCTACGAGGAGGTTCCTTCCATGTTCCCAAATATACAACAGTAAATTCAGAACCTCTATCTAACATTCATATTCATATTTACAGATCATCCAAGAAATAAACAAAGGAAATTATAACAATGTGTACACAATTATTTTCCCACATTTCAAATTTCTAACATTTTCCAATGCTACACATGTATTTTAATGAGACACTAATCTTAACAATTAGCACCCTAAATTACTCACAATGAAATATTTCCTTCGAAATATTTTTAATATTTTCTTCGGATTATATTTAAATATTTCTCTTCTGAAGATGCGCAAATTGAGCATTAACTGGCTTCTTTCGAAAGGTTCTGCACATCTATATATATATATAAAAGAAAGTCGTGTTAGTTACACTATTTATAACTCAAGAACGGCTGTACCGATTTGACTGAAAGTTGGTGAGCAGGAAGCTTAGAGCCAGGAGACGGACATAGGATACTGTTTACCCCGTTCGACAGCGTTCCTGTGTGAGAACGCACGTTTTCGCGTGATTTCGCATGTTAGCGGTCATTGTTGCCTCTGGTAACCCATTGTTGTAACGCCGCACTGATAACAGAAGGCGATAATGATAGCCGCCTTTCGTTCGCCGTTATCTATATATATATAAAAGAAAGTCGTGTTACTTACACTATTTATAACTCAAGAACGGCTGTACCGATTTGACTGAGTTGGTGAGCAGGAAGCTTAGGGCCAGGAGACGGACATAGGATACTGTTTATCCCGTTCGACAGCGTTCCTGTGTGAGAACGCACGTTTTCGCGTGATTTCGCATGTAAGCGGTCATTGTTGCCTGTTGTAACCCATTGTTGTAACGCCGCACTGATAACAGAAGGCGATAATGAAAGCCGCCTTTCGTTCGCCGTTATATCTATATATAGTCGTGTTAGTTACACTATTTATAACTTAAGAACGGCTGTACTGATTTGGTGAGTAGGAAGATTAGAGCCAGGAGACGGACATAGGATACTGTTTATCCCGTTCGACAGCGTTTCTGTGTGAGAACGCACGTTTCTGCACGTTTTCGCACGTTTTCGCGTGATTTCGCATGTTTTCGCGTAATTTCGCACGTTTTCGCGTGATTTCGCGGGTTTTCGTATGTTTGGGCGGAACGGCGTTCTCTGTTAAGGCGGAACAGAGTTCGCCGGGTCAGCTAGTAACCTTATATAATTGTCACATTTCCCGTCACCTTGTTGGACGCACTTACGATCGGAGAATATGTTCCGCATACGTTAAGCTATCCAAATTGTGACATTGCTACTGAGTAACAATGTATTTTAATAATTAAATTAGTTCAAAGAATTGGTCCCGGTCGGGGTGACCCGCAATACCAACCTCCTGTAATCCACCCGCCAAACTCACTACATTGGGTTAGGGACTTTAATTAGAATTTAAGTTGGAGGAGGTAGGGACCAACCCCAACTTAAATCCCCCATGAAATGGAAGTATAATAGTTAGGGACTTTTCCGTCGCTGGAGATTGGCATGCATTCTGTCAAAATTAATATGTGCCCACTCCAGCCGTCTAAACGGCAAAACACTGCGTTGAGAGCTTACGCGAGCGAGCTCCATACCGCATTTCTTATTTAAAAGAATTCATAGTTCGGAATGTAATAACATTGCGTTTCGAGTGCGCGATTTCTTTCTGAATTGAATTGACGATTGAAGATTGTGAGGGGTATTAATGTTACAATATTATTGACTTCTTATTGCATGCCATAAGAATTAGACAACGATAAACATGCCTGTTGACATCATAATTACTATTTCTTTCTATATTACATAGACCTTGTACAACCCTGCCTTTTTTAATCAACAAATGAAAATAAAAGGAATCTACAAAATTATGTTACGGCGTTACCATTGTAGCGTCACGTTGGCGGCCGTGGGTGGGAGGAGGAGCGGAAGTATCGCATACCTGCGAGCTGAATAGCTTGGCGCCCCGGCGTTGGGATACATTTAGACAAAGGGGACGCCAGCTTGACCGGGAAGGTCACGTGGTAGACGCGAGCCTCCCTCCTACACCTAGGACGGTCACGTGACGGCTACACTGGTATAAAATTGAGCCGACGAGCTCACACGGGGGTTTTAATTCTGGAAACCTCGCGCGATGCGCAAAACTTTACGCCCAGGCTGGAGCGTGTCGTGCCTATTGCACGGGTGACGAGGTCACGGTAGTGGCGCGGGAGTAGCGTCAGAGGAGGCGGGACCTCCCTAGCTATATGGGGTATCCACAGGGAAATATTCACAAGTGTGTAGTTTCGGAGCAGAAGTTGGTTATTGTACATACGTGTAAATAAACTTGTACATACTTGGAAATGTCTGTGTGTTTTTCTCCATGACGCCACACCATGTTATGTCATATATGTGGAAGAATTCAATGAAAGAAGGTTATACAGAATTGTTGATATTGCGGAAACTTAACCTTAAACAACAGACACCTTGAAGCAGGCACCCACAATCAAATTAAGAGTACATGTTGGTCTTCACTGTGATTTGGATAATGTGAGAGCTGGAAATTACTGGATTGGGAATTTGAGACAATTTCATTTCATTAAAAAATTCTCTTATTTTCAGTCAGTGGTTTTCGGCAGCTTTATTTAATAATAATAATAATAATAATAATAATAATAATAATAATAATAATAATAATAACAATAATAATAATAATAATAATAACAACAACAACAATAATAATATATTTGTCACATAAATACAGCATAAGCCATGTGTGACAAGTCAGGACATTATATAATCATACAATGTACAATATAGGTATTTCTAAATATTTAAATACAATACAGAAAATAAAATAAAATAAAATTTTCATACTAAATACAAATTCATTTTATAAATGGCAAGGTAAAACTAAAGTTGAAAAACAATAATAAAGAAAGAGAAAAAAAAATTCTTCATGAGATTGATGCTTGGGCTGGGTCCATCTTCTATGTCCAACAATCAGCTTGGGGGACTTCAAATCATGCAACAGAATATGCAAAAATTAATAGTAGTAGTTTATATTGATGTTGATACGTGTTTATGATGTATGTATTCTTTTGTACTATAGAATGTATGGTTTAACAGGAAAGCTTTTAGTTTATTTTTGAATGTGTGTATTGAGTTTAAGCTTTTAAATTCACTAACAATGTGTGAATGTGAATGTGCGATGCCTTCAAAAAGGCTCCTTTCTTGAAAGAGTGAAGTTTCACAGTGTGGGACAAGCATATTTCTTTTTTGTCTAGTATCTAGACAAAAGTAGTTACTAATCTAGTATAGTTGTGAACTTGAGTGTTTAGAGTAACAGAGTCCTTGTTTTCCATAAGCGTCTTCTTTGTGAAGATTAATATTTCAAATATGTATATGCATGGGAGTGGTAGGATTTGTAATTTTTTGAAAAGTGGTTTGCAGGACTCATGTTTGTGAGTGTTTGTCATTGTTTTCAATATTCTTTTTTGAATGATAAAAGTGTGAATACTTTCTGGGCAATTTCTCCAGAATATGATTTCGTATTTTAGATATGAGTGAACATTTGCGAAGTTCACTGTTCGTAGTGTATCCAAGTTAGAAATTGGCTTAAGGATGTAGATGGCATAGCATGACTTGGTAAGCTTTTTGTTTAGATCTGTGATGTGTAAGTTCCATTTTAGATCATCTTGAATAGTCAATCCAAGGAAAGTTGTTTTTGGGCTATTTTTACAGGCATGTTTTTTATCATTAATTGTGTTGGAGGCTTTTCTTTAGAGAGTGGATTCCGAAAGTTTAGGAAGAAAGATTTACTGGTGTTTATGATGAGTTTATTTTGAATATAGTTAATAATTATATATTTTGAATATATAGTGAATACGCTTTTAATGAGTTAGCATGTGAGTGAAACATACATTACATTACTACAGGTTTCAAGTATGCAATTATGGCCTTTGAACTTGCAATATTTTATTTAGATGTTTTCTTTGAATGGAACTCAGTTCCTAAGTGGAATTAGTGAGCAAATATTACATTACATTTTTTTTGCCATGGGAATCAGTAATATTTCATGTTCATTACTGATGTGCTGTGTTATTTGGTAACAATTAATTTTTTTAAATGTGCGTTTACTTTCTGTTCAATTATGCATAATTTTTCAGGATGTTGAATAAGTAATTTATATATTTTTTATGGAGAAGCCAGAATTCAATTATGACAATTATTAATAATTAATTTGAAAGAAAAAGTGGAATAAAATTGGAATTATAGCAGGAACAGAAACACAGAAATACCAGCTTACTGGTCGCTTGGAGGCGTTAGTGTCGCGCCAGGTCCAAAAATTTGTTGGAAGCTGTGGGACTGTGTTATTAGACTTCTTTTTTAAATTTGTTGCATCGTTGACGCAACGCGTCTCTTTACCCCTTGTTGGTATGGTTGCCACCTTCGAAGAACACATGACCCGGAGATCACTAGGGGTGGGGGGATGAGTTAACGAAAAGTAATCGCATAAATTCATAATCAACATTTATCGTAAAATAATATACGCCTTTAACCGATTAATTATTTCATAAAAGTAATACATTTATAATATTAATAACGCATTAATTACTATAATATTAAGTGCATTCTCTTTCGACTAGAGATGAACTGATGGCATTCTGATTTTGCCGCGAAGTAGTTTTATTTATATAGTATCATAGTTACATTAATATGACATATGATTTAACATTCGTTAAAATTAAATTATTAAACACAGATTGTATTTTAAAATGTGAAAAAAAATATTTAATTTCATTTCTTTATATGACCCGGGGAATTTCAAAAGTAACCCGGAGATCACTCCTGATACCCGGAGTCTCTTGTCAAACCCGAAGAGGTGGCAACCCTACTTGTTGGGCGTTGAGCGCATTCTCTGGAGTAATCCTCCGTTACTGAATAATTACTATATTTGTCAAGTCTCGTCACGTCGCAATCAGTCAGTGCCTTTTATCCCTTCGGCCGGGGGCTCAACGCCGTTAGATTCCGGGGTTCCTAGCCGGTCACCCAACCAGGAACCCGCGAGTCTCGAATTCGCTTAACCTCCGTGACTTCACGGAGCGTAATAAGCGAATTCGGCTAGCGGCGCAAGGGTTCACAGCCTGTGGAGCAACTAAGAGTACCGTAAACCGGGGTGACTTGGGTACAAATTTTGGGTATTTTTTGTATTATCTGCTATATAAACAGAGTGGCCAGCGACATAGCTCTTTTGAATTCAAGGCTATTTTCCGGTTTTCCAGGTCTGAGAATAGAGGTGTCCAGAATGATGTCACAACGTTTGGCGGGGAAGTGTTGGCTGGCAACCTCTGCTGTGCGCGCAAGCGATTCCTAGAGAATTAGTAAGATTTTGGCTGTATTATGCGGTTGCCCAGGTTTGTGTTTCATATCACATTTGTTATTCATTCCATATCATATTAGTATTCTTTCAGTTTGTTTAGGTTCTGGCTGCGCATATCGTTCACAAATTTAATTTAAAGAGGCACTGTCATTTTTGTTTGTTTGTTTTCAAAATAGCAGAATATAAATATCATGACCTTAGTGCTAAGGTGTTAATTTGTAAGAAAATGAAATGTGTGAAAAATATTGTTCTATGTGCCCTTTCATCGGTTATGAAAAGTGCCAACGAATTTCGATCTCCTGTGCTATTAGCGTGGAAGTGACTCACTCCATCCATATATTTTTATAAACTGTCAGATCTTTAAACATTTATTTTAGACATTTGTATTACTTATTATCAATGAGAGAAATATTGCCTACATTAAATTTTAATAATCTTTTGGAAAAAATCCAGAATGTTCGTAAAAACAGTCCCAAAAAAGTCGTAATTTTTCACAGAATGGAGGAATTTCAACACTAAGTTAACCAGAAACTAATATAATTTAACTATTACTTTTCTCAATGTAACCATATATTTCAATTCAAAATAACCATATATTTATTAAAGTAATAACTTGTAATAAATATATGGTTATTTTAAAATAAATATAAATATTGTACTTTTTTATCTATTTTTTAAAAAAATGTTTGCAGTTTCCTGTGCTAAATTCTAATTTCGATGGTTGAATTTCAATATTCGAATAACGCGCTTAAAATATTCCTTGTTATCCCCAATGATTTTAATTTTAACTTTTTTATCAAACGTTCTTTTGTCAATATTTTTTGCTTGGTAAGTTTTAATGAATATTTGACGCCATTTTTTGTAATACAATTGGGACGACTTGATAGCCCTGGAGGCTGAAAAAACAGTTGATTTGGTGACCGGACATTTTCAAAAGATTCTCAAAACGGCTCCAAATTTTTTCTTTAAATTTCTTGTAAGATTATAGCTGATTTTTATACTTTTTTTGATTGCTGAATCCGCATCTGAACTCTATTTTTTATTATATAAATCGCTCTTATACTCGTAGTTAGAAAAAAAAACACGCAGCAAGTGATAAGATACCGGAAGAAAAGATAAAGACGCTTGTAAACGTGTTCGGTACAGGATAATCATTTGTTTCGAAGACGTGTATAAACTGAGAACATTCTCTATTGTTTCTATGTTAAGTTGGAATGAGTATTGTTGACACATCTATGTAAATATTAGGTAAGTGATGAATTGGATATCATTGACAAAGAATTATTTTATTTTGGAAGGGAGAGGCGTTTATGTTTAACATTTCAGTTTGCGTACGGCTGGATAGTACGTTAAAGTTACGTCGTCTATCCGATTTGCCCTAGTTAATTTGCACCTAAAATTGCAAATGTCATCGCTTAGTACAAGAATATCCAGTTCAAATAATTTTTACGTGCGTGATACTGAAGTGTTCGCAGCAGAGAGTATTTATTGCTCAAGATAACAGGTTACTGTTAGTTCTCAACATTGTCTTTAAACTGGGAAAGATATGCTAATTTTGCATCGGAATTGGGAGATTAAACCTGTCTTGATGTAATGTAACATTCTTCTACCGAAAGTAAGCAGTCAATATAACATTGTTAAATAGATTATGGTATATAGTGGTGCTCAACAGCATATATTTTCTCGTATTATTGGTAACAGTTATGAAATCCAATTATGTGATTATTTCTGTCTTATATTCACTTCAGAACTCTCTTGAAAAATTAAACAAACGAAGCGCAAAAAATAAATTATTGTTTAATATTTCAAAAGTTAATATAAAAATAGCTTTCTGCGATTGATTGATTTTCTAGACGCAAAAAAATTAACAATAACATTACGGAACAGTTGCTTGATTGGTGACGGTCGTTAATGTGTATTGTTGCCAGCTCGTCTTTCTCAATGAAACAATGGATTCTGGATTAGTTTTGTTTTGATTTTATTGGTTTTATTGATTTGGATTGATTTAAAATTTATTTGCTATCTGTTCATCATTACATGTTTTCAGAGAAATTAATTTTTGCCAGTTCAATAACATTTGGTTATTAACCTAACTGCGGGTTCCAATCGGGTAATCAGAAATTCAGTTTTAATAGGCTATTATAAAGACAGATAACAGTAGATTACTTTAGGAGTGTTGGTATAAGTAATTATAAATTTAATCTAGTTACACAATATTCAATTATGGGGGACGAAACCAGTTTCTTGGAAATTTTAATTTTATTCGAAGACCTAACTCTCTGGTTTGACCTAGATTGAAATCTTCGGCACAAGTTTCAGATGGAAAAAGATAGAAAAAAATTTGGGCTTGATTTGTTATAAAGTCTGTTACGTTTGGGATTTGTAGTTCATCATGTACTTGCGTGTTTTAAATGAACCATGGTGCTTTTACTATTTTTCATAAGATTTTATTTTGTGTTTAATTTGTAAATTATTCAGGATAGTTTTGACAGTATTTCTCCAAATTGGACAGGCATAAGCAAGCGTTGGTCGTATAATAGATGTATAAATTAATTTTCTAGAATCTAAATTTAGATTTTTTTTATTAGTAGATAAAGTTGTACCATTTTTGCTTTAAATTTGTTGATTGTGGATTGCAAATGTTTATTCAATTTGAGTTTAGTATCAAGAACTACACATAGATATTTAACACATTGGGAATTATCCACCCATTCGATAGGAGTATTGTTTAATTTTAATTGTGTATTAGGTTTAATTTATCATAGAGAAAAATTTTTTGCTTGTATTTTACTCTAGTTGATTTTGATATTCCACTGATCTGCCCAGTCTGTGAAGAGATAAAAATCATCCTGAAGGTAATTGATGTCTAAAGATGAAACTTAGGCCGTCTGTTAATAACTTTTTTCTTAATAAAAGTTCCAATAATTACTTTTATAGACAGTCACAAATCCATTTATTAAAACAAAATGATTTTTACATTACAATGGTATCTTGAAACAAGAAACAGCGTGGCAATGTTTCAGAGGTGAAGTTGTGCCTCCATCATCAGGCCTTAAACAATATGTCAACTAAAATAAGAAATTAAAGAATGAATATAAATAAATATTCAAAAATTAATATAAATAAATAAAAATTAAAACTTACATTAAGATAAAACAAGTGTGTTTGACAATATAAAGAATTCACAATAAATTTAAAATGTTTAGATGTATACATACTATACAAAGAATTGGTTGCAATATCATAATAAAATTGACCTTGATAGGTGGTATGATGTTGAAAACATATTTTCCTATAAATTAACAATCACAATTAGAAATCTCGATATAATCCATTAACATTTTCAAACTTAAAAAATAGGATGTAAGTTTAGATATTCGTGGTCTAATTTAATTCAAAATTGAAAAATTGAATTTAAACCGAATAGATTTTATGGAATAGATACGTTGATGAATTTAGAATTCAATTAACATTATAAATTGTCAATTGTTCTTGAGAACATGTTGAAATAAAATAGATATAAAATTCAAACAATTATGACTGTTAAAGCAAAACCAAATTGTTATAGTCTAGAAATTAAAAAACTTTTTAGACATCTTACTTCTAAATTATATTAATAAATTATTATTTAAGAGAAGGAAGACATGTGCCCAGATAAAGAAAAACCATACTCACAAGAAAGTTGTAAAAAAAGAAAATTACACACGATATACAAATGAGCGTTACTAATGTTGACTGTGAACGCTCTTACTATGGAGAGAGTACTGACAAGAATGTTCCTGGGTTTGCTGAATTCTAGGAGGGGCAAGAATAGATGGTAGGGGTGGGGAAGGGGGTAAGGTTGGGGACAGCTTTATCAGAAAGCCTAGCAGATCGACTTCTGAGGAAATAGGGACATGAAGAGATAGTAATAGGGTTTATATGTTGTGAAGGAGGAACTTGGATATCTGACACAGAGTGACAAATACTAGATTGAATTACATCATTTAAATTACCTTGATGATTGAAATTAATGTCATGCTGTACTGTCTCAGAATCAGAGAGTTCAACTTGCCGTTTGTTACATCTACTGAATTGTTTTGGTATGGAATCATAACTTGTGGCAAAATGTTACATTCCAAATTAGAATTTATAGAAGAATTGATTTTAATAAACAATGATTTGAGAACTAGCCTTGAACTCCAGTTTGGATCTATCACTAAAATTTCTGGATTGTGAAAATCTATCTTATGTTCCTGATTTATTCTGTGGGCAGTTAAAGAGTTTTGTTTCTCAAATGGTAATTTGATCTTATATTGATGTTCTTTTACCCTATCACATAACCTCCTATGCATTTGTCCAATATATGATAGTTCACAATCAGAACATTTTATAGAATATGCAGTATTAAGTGTCATGAGTTTTGGAATCAGATCTTTGAGATGACGAATTACATTGGACTTATTGATAATATTATTAACCAAGAGCACATTAGGAAAATTATTAAAAAAAGTCTCTTTATTTGGTTGTTTATAATCGAAACGAAAGGTAAAGAAAATATAATTTTATCTAAATCTTTGAGAGAGTTTTGTGGATAAACTTTTTTACTGATTTTTGGCAAAGAATTTCTATGTAAGATCTGATTCAATTTTCGGCATACAAATGTAGAAATGAACTGAATCGGATAGGCATTTCTAACCAACAATAAAAATATCTTATCAAGATTCACTGGGTAAAACATTGGATCTGATATACTAAATACCCTTTCAACCAGATTCTTGACAAGAGCAATTTTCATTGTGGTGGGATGATTGGAATAAAAGTTTAGAATTATCCCAACATTTGTAGGTTTTGTATACAAATTGGTAACACAATAAGTAGAATATCTAAAAATTGTAATATCCAGAAAATTAAGGGTATTCCATAAAATATATTTGGTTTAAATTCAATCTTTCAATTTTGAATTAAATTAGACCACAAATATCTAAATTTACATCCTATTTTTTAGTTTGAAAATGCTAATGGGTTAGATTTCTAATTGTGATTGTTAATTTATAGGAAATATGTTTTCAACATCATACCACCTATCAAGGTCAATTTTATCATGATATTTCAACCAATTCTTTGTATAGTATGTATTCATCTAAACATTTTAAATTTATTGTGAATTCTTTATATTGTCAAACACACTTGTTTTATCTTAATGTAAGTTTTAATTTTTATTTATTTATATTAACTTTTTAATATTTATTTATTTATATTAACTTTTTAATATTTATTTATTTATATTAATTTTTTAATATTTATTTATATTCATTCTTTAATTTCTTATTTTAGTTGACATATTGTTTAAGGCCTGATGATGGAGGCACAACTTGACCTCTGAAACGTTGCCGCGCTGTTTCTTGTTTCAAGATACCATTGTAATGTAAAAATCATTTTGTTTTAATAAATGGATTTGTGACTGTCTATAAAAAGTAATTATTGGAACTTTTATTGAGAAAGAGTAATTGATGTCCATTTGTAATATATGATGTTTGGCAAAAAGTCCATTGTCGTCGGCATACAGAGCTATTTGAGAGTTAATTAAAAATGGTAAATCTAAAATGAAGATGTAAAATAGGGTTGACGATAATGGCGAGCCTTGAGGGATTCCCGCTGAAATTTTGTGAAGATTTGAGTTGGCAAGGTCTTTAACTCTGAATTCTCTGACCTTGAGGAAACTTGATTATGTTGAATCAGTAGTTCGGGGTGTCTTTTTGTTTTAATTAACAAGCCAAGATGCCGTACTGTGTTGAATGTTTTTGAAATGTGTATAAAGATAGTTGTGGTGTATTGATTTTTATGGAAACTGTTGGCTATGAATTCAGTAATTCTTAGAAGTTGATGAGTGTTAGAATAGTTTTGTCTAAAATCAAATTGTGACGGGGGAACTATATTATTTTCTGTTAAAAAGTTATGAAGTCTTTTTAGAATTAGTGTTTCAAACAATTTTGCAAAAACTGGGAGCAGACTTATGGGTCTGTAGTTTTACAGGTTCGTGGGATTTTTGTTGAGTTTGCAAATAGATAAATATGTGGCGATTTTCCATGCTTTTGGGAAGGAGCCTATTCTCAATGCTGCGTTGTAAATTGCAGTTATTCCAGCGATCACGTTCATACTCAGTACTTTGCGAACTTTGTTTGAGATATTATCGTACCCTGAAGCTTTCTTTGGTTTTGGTTTTTGCAATTTTGTGTTTTACTTCCAAAGGCGAAATACATTTTATATTGGTTGGGGTCGTAAAAGTTTGAAGATTGATAAAATTTTCTATTTCCTCTTTGAAATTTTAATTTACTACTGGATTAGTAAATGATTTTCGAAATGTTTTGCTATTAAGTTGGACATTTCATTATCTGGGTTTACTGTACTCGAGCCATATTTGAGTTGTGGAATATTTGGTTTTTGTTTTTTACTTCTTTGATTGTGGTCCATAAGTGTCGAGATGAAGGGTGAATTTGTTTCATGAAGTCCCTGAAATTATCATGTCCATTGATCTAGTAGTGCTTTGATAATTCTGGATTTTTTTAAATTTTCCTTTTGATACCTGGTATACGATTAGTCTGCCAATATCTCCGCAAACTGTGTTTACTTTTTATTAAATTTTTAATATTGCTAGGTAGTGTTAGTGAAGAATTGAACAATTGAGTTATGAATGTAAGTTGCTTAGGTTAAGTTACACCATAGTGTGTATCGAACATGCTCCGATATATTAAAGTATTTATTTTCAATTGGAAGAAGATCTTCCAAGATAAACAATTACATTTCTCTATGCCTCTTTAATATGATCCTTAGACCACCATTAGTTCAGTTCAGAAGTGCCTGGTTATATTGATATTTCAACACTCCATAGTGTTGTAACTTAACCTAAGCAACTTACAGGTACCACGTTTTTTCTCATGGAGTTTGTTTTTAATTGTTTTATACTAGTAATATTATGTAAAATTATAACTGATTGGTGTGTTAACCTTTCAGACACTGAAGAGGGCCTCACAAATGAGGCCAAAACGTCTGCTTTAAATATATTTTATTGACTGGAATCATCGTCTTTTTTCTTATAATATTAGGTAATTGTTTGAATTGAAATTAATATGAATTCGATTTTTGGGAAAAGTGGCTGAAAGGTTGAATTAATGTTAGCTTGATATTTTTTATATGTAAAACTCATATCATGTATTCGAAATGTCTTTGTTAGTTTGCGCATATGCTTGAAATGCCCATTAGTCACTAAATTTACAAATAGCCAAATTGTATAATTAATACTACTACTGTTAACGTAGTTGAGAGAATTTATGGCTGTGGTAGTGTAGTGCATGTTAGTGAAAGTGTGTGATAAGGGAGAGGATAGGAGAAGGAAGAGGATGGACAGATCGCGCGCGGCCCGTGGCCCGTTTGGTAAGGTACTGCTCCGGCATTCGCCTGGCGTTGATCGGAGAAACCACGGAAAACTACCGATCAGAGCAGCCGGCCGCTAGAATTCTCCTCCAGACAGCGACTGACTTCGACCTAGCTGAAAAGCTAGTGTCGAAAATCCTGCCGCCGTGGGGAGTGGGAACCTAGGACCACTCGGTCAGAGGCGCTGCAGTGACATCAGTTGATGCACTGAGCTACCGCTCCCGGTGCCAGGCTGTGACGGTCGCACGCTTCCAGTCGTCTTCGTAGAACGCAATGCGCTTTGTCCTGCGGAATACAACTCAAAGCTTGATATGGAAGCAAGAATTTGCGCGTCGCCGCCGCCGGTTGTAGCCCACGCAGGACCCTGCCTTTGTGTCCGCAGTGAAGCAGTGTCATAAGCTCATCAGTAGGGCCCGGATAATTATAATAACTAGACATCGGATGTTTAGGCACTAAAAAATCGTCTTTTAGGCGCCTAAAAAGGCACTGAAAATATAAAAATAAGGAGAAAAAAGGCACTATTATAAGTTACATACACAAATGAAAAATTGTTTATAATTTTTGTCTGTTATTTGGTAAACGTAAATGCACAAAAAGTTCGTAAAACTAGATTTACATATTTACAACTCCTTTACATTTTATTCTTAACAGTTTGTATTAACAAGTAATATTTGCATATTACCAGTCACTTTTTAAGGATCACAATTTCAAATTTGCGAAGACTGGGGGACAAAATCAGTTTGAATGCGGAAAAGGATATCTGAATGATGTGACTGGAATATATTTTGGAAGTCCAACACTAGCAACACTGAAACCTTGTGGGAATATATATTTATTTCCACTTAAAATTTTGGTGCCCTCGGTGTATTGTCAATCGACCATGTTCTCAGATCATGACTGGTATTTATAAAATAGGGAAATGGAGAAAAATCAGTTGGTATACTTTCAGGAATTCTCTCGTAATTTAAAATACCAAGACGTGAATTGAAGATTTCGTAACGAATGGTCACGTTAGACCACCGATTTTTATGATTTTATCCGATATCTCAGCATTGTGTATAAAAATAAAAAAGTCCTAAAAAAGGAATTTATGCAAAAAAGGCATTTATGCTCAAATAAGCAAAAATAAGCGTTATAAAATTTCGTCATATGTCATCATTTGTCATGATTCGTGCACATATATTATCAGCCTTTAAATAAGTTCACTATAATAAAATAGGCATTTCCCTAAACATCCGATGTGTAGTAATAACATATTTTCCTAACGTAACTCTGTCAAGTCGATTAAACGATATATTCACGTTCATATCGGTTAATGCCAAAAACTTCCACTTTTTAGTATATATTTTATCCGAAAGAACATATTTTTACATATTACTGCAATTTTTTAATTTAATTATTTATTTTTTCTATGTGTTTTTGATAAGGACTATCTCAGGCAAACAATTCAGCATTGTCAAACATTTTTCTGTAGCTTCCTCTCTAATATGCCGCTATTGCATCGCGTTGAAATAAGTCAGTCCATAAATATCGACGGTATTGCAAATAAAAGGACAAGGCGACGACGCAATCCATAGCTCCTGGTGTGTTAGTTTTCAGCACGAGTAACACAATGAACAGTAAGGAAGTTTGGTTTGTGAAAATGACACATTTAGCAGGTGATATCGCGCAGCCACCCATCTTTCAAGGATCTCCCTTGACCAGAAACTACACGCACCAGCTCAAGAGGAACGTTCTTGTTGTTACGGGGATCGCTGTAAATAATCGCATTATGAGAAGAATAATGTTTAATTTTGGTCTTTTTGCTAATGAAACCGAAGAATATACACTAAGATAAAAGTATTTTAATAAAGTAGAATTGATACAACGATAATTAATGTTACATATTTCTTACTTTTTTGTACATATTTTTGTATATTATAACACATATATATGTACTCTCCCTCAGGAAAAATGTCGTTCAAAATTCTATCTTCCACACTGCGCCGACAAACTTGGACACCCCTCGGCCTGGGGGAGGGCAGGGGGAGGGACGCGTTGACCAATCGCTAGCAGGTAGAACCACAGTTGTCTGTGATTGGTGCAACATCCCAAGGGGCAGAAAGAACGCTGTCTCAGGGGGAGGGGGCTAGTTCGTTTACGTACGAGACGGAAATATCGTCATATTTCCCTGCCGAAGGAGGTAGTTTGCCTGCGCGTACGCCACGACGAAAAAAATATTTCTAAGCGGGGTTTTCCGTCCAGAATGATTGTCTATAGACCAGTAAATATTTATCATTTTAGCAACAATTATTCTAACTTTTAGTAATCGATTTGTAACTCCTGACAAAATGCTATTTTGAGATATTCATTTCAGGCACAATTTGCGGAGCCTTCCCGGCCGTTCTAACGCATATTTCGAATTTGTTTATAAAATTATAAATTGTTGCAAAATTGTTAATTCGCTGTTTTTGGTTCTGGGACATCGGGAGACTCTCCCCACTTTAGATTTGCAAAATTTGGAAATTGTTTATAAATTTGCAATTGTTGCAAATTTTTTTATTGTCTAATCTGAATGGCGTTTAAATGTGATGCAAAATTCCGGAATCCGTTCGGTGCTATTATATCTCGTTCTCGAGATATATGTAATTGTTTATAAGAAATTAACATCTTAGTAGACCCCATTTGTTTGCGCTTAATTCATTCGCGCTAGCAGAATAGCGTGGGATGGGCCTACTGAAAAAACAGTTCTCCAATGCCGCGCTTTTGCCTGCCACATACGCTTAAAATGCACTTGCTTGTAAACAAATTCTGTGGCCAATTTAATTATGATAAATTCGTATTTTTACGGCGAGTATGAGCATAACTTTTATTTGGTTTTTATATTCTCTTTTAAGTCCTACAATTTGCAAGTCGATATATTTATCAAATAGGAAAGAAATTGATTATAAAAAAAAATTTTTCAAGGTGCATTACGCCCAAACAATTGTTTCTGTTTTTCTATCAAAGGGGTGTTGAGCAACCGAATAACTGTATTATTAATTTTTTTAAGTCCCCTGTTAACACCGAGAGTCAGAAACTATTTGTTCCTCTTGTTTAACCATTACCATTAAAAAATAGGGAAACATATTGCTTAGCTGTTTGCTATAAACTGCACTGGATTGGATGAAGGTAGTGTTAAGGTTTTCAAATACAGAAATATTCAATTTTGTGTTTTGAAAGATCACATGAGTAGAATCACACATCACAATATTTACACAAGTATAGAAATTTCTAAATAAACGTATATAAACTTTAAGTTAATACTTTCAATTCAATTTATCATTCCTTTCTAAAACTGTTAATTTGATGATTTCATTGTATAATATTCAAATCAGAGCTTTATGTGCTAAATCTACGCATTGTTAATACATATTTTTAAACAACATTAATATATTTAATATACATTTAAAAGGTTTTTAGATTGGCGAACGTTTCAATGAAATTTCATGAATTCCTAAATGCTTGAAAATAAATACTTGTAAAATTAAATAATTGTAGCGTGTAAAAATATAACAAACTCACGTATTTGGTAAAACGAGTTGATATTACTAAAAGAAAGCAAAACAGATGTTATAACAATTCAAAGAGATTTAGCGTTTGTTTACAGTTTAGTAAATATCAATGCACTAGCATTTCCCAGTGAAAATACATAGAACGAACTTGGTGGTCAAGTGATATGACCTTCCCAACACAGACTACATTTCAGTATCGTCAGAGTTCGAAGGTGGTTTGTTGGCCACCATTCTACGAATCTATCAAAACCTTGAATTTTGCACGACCATCTGTACAGCGAGAACGTAGCGGTTTATTAAACGGAAACGGGCCATTCGAGGTATCTAATGTGCACTCTTTGAAAACGTTTAACCATTATAAACTATCCCTAAGAAAAAGATCAAATAAACAATGTTAAAGATCACCAGCTTAACATTGCCTTTACTATTTGAATGTTTTCAACATCCCCAACACCAACACAAAACCCATGTTTTTACAGGTTATTATAAAACCAATTCAATAAATATAAGCATTTATTCACGTTATTATTTTTAAAACACTCAAATATCTACGATGTTATTTGATTCATGTCTTCATCGAAGATCTGAGATTAAAAAACTGATAAGCAGAGAAAATTAAAGTAATTTTGAGTGATTGATGAAGTTGAATGATCAAACGAAAAACAATGTTTCTTGCTTCATATAATGCTATCGTGTTTAACAGACATGTAATTACATGTGATACCTATATTTAAACATCCAAACTAATGAAAATTTTCAAAATTAAAATCATCAATAAAACGTTGATTCATCAGCAAGGATTATATTATTAAATACTTTTTTGAGATTCATGTGCTCCTGTGTGAATAACGTAGTAAACGTGATTCGTATGATCCAGTTGCTCAGAATAATGCAAAACCTGCTAGACACATACACTAAACATAATAGTTGTCAAATAGTTATTTACGACATGAGTATCATAAGATATCTTATTACAATACGAAATTGGAGAATTATCAAACAAGACTCTTTAGCCGAAATTGTTAACCAATTGAATATTGTAATATAATGTTACCATTTGAATATCATAGAAAGTAAGACGCAATTTGTCAAAATTCATGTGAACTATAATTTTTCTTTAAATTTTACTCCTTATCCTGCGAAAGATGTGTGACAGTACTTATGTTAACAATTATACTGCCATGGGTTTAATTAATTAGTTTTCAGTACGCAAATTATTGTTTTTGGTTTTAAAGAAGCATGGATATACAGAGTATCGGGGAACGAAACGTCGAAAGTTTGAAAATAGCTGTTTAAACAATTTTAATCATACTTTGTCTAATAAACTACATAGATATTTTGAATGGCTGAGCTGCAATAAACACGCAAATTTTGGTTTGAAAATATGAATTCTACGCAAAACTTTGCATTCTAGAATCATGTAAACAGACCAGAAACATGTAACATGTTTATTATTAACAATATAAATTAATATATTAGTTCAGAAAAAAATTAACCGAGAAATAAAAAAGCAGTCGAACTGTGAAAATTGGGTGCTTTTTTATTTCTAGGTTAATTTTTCTTTCTGATCAAATGTATTCATTTATTTTGTTAATCATAAACAATTTAGATATTAATGAAGTGTTTATATGCTTCTACAACGCAAATAGTTGCCTAGAAAACATATATCCAAACCAACTTTTGAATGTTTATTGCGGCTTAGCCATTTGGAATATCCGTGTAGTTTATTAGACAAAATAAGCTTAAAATTGTCTTAACAGCTATTTTTCGAAGATTCGACATTTCTTCCCCGAATATCCTGTATATAAAAGGCTTGATTTCTGTTGGTACGCGACGGAACGGCGTTCCGGTTCTTTGGAAATAATTATGAAATTATATTATATATAAGTAGCTATTGCTATTATATTAATAATTAATTTGAGGCGCGTTTCGGGGCCTAAGAATTTAAAAATAAAGGATATATGTATCATAATAACTCTTATGACGACACTGTTCTCAGTTACGTCAAGTTTTAATTTAGAGAATCAAAGTGAATGGTCTAAGTTTACTCACCTAAATAAAGTTTATCTTACTATACATACTATTTAGAAAGTGTTTTATGTTCAAAACAAGTGTTGCCTCAACAGCATATATTTTCACGTATTATTCGTAATTGCTATGCAATATTCAATACGGACTATGTGAACCTGCAAAAAAGAAACAACAAAAAAGACCTACTGCAGCAGAAAATATTTTCTACTCGTCGGGATTCGAACTCGGGTCTTTAAAGTTAACTCACCTGACACGGTTCCCCCTCACCACCAGGTACACGACAAGACTACCTCCTTTCCGATGGGAAAAGAAAGTGAAGCATTTGCAGTTTTTAAAAAAAACAGGGTGTTCAATTTATCTTAATACAAGATCTATTTTTAAAAAGAGATTTCATTAAACAAAAATCTCTAGCGTTCAGATTGTTTTTCGACAATGTTATAAAGATCAGTCGGGGCTAATATTATACAGTAGAAAATTGGGGTTAATGTATTACACTTTAAGAGTTGTTATTTATTTATGTCCAAAATTAACAAGAAAATGACAAATGATAGGAAATATATTCTATTATAATTACCATATAGCAAACACTCAGAATGTAACAATATTTGGGAGGGAGAAAATCAAAACTAAAATGCCTAATTTTTCCAGTCAAAAACTTTACCACCGTGATATAAATCTTTTGATGTTACTTCGTTAATTTTTATGACACGATATTTTTGAAAATAGGTTATCATTAAGAAAGAATTAATATTCTTTTCTGCGTTAAAATAATGCAATAATATTAATCGTGTCATGATATATACAGCCGCAAATTTGTGGGGCTAATATGATACAACTTAAGAGGCTAATGTAATACAATACGGGTGTCGGGGCTATTTTGATACACTAAAAATTAACACGCAGACAACTGGAAGGGATTTTTTTATGTTTAATATTACATCAAAGGCGCTAAAATTCCGATTTGATGTTGATAAACTATCCAAGTGTTTATCTGAGAAAGAAAGACCAGGCGACAATTCATATAGATTTCCTCGTTCTCCTCCCTACCCAGTACATGGTGATTCACTTATGATTATCAATTGGCGGAAGCTTCTGCTGTTTCAGTGCAGTTACTGATTTTTCACTGGAATCACAAGGAACCAGGCCTACAATAGGAGCTAACACCATCCCTTCAACTCCAGATATCAACTGTTCTCATCCAGTACTTTTGAGATAATGCTGTTGGAAAAAAATTAAAAAAAAACAGTAGCCCTCCAAAGAATAAGGAAGCGGTTAGACCCAATAGCAGCAATCATTACTAGTGAAGAGTGGATCATTACTAGGAAAGAGTGGAGTGTTTAATTTACATTAATTTAATATCTCTTTTTAAAAAGAGATTTCATGAAACAAAAATCTCTAGCGTTAATATTTGTTTTCGACAATGTTAATAGGTATTTGTTCGCAATTTTCGAAAATTCAGATCGTTCGCCCAAAATTGAACGTACGCCACTTTTAAACATCTTGTGCTTCGAGGAATAGATTTACAGAAAAATTGGAGCTCTTTTTGAGGAAATTATGTAAATATGATGGGGTTTGGTGTAAAGTACCTTCAAAATTAAAAGATTCGTTTCAAATTCGAAGATTCGTAATATTAGCCAGATCGTTCAAGGAATATCCATTTTGGTGAAAATCGTGTTTACTTTAGGCTCTAGAATTACTCACACGAAGACGGATTCACAAAGAGGATTTTTGGAAAATCACTTTTTCGGGTTCAAAAAACAAGCGTTTTGACAGCCTTGTGTATAGAAAATAAAAGAACAATACCAACAATCCACTTTTTTCGAACTAGCTACTTACAAAACGTGTTTTCTGTAAAAATTTCGACACTTCCTCCTACAGCATTACGTAACTCTCTTTACACGTGGAGGTAAAAATATTCCAGCGTTACTGGGATTTGAACTCGGATCCCTGTAGTCCGTAGGTCTGGCTCGACCGCACTGTGCTATCACAGATATTTCTCAACACGCTGTCCAAGCACACTTATTACGAAAAGAATAGTTACGTGATATTCATTGCACTTAGATTTTTTATTAGAGGAATGTTCTACATGTGTCAAAGGTATCAAATTCGCAATAAGAACCCAAACGATTACAACCCACGCAACTACATAGCTCATTTTACTTAGAAATATTTTCAACCAGAAGCCGTGGTCTTTAGAACCCTCTGTGGAAGTCGTTGCCGGTCTTATCTTTCGGCGACTATGTCCAAGGTTGAATTACGTCACAGATGAAAGTTGCGATAACGCTAGAGCTCAACACGGGCGCTTGCAGACGTTCTGAAGCCAGAATCGCAATAGGGGCATATTTATACGTGATTCTTAAAGACATTAACACACTAAAATAAGTAGTGGCGCCTCAAAACACATGCTTTATGTGATATTTATAATGGATACGAATGATTATAACTATACAATTAACCGCAAAATTGTTTCTACCCGCAAAAATTATTCGCCGTGGATGAGGTTCGATCTTACGTGCCTAAGCTTCTCCAACAGTGCGCTTACCTGCTATACCACAGAAACTCTTATAACTTTTGTCTCTCACAAAGATGATTTTAAACTGTCATGTATCACAGATTTGACTAAAAAAGAACGTGAGGCGTTTAGATGCTTGTGTTAACTACAGGCGGACAAACAGACGTTTTGTCGTAAATAGATTTTTTAGTAACAAGGACCCACAAAACATGGATTCTGTCTACAAACGTATTGACGTAATGCACTATATACAAGAATAAAATTTGTCTACTTTTGTCGTGGCCAGTGATCGGAATTTAGAGGTTTTTGTCGAAAAATCCCCGTCCCCCGGCGCATGATTACAATACTTTTTCTTCTTACCACATAATTAGCAGAAAGTAAGAAAAAATTGTTTTTCATTGTTTCTATTCAACGAAAATTTTCAATCAATTCCAAAGGTGAAATAATCAGTAAATATTAAAAAGAGATTTATTAACAATATGAAATGAAATACAATAAGAAAGGAATCTTCTGTTCTTTACTTGGTATTCTTAACAAATCTATAGGAAAATCATAATAAAGGCATTATTTCAACAACATTCGAATATTATTGTTAGAATCAATGGGGAAACTGTTAATGCCGGGTCCTGGTAACGTAAAAAGGGTTAACTAATGTTGTGAAATGTAGAAAAAAATCCTTTAACTCGTGTTGCCCGAAACCAATGTTTTGTGGGTCGTTGATACAGAAAAATCGAACGACGACAAAAAGCCTGTACGTTCGTGTGTCTGTTGATGTGTCTGTTCTTGTGTCTGTTCGTCTGTCTGTCTGTAATTTTCAAAAAAAATTATATGACCTTATTTATGAAATTAAAGAATTATTTATGGACAACAAATTTCATTTGAAAGAAAAATCTGTGTTCAATTTTAGAGTTGTAGGAAAACGCCGAAAAATTCAAACTTTTCCAATTTTCGAAAATTCAGAGTTAGTTTACTCTATTCTTAGAAGAAATTTAAAGAAAAAAATTTGGGGTCGTTTTTGAGAAACTTTTGAAAATGACCGACGGCTTCATGTAATGTACCCTCAAATTTTAAAGAATGATTTTTAAAATCTCAAAGTTTCAACTAGAATCACATCGACAAGGAATTCTTCAATTTGGAAAAGATCGTACGATCTGTTTAGGCGCTAGTAGTAGGTGCGTCAAGCTGGAACAGCCAAGTCAGCACACCCACACGAAACATGTCTAATCATTTATTGCTAATTAATTGCCAATTAATTGCCACATTTTTGAATTAATTGCCACGTATTTTCGTGGAGAAAACGGGTGTGTGCTAGCTTGACGTCAAGCCAGCACACACATCAGTTAAATTCGAGCCAGAGCTCAACGGAAACCATCTAATCATTTCTTGCTAATTAATTGCCAATTAATTGCCACAATTTGGAATGAATTCGCACGTATTTTCAGTCTAAAATAATAAAAGTAAATGGCAGCAGGCATGACGCAACCCGCAACATAAATTTTGAACGTCAAGCCAGCACACACATCAGGTAAATACGAGCCAGATCTCAACGGAAACCATCTAATCAATTATTGCTAATTAATTGCCAATTAATTGCCACAATTTGGAATGAATTCGCACGTATTTTCAGTCTAAAATAATAAAAGTAAATGGCAGCAGGCGTGACGCAACCCGCAACATATTAAAAAATTGGAATATAGAGAAAACCAACGAGCACAATCACATAAAATTAACGAGATAGTTTAAACACATATTGAACTATTATTTTACTCTATGCATGATTTAATTACCCCTCTCTTTTATGAGATATTACATTTTATAACTTCGTAGTTTTGCAAACACGTACGACATTCAAATAGATAATGCAAGAGTACCAACGAGTGCGATATATCTATAATAGATTAAATATTTAAATACACATTATATACTAGTTTACTATACTGAAGATAAATTAATCAATGTTGCCGTGGATTATATAAACATTGCTGAAACTGCATCAGATTTATCGAACCAAGCCACTCTACAAAATCGAAAATACAGAGAACCAGCAAGCACAATCACATAAAATTAAAAACATACTTAATAGATGTTTAGAACTAATATTTTACTCTACACACTATTTAATTGCTCTTGTCATTTATTAAATAATAATTTTTTTAAACGTCGTTCTTATGAAACCTCATCGAATTTCGAACAGGAAATGGGAGAGTACCAACGAGCTCCAATATCTAAATTCTATATAATTATTGAATGCACATTCAATACTAGTTTATTACATGAAAGAAAAATTGATAAATGTTGCCGTGAATTATATAAACATTATTGATACTGCATGGCAGTTACCGAACCAAGCCAGATATTCAAATTCGAAAATGCAGAGAACCAACGAGCACAATCACATAAAATTAAGAACAAAGTTAATAGATATTTAGACCTAATTATTTACTCTATACACGATTTAATTGCTCTTGTCATTTATTAAATAATTTTTTTTAACTTCTTGGTTATGAAACCTCGAAGACATTCGAACAGGAAATGCGAGAGTACCAACGAGCACTAATAGCTAAAATCTATTTAATAATTGAATGCACGTTCAGTACTAGTATATTACACTAAAGATAAATTGATAAATGTTGCCGTGAAATATATAAACATTTTGAAACTGCATGGGGGTTATCGAATAAAGCCAGATATTCTAATTCGAAAATACAGAGAACCAACGAGCACAATCACATTAAATTATGAACATAGTTAATAGACATTCAGAACTAATTGTTTGCTCTATACACGATTTAATTGCTCTCGTCATTTTTTAAAAAAATAAATTTTTTAAACTTTGTTGTTATGAAACCTCATCGTGATTCGAAGACGAAATGCGAGAGTACCAACGAGCACTAATATCTAAAATCTATTTAATAATTGAATGCACGTTCAATACTAGTATATTACACTAAAGATAAATTGATAAATGTTGCCGTGAATTATATAAATATTTTGAAACTGCATGGGGGTTATCGAACAAAGCCAGACATTGAAATTCAAAAATACAGAGAACCAACAAGCACAATCACATAAAATTAATAACATAGTTAAAGGATGCTTAGAGCTAATTTTTTATTCTATACACGATTTAATTGCTCTTGTCGTTTATTAAATATTAATTTTTTAAAACTTCGTTGTTATAAAATCTTGTTGACTTTCGAACTGGAATTGCGATAGCACCAACGAGCGCTAATATCTTAAATTTATGTAATAAGTGAATCCACATTTAATAGTACATAATTACACCAAATATAAATTGATAAATATTGCCGTGAATTATATAAACATGATTGATACTGCATGGCAGTTACCGAACCAAGCCAGATATTCAAATTCGAAAATGCAGAGAACCAACGAGCACAATCACATAAAATTAAGAACAAAGTTAATAGATATTTAGACCTAATTATTTACTCTATACACGATTTAATTGCTCTTGTCATTTATTAAAAAATAAATTTTTAAAACTTTGTTGTTATGAAACCTCATCGACATTCGAAGGAAATGCGAGAGTACCAACGAGCACTAATATCTAAAATCTATTTAATAATTGAATGCACGTTCAATACTAGTATATTACACTAAAGATAAATTGATAAATGTTGCCGTGAAATATATAAACATTTTGAAACTGCATGGGGGTTATCCCAATAAAGCCAGATATTCAAATTCGAAAATGCAGAGATCCTACCAGCACAATCAGATAAAAGTATGAACATAGTTAATAGACATTCAGAACTAATTGTTTGCTCTATACACGATTTAATTGCTCGTGTCACTTATTAAATAATATTTTTTTAAAACTTCTTTGTTATGAAACCTCGAAGATATTCGAACAGGAAATGCGAGAGTACCAACGAACACTAATATCTAAAATCTATTTAATAATTGAATGCACGTTCAATGCTAGAACATAACACTACAGATCAATTGTTAAATGTTGCCGGTAATTATATAAACATTATTGAAACTACATGGCAGTTATCAAATCAAGCGAGATATTCAAGTTCAAAAATGCAGGGAACCAACGAGCACAATGACATAAAATTAAAAACATATTATATAAATATATAGAACTAATTAATTACTGTATACACGATTTAATTGCTCTTGTCATTTTTTAAATGATAATTTTTAAAACTTTGTTGTTATAAAACCTCATCGACATTCGAAGAGGAAATGCGAGTACCAACGAGCACTAATATGTAAAATATATTTAAAATTTGAAAGCGCGTTCAATACTAGCATATTACAGTAAAAATAAATTGATAATTGTTGCCGTTAATTATATAAACATTTTGAATCTGCATGGGAGTTATCTAACCAAGCCAGATATTGAAATTTGAAAATACAGAGAACCAACGAGCACAATCACATAAAATTAAGAACATAGTTAAAGGATGCTTAGAACTAATTTTTTATTCTATACACGATTTAATTGCTCTTGTCGTTTATTAAATATTAATTTTTTTAAACTTCGTTGTTGTAAAATCTTGTTGACTTTCCAACTGGAATTGCGATAGCACCAACGAGCGCAAATATCTTAAATTTATGTAATAATTGAATCCACATTTAATAGTACATTATTACACCAAATATAAATTGATAAATATTGCCGTGAATTATATAAACATGATTGATACTGCATGGCAGTTACCGAACCAAACCAGATATTCAAATTCGAAAATGCAGAGAACCAACGAGCACAATCACATAAAATTAAGAACAAAGTTAATAGATATTTAGACCTAATTATTTACTCTATACACGATTTAATTGCTCTTGTCATTTATTAAATAATATTTTTTTTAAACTTCTTGGTTATGAAACATCGAAGACATTCGATCAGGAAATGCGAGAGTACCAACGAGCACTAATATCTAAAATCTATTTAATAATTGAATGCACGTTCAATACTAGTATATTACACTAAAGATAAATTGATAAATGTTGCCGTGAAATATATAAACATTTTGAAACTGCATGGGGTTATCCCAATAAAGCCAGATATTCAAATTCGAAAATGCAGAGGACCTACCAGCACAATCACATAAAAGTATGAACATAGTTAATAGACATTCAGAACTAATTGTTTGCTCTATACACGATTTAATTGCTCGTGTCACTTATTAAATAATATTTTTTAAAAACTTCTTTGTTATGAAACCTCGAAGATATTCGAACAGGAAATGCGAGAGTACCAACGAGCACTAATATCTAAAATCTATTTAATAATTGAATGCACGTTCAATGCTAGAACATAACACTACAGATCAATTGTTAAATGTTGCCGGTAATTATATAAACATTATTGAAACTACATGGCAGTTATCAAATCAAGCGAGATATTCAAGTTTTAAAATGCAGGGAACCAACGAGCACAATGACATAAAATTAAAAACATATTATATAAATATATAGAACTAATTAATTACTGTATACACGATTTAATTGCTCTTGTCATTTTTTAAATGATAATTTTTAAAACTTTGTTGTTATAAAACCTCATCGACATTCGAAGAGGAAATGCGAGTACCAACGAGCACTAATATGTAAAATATATTTAAAATTTGAAAGCGCGTTCAATACTAGCATATTACAGTAAAAATAAATTGATAATTGTTGCCGTTAATTATATAAACATTTTGAATCTGCATGGGAGTTATCTAACCAAGCCAGATATTGAAATTTGAAAATACAGAGAACCAACGAGCACAATCACATAAAATTAAGAACATAGTTAAAGGATGCTTAGAACTAATTTTTTATTCTATACACGATTTAATTGCTCTTGTCGTTTATTAAATATTAATTTTTTTAAACTTCGTTGTTGTAAAATCTTGTTGACTTTCCAACTGGAATTGCGATAGCACCAACGAGCGCAAATATCTTAAATTTATGTAATAATTGAATCCACATTTAATAGTACATTATTACACCAAATATAAATTGATAAATAAAGCCGTGAATTATATAAACATGATTGATACTGCATGGCAGTTACCGAACCAAACCAGATATTCAAATTCGAAAATGCAGAGAACCAACGAGCACAATCACATAAAATTAAGAACAAAGTTAATAGATATTTAGACCTAATTATTTACTCTATACACGATTTAATTGCTCTTGTCATTTATTAAATAATATTTTTTTAAAACTTCTTTGTTATGAAACCTCAAAGACATTCGAACAGGAAATGCTATGGGGAAAAGTGAATTGTGTGCACATTTTCAAAATTCTGTGATCACTACAATAAGTCATATACTACTTAAATTTTGAATTTTGAAAGGGAGAGAAAATACCAAAAAAACTCCCATGTAATAAAATCTATTTTCAAGGATAAATAAGGACTAAATTTTGAATTTTGAAAGGGAGAAAAAAACAAACAAATAATACTCCCATGTAATAAAATCTATTAATATATATCTATATAGTAAAGTCTATATTCTTTTGTGCCAGATCGTACTCTCTAATTTTCTACCCGATATCGGGCCAGAAAGCATTGCAATGAAGTTATAAAATTATTTATTCCATCAATGGCAGGAAACTTAAATTCTTTTAGAATAGTAAATTAGTATCAAATGTCTGTTAAATTATATTCTTGGTTTCCTATGTTTGTGCTTATTGATTCCCTCTATTTTCAAATTTTAAAATCTCGCATGGTTCGAGTACTCTGTTTCACTTTCACCCTTTTGAAAGGGTAATTTAAAATTTCCCAATTGAAAGTCGTACGTGGTTGCATATTAACGAATTTTTAAAAATTCTTTCCTTCGTAACCCGAATAGCAATTAAATCGCGTGTAAATAAAAAATCAGTATTAAATTACTAAACACAATTTTGTTGGTTATACAATATTGTACTCGTTGGTTCTCTAAATTTTCGAATTTGAATATCTGGCTTGGTTCGATAACTCAGATACGGATTCAACAATGTTTATATCATAAACGGCAAAATTTATTAATTTACCTTTAACCTAATAAACTAGTATCATCTGTGTATTTTATAATTTAAGAGATATTAAGTATTTTTTCTTGTTGGTACTCTCGCATTTCCTATTCGAAAGTCGTACGTAATTGCACAACTACGAATTTAAAAAAAATTACTATTCCCCAACGGCAATAGCAATTAAATTGTGTATAGAGTAAAAAATTAGTATTAAATAACTATAAACTATATTGATGGTTATATGTGCTTGTGCTCGTTGGTGTTGGTTATATGTGGTTGTTGGTTATATGTGCTTGTGCTCTATTTCTTCGAATTTGATATTCTGGCTTTGTTCGATAACTCTGATGGAATTTCAATAATATTGATATACTACACGCCAACATTTATTAAGATACCTTTATAATTAAAAAATTAGTATTGAATGTTCATTCAATAATTAAATAGATTTTACATATTAGTGCTCGTTGGTTCTCCCGCTTTTCCTGTTCGAAAGTCGATGAGGTTTCATAACAACAAAGTTTTAAAAATTTATTATTTAATAAAGGACAATAGCAATTAAATCGTGTATAGAGTAAGAAATTAGTGCCATATATCCAGTAACTATGCTCCTAATTTTATGTGATTGTGCTCGTTGGTTTTCTGCATTTTCGAATTTGAATATCTGGCTTGGTTCGGTAAATGCCATGCAGTATCAATCATGTTTATATAATTCACGGCTTTATTTATTAATTTATATTTGGTGTAATTATGTACTATTAAATGTGAATTCAATTATTACATAAATTTGAGATATTTGCGCTCGTTGGTGCTAACGCAATTCCAGTTGGAAAGTCAACAAGATTTTACAACAACGAAGTTTAAAAAAATTAATATTTAATAAACGACAAGAGCAATTAAATCGTGTATAGAATAAAAAATTAGTTCTAAGCATCCTTTAACTATGTTCTTAATTTTATTTGATTGTGCTCGTTGGTTCTCTGTATTTTCGAATTTCAATGTCTGGCTTTGTTCGATAACCCCCATGCAGTTTCAAAATGTTTATATAATTCAAGGCAACATTTATCAATTTATCTTTAGTGTAATATACTAGTATTGAACGTGCATTAAATTATTAAATAGGTTTTATATATTAGTGCTCGTTGGTACTCTCGCATTTCCTGTTCCAATGTCTTCGAGGTTTCATAACAAAGAAGTTTTAAAAAAATATTATTTAATAAATGACAAGAGCAATTAAATCGTGTATAGAGTAAACAATTAGTTCTATATATTTATAAAATATGTTCTTAATTTTATGTAAATGTGATCGTTGGTTCTCTGCATTTTCGAATTTGAATATCACGCTTAATTTGATAACTGCCATGTAGTTTCAATAATGTTTATATAATTCGCGGAAACATTTAACAATTATTCTTTAGTGTAATGTTCTAGCATTGAACATGCATTCAATTATTAAATAGATTTTAGATATTAGTGCTCGTTGGTACTCTCGCATTTTCCTCTTCGAATCACGATGAGGTTTCATAACAACAAAGTTTAAAGAATTATTTTTTTAAAAAATGACAAGAGAAATTAAATCGTGTATAGAGTAAACAATTAGGTCTATATATTTATTAAATATGTTCTTAATTTTAAGTGATTGTGCTTGTTGGTTCTCTGCATTTTCGAATTTGAATATCTCGTTTGATTTTATAACTGCCATGTAGTGTCAATAATGTTTATATATTTCGCGGCAACATTTAACAATTGATCTTTAGTGTAATGATCTAGCATTGAACGTGCATTCAATTTATAAATAGATTTTAGATATTAGTGCTCGTTGGTACTCTCGCATTTCCTGTTCGAATGTCTTTAAGGTTTCATAACCAAGAAGTTTAAAAAAATATTATTTATAAAATGACAAGAGCAATTAAATCGTGTATAGAGTAAAGAATTAGGTCTAAATATCTATTAACTTTGTTCTTAATTTTATGTGATTGTGCTTGTTGGTTCTCTGCATTTTCGAATGTGAATATCTTGTTTGGTTCGGTAACTGCCATGCAGTATCAATAATGTTTATATAATTCACGGCAATATTTATCAATTTATATTTGGTGTAATAATGTACTATTAAATGTGGATTCAATTATTACATAAATTTAAGATAGTAGTGCTCGTTGGTGCTATCGCAATTCGAGTTGGAAAGTCAAGAAGATTTTATAACAACGAAGTTTTAAAAAATTAATATTTAATATAGGGCAAGAGCAATTAAATCGTGTATAGAGTAAAAAATTAGTTCTAAGCATCCTTTAACTATGTTCTTAATTTTATGTGATTGTGCTCGTTGGTTCTGTGTATTTTTGAATTTCAATATATGGCTTGGTTAGATAACTCCCATGCAGTTTCAAAATGTTTATATAATTCACGGCAACAATTATCAATTTATCTTTACTCTAATATGCTAGTATTGATCGCGCATTCAAATTTTAAATATATTTTACATATTAGTTCTCGTTGGTACTCTCGCATTTCCTCTTCGAATCACGATGAGGTTTCATAACAACAAAGTTTTAAAAATTTATTTTTTAAAAAATGACAAGAGCAATTAAATCGTGTATAGAGTAAACAATTAGTTCTATATATTTATTAAATATGTTTTTAATTTTATGTGATTGTGCTCGTTGGTTCTCTGCATTTTCGAATTTGAATATCTCGCTTGATTTGATAACTGCCATGTAGTTTCAATAATGTTTATATAATTACCGGCAACATTTAACAATTGATCTTTAGTGTAATGTTCTAGCATTGAACGTGCATTCAATTATTAAATAGATTTTAGATATTAGTGCTCGTTGGTACTCTCGCATTTCGTCTTCGAATCACGATGAGGTTTCATAACAACAAAGTTTTAAAAATTTATTTTTTAAAAAATGACAAGAGCAATTAAATCGTGTATAGAGCAAACAATTATTACTGAATGTCTATTAACTATGTTCATAATTTTATGTGATTGTGCTCGTTGGTTCTCTGTATTTTCGAATTTGAATATCTGGCTTTATTCGATAACCCCCATGCAGTTTCAAAATGTTTATATTTCACGGCAACATTTATCAATTTATCTTTAGTGTAATATACTAGTACTGAACGTGCATTCAATTATTAAATAGATTTTAGCTATTAGTGCTCGTTGGTACTCTCGCATTTCCTGTTCGAATGTCTTCGAGGTTTCAATACAAAGAAGTTTTAAAAAAATATTATTATTTAAATGACAAGAGCAATTAAATCGTGTATAGAGCAAACAATTAGGTCTAAATATCTATTAACTATGTTCTTAATTTTATGTGATTGTGCTCGTTGGTTCTCTGCATTTTCGAATTTGAATATCTGGCTTGGTTCGGTAACTGCCATGCAGTATCAATAATGTTTATATAATTCACGGCAACATTTATCAATTTTTCTTTCATGTAATAAACTAGTATTGAGTGTGCATTCAATAATTATATAGAATTTAGATATTGGAGCTCGTTGGTACTCTCCCATTTCCTGTTCGAAATTCGATGAGGTTTCATAAGAACGACGTTTAAAAAAATTATTATTTAATAAATGACAAGAGCAATTAAATAGTGTGTAGAGTAAAATATTAGTTCTAAACATCTATTAAGTATGTTTTTAATTTTATGTGATTTTGCTTGCTGGTTCTCTGTATTTTCGATTTTGAAAGAGTGGCTTGGTTCGATAAATCTGATGCAGTTTCAGCAATGTTTATATAATCCACGGCAACATTGATTAATTTATCTTCAGTATAGTAAACTAGTATATAATGTGTATTTAAATATTTAATCGATTATAGATATATCGCACTCGTTGGTACTCTTGCATTATCTATTTGAATGTCGTACGTGTTTGCAAAACTACGAAGTTATAAAATGTAATATCTCATAAAAGAGAGGGGTAATTAAATCATGCATAGAGTAAAATAAGTGTTCAATATGTGTTTAAACTATCTCGTTAATTTTATGTGATTGTGCTCGTTGGTATTCTCTATATTCCAATTTTTTAATATGTTGCGGGTTGCGTCACGCCTGCTGCCATTTACTTTTATTATTTTAGACTGAAAATACGTGCGAATTCATTCCAAATTGTGGCAATTAATTGGCAATTAATAAGCAATAATTGATTAGATGGTTTCCGTTGAGATCTGGCTCGTATTTACCTGATGTGTGTGCTGGCTTGACGTTCAAAATTATGTTGCGGGTTGCGTCATGCCTGCTGCCATTTACTTTGGTTATTTTAGACTGAAAATACGTGTGAAATAATTCCAAATTGTGGCAATTAATTGGCAATTAATTAGCAATAAATGATTAGATGGTTTCCGTTGAGCTCTGGCTCGAATTTATCTGATGTGTGTGCTGGCTTGACGTCAAGCTAGCACACACCCGTTTTCTCCACGAAAATACGTGGCAATTAATTCAAAAAGGTGGCAATTAATTGGCAATTAATTAGCAATAAATGATTAGACATGTTTCGTGTGGGTGTGCTGACTTGGCTGTTCCAGCTTGACGCACTTATAAATCTTGTCCTTTCTAGTAGCGATAAAAAATGGAGAAACGTGTCTTCTTATCCATAAATGAGTCTTCCCACGCATACCAAACTTCCTTCTTGCACGACTGTGTTTATCACTAAATACGATTATTTGCTTAAATTTAGTCGTATCACTAACATTCCCGAAAATAATTTTTTCAGTTGGCCCAGTTTCCTTATTCTGCACCATAATTATAACCAAAACAATATTAAAAATTGACATTGAACGCTAATAGCCATATTAACTATTCTTACGCGAGGAAATAGAAGCGTTATGTTTAATTCAAAATTAATGATTGAAACATGTTTAATTTACACCCATGTATTATTTAATAAATTTCATTAAGAAAAAATATTAATAGTACTATATAATATTAATTAATTTTAATAAATATTTTAAAATATTAATACTAATTAAATTTTAAATGTTTGCATTAAATTTGTGTAAATTAATTTATTATTTTGTTTGTTAATTTATACATTTATTTAAATTAAATGTTAATTTTAATTAAAAAGTAAAAATGTTAATATTAATAAACTCTTTTATATTAATTAATAATGTTAGTATATATTTCTTATTATTAAGGAAGAAACACTCTTCTCGAAGTGGGCTCCTCCAGATGCATTTTACAATGTAAGCTACCCACGTAGAAGGGAACCCTTGCCCACATGCAATGTTAATAGCTAATAATAATAGTAATAATAATAATAATAATAATAATAATAATAACAATAACAATAATAACATAATAATTTACTTTTATTACAAATTTTCTCAATATTTGCAGTTAATGTCAAAATATATTAAACCCTTAATATAAACTAGGAAAATAACATTTTATTTTAGCCCTATTTATTAATGTATAATTAAGATTTAATTGTGAAATGAAGTAAAAGGAAATCATTTTTTAACAATAACAAAACTGGGCCCGAAAGCCTGAGCGTTCGTGATTATCTCAAGGTGTCAACGCTTCCTCAGTTCGCCGAAGGAGGGGTCGGGGAAGGAAGAAACGGTCCTACGCCTACGGCACGGCGCATACGTTGACAGCCTCTCCATGTGCGAAATACAAAGACAGGCTTAGGTCATCCGTCAGGCCAGATGGGAGATAGCTCGATGTAGGACACTACGAAAAGGTTCTCTTCAATGGAATCAATAATTATTATTTCATATTTCAACTTTTCCGAAGTTTAAATTAAGGGAGGTTTTCAATACATACAACGTATGCAAAACGTAAACGCCCGAACACAAAACATTTACAATAATAAGAATAGAATTTAATGCAGTTGTTTAATATATATATATATATATATATATATATATATATATATATATTTATATTTACAAAATAATAATTTAAACAATAAATAACAATTATGAAATGATATTTGATTAATAAACATTTTGTGAGATATTATTAACTAAAGTAACCTATTTTGTCAACATGTATGGATGGTAAGCTATATTTCTTCATTGAAAATACCGGTATAACCTTTATGGACGTCCATACCGGTATAGACGTCCTATAGAGGTATTTTACCGGTATAAAAGAATAAAGGTATTTGAAAAAGGTATGGAAAAATACCAGTATTTTTACCGGTATTCAACACCTTTTCGATCCTTGATTTTATCTTCTTTCATTTTGTATAGGACTATTAATTACGAAAAATGGATGGCTTTTGAGTTATTTTAAAAAAAAACGACAAAAGGTGTGGTATTTACATATTTTTTGCTTAAAAAACGTATTTCTATACAAAACTTTTCTTGGCAAACCTGATATTCGTGTTCAGCGACCCCAAAAAATATAGGAACCAAATATCAAAACTACACCAAAACTTTCTCTTATTTTCTACCATTCGACTGGACTGGAAGCAAATGCTGGTCTTCGTTCGTCAAGAAGACCCCGTAGTCGCCTGGGAAGCTCGGCTGGAGGGAGGGGGGCAGGTAGCGGGACCAGCTAGGTCGGCCGCCCACCCGAGAGCCTCCCGTCGGCATGGATACAATTTCGTATCCCTCTGCACCGCGCGATATTTACCCCCCACCAACAGCCAGTCCTGTTCTTCCCTTCACACTTCGCGACGTTGGCGCTTTCTATCGGCGGACGGGAAACTATTCAAAGGAGGTAGCTCGAAACAAGCCTCATGAGCTCTCTATATACATCTTTACTCTATGCCTCAGGAGTGGCAAATGACTCTGATGTACCATCTGCACTCCCCCTCCACTCTGCCAAACTACCCTCGCCATGCAAATGAGTAAAATATAATGTGTTTAGAGACTAAGGAAAGCAAGGAACATTGATCAAAATAAATCAGTTTTACAGCAGTCTTTGGCAAATTAAAATACCTTTCAAAATATTCACTGTGTTAGAGTCTCCAGTTGGCTCCAGCACTTTCTCTTACACTTCTTCAAAACTCCACTCCTGGACTGGTGTCATTAAACTAAATTGGAAAAAACAAAGAATGAGTTAATAGTTTGCTGGTATGCCCGGCTCTGCTGTGGTGTAATCGAGAGCATTTTGAACTTTTCACAACTTTCATAAACGAAATTATCCATTGCACGTCAGATATTTCGCACTGTATCACCAAACAGTTACATTAAAACTCTTTAAGTTACATAAGTTTCCAAGTTAATAACAAAAACAAATACATGGTATACACGTGTTCATAACCTATTTCTTAGTATGACTAAATGTTCACCATAATACAAAACGTCTCACAGTTATCAACAAGACGAGTCACAGAAAAGCGAAAACTACTTACCTAACGCAATTAAAACAATCTTCAGACACAGGTCAGTTTTCTCACAGGAAACCTCTATTTCACTCGTTCCGCCGTGGGGTTTTGCTTACATACACAACACAGCACGTGAATGACTGGACGATGAGTCGGTATGGTCGCGAGGCACTTTACCACTGACAACCAGTGAAATGCTGCGGTCATTATGAAAAGGTTCTCATATTCACTGATTGTCAGCGAAACTACACATTTCGACTGAAGATATCGGTGACTTTGCTCTCACTGATTGAATCAGCGACAATTTCACTGATTCAGATTCAGAGAGTAAAGGATGAACACAATTCTCAAAGAAATCGAATTTATTCGTTTGTCAAACATATTGCGGAGTTAGATAATATTTCCTAAGAGTTAACTCGTGTGGAATTTTATATTTTTCATTTTTGTTGGTTAAACTAGATAAATGTTGGATTTTCAAGTTATGAAAATGGAATGTACGCGGCATGGCACAAGTAAGTGTTGAAATTCTTTCTTGTTCTCATCTTTTGACTGCACTTGCTGAAGAAGGATGGAATAGTTTTCCTCAATTTTATTCGCATTCTTTTTGCATGAGTTGCAGTGTTTTTATGTTGTAAGAAATATTGGTTGATTCCCAGTTTAGGGTGGCACGGTTCCTTTGGTTCCTTTTATGATTCATTATTTCTCGCGATTCCTATGTTTATAGTTGCGCGGTTCACTATAACAATTGAATTATTTATGTTCAATGTTAAATGAGAAGAAGCCACATGATACATTATTGGCGTGGAATTGTGTGTATTTTCGCATTTCAAATCTTCTTCAAATAGGTTTGTGTGTCTACTGAGATGGAAGGTATGAATTTTCTTAAAAGTGAGTATTCCCTTTAAAATAAATTCTCTTAAAAGTGAGGGAGGTATATGAGCGTGAGCGCCGGAGCGACAGCGGAGGCGCGAACCAGGTCTCGAGAGCGAGGGCCGGGAGGCCCTCGCGAACGTAGCACGTTGGATCCGTCGGGTAGCGACGTGCAGTAGCACGTCGCGGACCACTTGGTGAAAAAAATGCGTTGGTTAAAGAATTGTGTAGGTTATAAAATTAAATTTCTAGCGTGAAAAATGCGAATAATCAGTTCACTTAATGAGAGTACGTTGCTACGGAGATTTATACGCACAGGGGGCTTTGGAGCAGTGGGGTAGCTATTCTCCCTATCTACCTTTATTTTAAATAATTATATTGCTGTAACATCATGAACTTAACTACACGCGACTACTACGTATAAACAAGGATTCAGTTCATGGAGTCCATTATCTTCTAATGAACCGAATCAGTGAATCAAAGGAACCGTGCCACCCTAAACTCCGGATTTACCGAAATATTTTTTGCACAGATTACCGCCTTTTCCCAACTCTGAAAAAACGTACATTTCCAGTCCGCCGTAAATCTTTTCCATAAATTCACTCTTTTAGCAACGCACTTCTTGAAACTTTCTCTTTTGACTCTTCTTGCTACATAGCAAGCATGCTTAACAGGAAGCATGCTTGGCATGCACCAAAATTCGAAACCAATACAAAATTATCGAAGAACACTCCATCTTGTGTAATTCTACCTTCTAAATGCCTGGAGCGCTATTTTTGAAGACAGCTGTGTTCTTGGCGAGGAACGTATAGCTCACTAATCACTGTGAAGATCGGAAAGACGAGAGCAATTTCCTGTTATATGAAGCACCCTGACGGGCTTCGACGACAAAGTAGATACGATGACAAAGTAGATACCCGCGCGATGACAAATTCTCATACGTCTCTAAACGGTGTCCCTACTCGCGTGTTACAGGCAAGAACAGACAGGGCATGGAGCTTCTCGATCGGAGGACGCCCTAACAGATTTTACGCGTTCGTTACTTGATTGGTAAGAAACTATTCATCAGTGATTTCTCAAATATATATATATATATATATATATATATATATATATATATATATATATATATATATATATATATATATATATATAGTGAACAAAAAAATACTACAAATGTTGAAAACTCAATATAAGCACTTATAGGCAACATCCCTAAAATAGGTATAATATAATAATAATAATAATAATAATAATAATAATAATAATAATAATAATAATAATAATAATAATAATAAGAGAATGGTTGAATATCTTCCTGTTGATCCCGTTTTAATATTGTAGAAAGATGGTTCTTTTTAAATTGATTGGACCAAATAGGATCAATCCACGATGATACCAGGAATTAAGACGTATAATTCATATACATTTATTGGTGCTTAACGTTTCGCACATTTGGCATGTGCCTTTTCACAAGCATTTGACAAGCGGTTGACAATAGACATTACATTTTTACGTAGTGAAAAACAAAGGAATAAATTAAATATCCATATTGAAGATATATTAATGTTTAACAACATTCTCATGTAAAGCCTTTTTTATAATATGCGGAAGGAGGCGTCCAATTTGGTGGCTAAAATATTCATATGTAAGCAACACAAATGAGATATATCAAGGAATGGATGTGCAAAAATTAGGAGAGAACAGCGGCAAAAAGCAATTATGGATGTCTGTTTATTATTAATGATTTATAAATTTGATGAAGTTTCAATAGTAATTATTTTGTGTTCATAGTATCATTTAACATAATATACACCATTTCTGTAATTTGTCTTTTAAAAGTTAGCTTTTCGTGATGTAAAATTTTGACTTTATCGAAACCAATAGAGTGGTTGAGTTTCGTTCTATATTTTGTTAATGATGTGTATAATGTTGAATCTTTATTAATGTTTATTGGTCCAATAAATTTAAAAAGAACCATCTTTCTACAAATATAATAATAATAATAATAATAATAATAATAATAACAATAATAATAATAATAATAATAATAATAATAATAATAATAATAATAATAATAATAATAATAATAATAATAATAATATAGGTATTTAAGTGGCATAAAATCCTCGCAAAAGCCATATTGAGGGTAAATATTGATAATGGGGTTAGTTCCGTAAACATGCATGTAAAGAAATTAAATAGGCAAAAAGGGCGTTATCTGGACTCTAGTTATAAGCAATAACCGCATTTCTTCTTGCCAGATAATTTTTCAGTATCCCTAATGATTAATATTTACGATTTAAAAATTAAGTGAATTCCAATTCAACAGCAGAAAAGGGTTTTATTATTGTTTCAGTGAGGTTCATGCACTAGCAGAATAAGAAAACTACCACTCGCGCAACTTCCATTGAACGATACATTGACGAAATGCGGGCGGAGTGGGGTTATTAGTTACAAAGACAGTCACTAGAGTATTTTCAGTAATGCCAACCTTTGGTAGATGAAAGTCAAACCTGCTACGTTTGCGGCCAGGTCATCGCTCTGGGTAGGCAACAGCAGGGACACTAGATGAATTAAAATGTATTTAAATGGTCGGCTTGTGTCGATCTTTGCTAATTTTGACAAGCATTCTTGTCGAAATTACCCAGAACTCACCACGAGGAGGTGTCTACACATCGAGTTCCCCACTTACCCTCCCAACCACCCTACCTTTTGAGAGCAAGTTAGTCATAATCGAGGTTTATAAATTCAAGTCCGGGTTTGGTGTTCGGATAATGGTCAGATTATTCAGAATATTGAGAGTTCTCAGAAGAATCTTCATTCTCATCACTGGACCATGAAGAGGTGTTTATAATAATATCATCAATGGCTATCTCAACAATGCCATCCTTGGTCCAATATTCTGCCTCAAGGTTTTGTACATGCCTACAGTAACCTTCCCAGTCTGAAGGTGATACTTGTGCAAAAGCTAATTTTGTGAGCTTAAGCAAATTTTCTGCCGACATATCTCCTGAAATGTTAAGCTCTCTGACATATTTTTTAATTGTAGCCCATGCAAGTTCTATCGGGTTGAAATCACAATGGTATGGGGGCAGACGAATTACCATGTGGCCTTTTCTTACTGCGATTTCATCTACAACATATGTCTTACGAGCAGGCTTATTTTCCTTAATTTTTTGAAATAGTGCTTCTTTTCTCATGGACATATCACATGAAATGCCCTTATTTTCTAACCATTGCACCATGGTTATTTTGGTGTCATATCTGCATGGGGTTTTTTCTACCTGTCTGCTGTGATATGGAGCATTGTCCAGCACTATTACTAATTCAGGAGGCAGATTATCAAGTATTTTTGTACAAAACCATCTTTCAAAATTGTCAGAATTCATCTGACTATGATAATCTCCTATTGTAGATTTGACTTTAAATATTAATTGAGCCTCTTCCATGAATCCATTTCGGGAACCAATACTAGCCACAATAAATCTTTCGGATGTACTTCCCCATTCAGTGATACCGTCTTTTCTTTGCCAGCATTTTTCAGTAACAGTAAGGTTGCTGTCGATCCAGGATTCATCGAGATAAAATATCACTCCCATTCTCTCTAGAATTTTTCATTTGGACAATGAAACGAGTTCGCCCATCAACAATATCTGCCCTCTCCAGAAGCAAAGTTCTCTTATTTTGAACTCTTTTCCAAAAAAAAACCCATGCTGTGTAATGTTTTTCGAAGAGTGGTTTTCCCCCATTTCCAATTAATCTTTTCTTGCAGAACAGTTAAAAGTTTTTGTAATAATGGAACAACTTTTTCAACAGAATAAAAATGCTGGATTGTATCTCGTATAACTCTCTTATCAAATTCATCGCCAGCAACCTTACCTGTTGTTCTTGTTCTAATAAAAAAAGAAAAGAATAAACCCTTAAATAATGTTTAAATATGATGGAACATTTCAAATTAACAAACAATAATGACGTTATTGCACCGAAATGCCATTTTATGTTTTTTAAGGTAGGATGCCATAATTTAATAATTACAGAGGTGATGAATTTATTATAACCGATGCATATCTATATTTACCTTTTACATCTTTTCACAATTTTTCCGAGTTCTTAGAATGAATGGTTGATTTATAATATCATAAGTAATTAATAATTGTATAAAATCAATATTAGTGTTGAGGGAATTAATAAGAAGGAATTCATTTTTGTCATAATGCAACCAAATTTATTGTCCCAGCAAAACAAAGCATGGCTAAGCAGAAAATTAATCTAAGATTATTTTGAAGTCAATAAGGAAAAGTTTATTAAAAGTAAAGGAATGTTAAAAGATTAAATTATATCATAATTAAATGTTTTCTTAATAACATTGAGGGCTGAATTAAAATTAAAAAATTTAAGAAGCAGTATTTTTTGTTGTTTTTAATTTGACATAATAATAATAATAATAATAATAATAATAATAATAATAATAATTATTATTATTATTATTATTATTATTATTATAATCAATAACAATTACTCAATCATTGATTAAGAATAAAGGAATATTAAATTCGAGGAAATAATTCATTACTAAAATTTGTGCTGTAAGTATTCACAACTTTTCCTTTCTAGCTTAATTGATTTGTGCTCCCAGTACATATTGAATAGAAATGTTCTATATCAGATTTGTATTGAAAATTGCCCCTTTCATCTGTAATGCATGACTAGTTAATTCCTTGACTTGTGAACCGTATTGAGTGTGTTTGTCTGAATCTTATTTTATCAAATCTTCTTGTATTGCATTAATTGCTTCTTATAAATTGTGACAATCTAAAGAGTTACTAACAAGGTATACATTAAAGTCTTAAAATACTATACATCAGCCTTTCGTTGAAAGTGTAAAGTTGGTGGAAAAAGAATGTAAAAAATATAATTACAGAGAGAATGATAAATGAGTTTACTTGAATATTACCTTTTTTGCCGGGCGTTTCTGGGGATTGTGAGGGGTCTTTGGCTCTTTGCATCTTTATTCTACGTACAGTGGAAATACTAGCACCAGTATACGCAGAAGCCCGATCTACAGCATGACTGATAGGATGCAACAAAACCTTGTTCTCCTTTTCCACTTCACAAGATTTCACAACTTTTTCTATAATTTTGCGTTCGCGGCTACGATACGTCCTCCTAACTTTTTCGGGAGTTTTAGGCAGTGGCGGCTGCAGCAGGGAGGCGCTAGGGACACTGCCCCCCTCCTACTGAGATCAGTATTTCTCTTCCTGCACTATTTAAGATAATCTCCGTGAGTATCCATCTTCGTAGCGTTGTTTTCGAATCGAACGTATTTTTAACATTCATACTCCCGCTTGTTCCCTAGAACGGTTATCATTGGCTGCGGACACTCGCCCCAGTGTCCAAAATGCGCTGTTCTTACAGAACTTACTGTCAAAGAAATCGCCAGCAATGAGTGCTCAAATGGCAACATAGGTTCGGCAACTGGCGTCTTGCGACGGCCGCCGCCGAGCAGCCTGCCACGGGAAGTAGCATCGCTGTTGACCGGCGCTACCTATTGATCGATTTTTAAACTTACAGTATTCCTTTCGCTTCATTTACGTCAAGGCCAGTGCTATCTGCTGGTGGCCTGTTTAACTGATCTGCCCCTCACAAGCATTGAGTGCAGTCGTGTGCAATCAGCATGGTCGGCATCGGTTTTCCGATCCATGTACAAACTGTATGAATGCTCTGTGTTCTGATTGATCTTTGCGGCCATTTTGTGTTGTTCATTTGTGTGTTGCCTTGAGATTGAGAATAGTTTCCAATTCTGTAAAATGCCTGAAAACAGTCAATCTTGATTATGATGCACGGCTGTGCATAAAGAGAATTGGACCACCTCGGCCTGATATGAAAATTATACAACCTGATAGAAATGGCAATCGTTCTTTTGTACGAAAATTTCACTCAAAGTTGTATTTACTGACAAAGTGGCTTCGTGGTTGTGATGAAGTTCACGAATTTTTTTGCTTCGTGTGTTTAATATTCTCGCCCCAGACTGATGAATCCTGGACAGTAAAAGGTGTGAAGGATATAAAACATTTGAAAGAGAAGGTGAGGAAGCACGCCATGAGTGAAAAACACATGCATTATGAAATTGAATTTCAAATGCTGGGTTCTGTAAGCATTCAATCTCAACTCGATTCAGCTTACAGACGTTCTGTTAAGGAACACAACGAAAGTTTGAGAGAAAATAGATACATTTTAAGCAGAATCATTGACCGAATTCGCTTTTGTGATTCTTTCGAGCTTGCTTTAAGAGGCTCCAAATTTTTCTTTAAATTTCTTGTAAGAGTAGAGTTAAATACACTTATAGTGGCATAGGTCCGATTTTCACGATTAACTCTGAATTTTCGAAAAATGCAATAGGTTGGTTTTCTTTCGACGTCTTCAAACAACTTTAAAATAGAGATTTTTCCTTAAAATGAAATTTGTTGTCCATAAGAAGTTCTTTCATTAAGATCATGTATATTTTTTTAAATAGTGGATTTCGAGCACACTTGCGCGCAATAATTGCAATTTAGAAACATAAACAAGATTTTCTCAAAAATGGCTTCAAATTTATTCTTTAAATTTTTGGTTGGGGTAGTGCTAAACGTACCCTGTACATTGACATACACGCAATGTTACTCTATTTTTTTGTTTTTTCAAACACTATAGAAATGTCATTTTTTTACTTGTCTTTCCCGTCGTTAAAATTTACATTACAGATGTATTTCATTGTTCAATGCGTTTCTTAACACATGAGCTTTAAGGTATCTTTAATGATGGTTTTTGAAACGTCCGTAAGTTCTCTCTATGAAGAGATAAGTATAATTGAACTGAATTGACGAATTTTCTGAAATGTTTGAACCGAATTTTCTCAAAAACTATGCGAAATTTTTCGCCGAAATTCTCCACAATGGAAAAGAGTTCAATTCTCTCCGATATTCCAATAGCTTGATTTTGACCAAGATATTTAGGACTCCAAAATCAAAATAATGCTGAAAAATGTGTTTTTAAATAATAAATAGGATATATATATATATATATATATATATATATATATATATATGTGTGTGTGTGTGTGTGTGTGTGTGTGTGTGTGTGTGTGTGTGTGTGTGTGTGCGTGCATGCAAGTGCGTGTGTGCGTGTGGGCGGGCGCGTGTGTGTGTGTGTGTTAGAAAAACGAAAAATAAGCCATCGTGTCAATTGAAAAAATTTCTAAATATTTTGCTTTATAAAATTTTATCGATGTATTGTAAATATTACCGCAAATGTGATTTTCCTGTATTCGCTCGCCTAGAGATTTTGCCAGTGATTTAGAGATATAATGGTTACCATGATAACGTTATTAAACAATGTAATTGATACAGTCTAAATACGAGAGGTATTATCTGTGTAATATTGAAAACAATTTTACGTATAAGTGTATGTGTCTGTTAAAATACATATTCGTGTTCTGGTTTAAGTGTCATCATAGTGTAATACTTACGTAGTAATTTTTTCATGTGCACCCGTTGGAATCATTTTACCATTACTCCTACTACGTAAGTAAGTAGTTGAGTAGATTAATTGAAATTTTATAGCTATATTTTGCGTATATTTTTCATGTGCACCGGTTGGAATCATTTTACCATTACTCCTACTACGTAAGTAAGTAGTTGAGTAGATTAATTGAAATTTTACAGCTATATTTTGCATTTGTCATTTTGGCATCGTTTGTAGTTTGAGTGTAGTAATTACGTATTGCTTTCTGTGCTTTAAAGTGTTTGAAGTAATACTTGAAGTAAATACATTTAAATTTTTGTTCTAAAAGCTCGCTCAAAAATTATCTTTTAGTTTTTTCCTCGGAAAGAACAAAGTACACTTAAAAAATGGTCCATTTTCGTTGACACTAATTTGCAAAAATTACATGAGTTATAAATTACTCGTGAACCATGTTCTGTTGTAGCACCACAAGTTATATTCTGCAACTGGGAACCGCAAAATTAATAATTTGCGACAAATTATTTTTGATGTCGATAGGAACCAGTTGGGAGGAGAGATGGGGACAAACCAGAAAACCAGACGAAACAGATTAGGAAACTAACTAGTACAAGAAAGTCTGTGCCATTCTGTAGCACCACTAGTTACTTTCTCGTATACATACGTATATACGACAGTAATATACATAGTATTGAGAATGTTATGTAATGCTGCGGGAAACCGATTTCGAGATTTCAACGGAAATACACGTCTTGGGGTCCCCTGATATCGGAAAAGTGTTGTTTTTTTCTTCAAAACGTCTGTCTATCAGTCCGTCTGTAATCACTACTTGCGCCTTAACGTGTACAATCTTTTCCAAATTGACGAAAACACTGTTCATCTGGCTCTAGTTACAACTTTGAAAGATAGAAAAACATTCTGTTCAATTTGGAGATACTTTACATGAAGCCACGGACATTTTCAAAATTTTCTCAAAAAGAGCTCCAAATTTTTTCTTTAAATTCATTGGAAGAATAGAATACAATACACTTATAAAGGTGACATAGAACCGATTTTTACGGTCAACACTGAATTTTCAAAAATTGCAAAAGTTTGGATTATTTCAGCGTCTTCCCACAACTATAAAATTGAAGACATATTTTTGGTTCAAATGAAATTTACTGTCCATAAATGGTTCTTTAATTAAGGTCATGTGGATTCATTTGGAAATGGCGTGCAATATTTGCAATTTTTAAAAATTACAAAACGAAATTTTTTGGTGGGGGGTCGAAATGTTTTTTTTTTTACATTTTTGGTAAAGTTAGTGCCAAATGCACATTATCCGACGGCATAAAGTCCATATGCTCTATTCTTTTGAATTTTCAAAAATTACAAAACTTTAATTTTTTTGACTTGACTCTCACGTCGAATATATTTACATTGACGATAATTTCTTTACTTTATTAGATTTATGTGTACATGTGCTTTAAATAATGTCAAATAAATTTTCCCGAAAACTCAACAGTTTTCTGTAAAAATAAGCGCACAATTCCGCATTTTCAGAAACGCTCAAACGTCATTTGTTCAAAAATGGCTCCAAATTTTTCCAATGGATAGTGCTAAGTGCACTGTTTAATATGACGTAAAGTCATTTTTCTGTATTCTGTTTTTTCGAAAATTACATAAGTAAGTTTTTTGGTATATCTCTCACGCCATTAATATGCATATTTTCATAGATTTCTTTTCTTTATTAGATTTGTAAGCGGAAGTGCTTGAATGTACTTCAACTGAAGGTTTTCGAAAACTCAATAGATTCCTGTGAAAAAGAGCTTCAAATTTCGCATTTTCAGTAATGCTTAATCGCTATTTTCTCAAAAATGGCCGAAAAAACAATTCAAAGCAAAACGTCCGTCCTTCCGTCTGTCTGTCCCTCCTTCCATCTGTGAACACTACTAATGCCTAAACCGTTCATATGATCTTTTCCAAATGGAAGAATCCCTTGTCGATCAGGCTCTAGTTGAAGCTTAAAATATTTTAATAAACATTCTATAAAATTTGGGGGTACTTTACAGGAAGACCAACAGACATTTTCAAAATTGTCTCAAAAACAGCTCCAAATTTTTTCTATAAATTTTTGGTATGTATGATGCTAAATGCACTGTATAAGATAACATAAACGTCATATTGCTCTATTCCTTTGGTTTTTTAAAATATTACAAATATGTAATTTTTTTGACTTGTCTCTCTCGTCGGTAATATTTATAATAGAGGCAATTTCTTCACATTATTAGATTTATATGTGAATGTGCTTTAAATAATGTCTTATAACGTTTCTAGAAAACCCAACAGATTTCTTTTAAAATGAGCTCAAAATTTCGCATTTTCAGAAACGCTGAATCACCATTTTCTCAAAAATGGCACCAATTTTTTTCTTCCAGCTTTTTCAATGAAGAGTGCTAATTGCTCTGTTTCATATGATGTAAAATTAATATTGGTGTATTCTTTTGGTTTTTTCAAAAATTACACAAATGTAATTTTTAATGATATCTCTCACATTGTCAATATGCACATTTCCATCAATTTTTTAAATACTTTATTGCATTTATGAATGGAAGTACTTCAAATGTCTTCCAATTAAAGTTTTCGAAAACTTAATATATTCTGATGAAAAAGAGCTTCAAATTTCTCATTAGAACGAGGTTTTTATTTCTCTTTAATGTTCTTAAAGTAATATTTCGGTTCTGCTCTTTGGAAACCGAAAAGTTGAAACAATTTCAAAAAAAATTACTTTGGGTGGCGATAGATGGCAGCTGGCAAGAGGGAGGGGCAAGACTGTGCGTCTAGTCCACGCGAAGGAAATTAGAAAACTTTACTACGAGATGGTCTGTGCCATTCTGTAACACCTCTAGTTAGTTTTTCTCATTCAAATTTAATATTTTGCCATTTGTCTACTTCCACAAATATATAAGTATAAGTGTAAGAAGTAATGCGCACACTGCTTGGGCCTTCCTCTTCTTCTTCTTCTGTACTTTCTCCGTACTACGCTCTGAATAACCTGAGTCTCCTTGAGATGACCCTCCGTGTTTAGGCTTTCAGGATACGTCTCTTTAATTGTTCTTAATTTTTGTCCCTGCATTACATCGAGACTTCGATAAACCAACATTTCAAGAAAAGATTGAAGAAATAAATTCAAAATATCACCAACGTCTAAAAATGCATTCCAATCATCTAGCTTTAAAACAACTTGATGAGAGCCAAGAAATTTCGTCTCATTAAAATTTCCTTTCATTTCCCCCGCCTTTACATAATTAACAAATTGTTCATTTATTTTGTTTCAATATTGTTTATATTTCCATAATTATTATAATTCTCAACAATAATATTCCAATATTGTTGTAATAATGCTTGAAATATTTTCTTGTTACAGATTTGTGAAGAATACCTAGTAAAGGACAGAAAGTTTCTGCTTATTGTACTTCATTTTATATTGTTAATAATTTTCATTGTAGCACTTACAGATTACTTCGTCTTCAAAATTAATTGTAAATTTTCGTTCAATACAAACAACAAAACACATTTTTTCTTACTTTCTTGTAATTACTTCGTAAGAAGAGAAAGTACTGTAATCATGCTCCGAAAACGACAAATTTTCGACAAAAAAACTCATCCCAAACCCTTGTAATGACGAAAGTGAATAATTGTTGTTCTAATGTATTAGTAAATTACTCGCTACAATGCGTTTGTAAACATAATCCGTATTTTGTGGGTCCCTGTTACACAAAAGTCTCATGATGACAAAACGTCTGTCTGTCCGTCTGTGGTCAACACGAACACCAAATCCCCGCACGTGATTTTCAATCAAATCTCTGATGTGATATTTTAAAAACATCTTTGCGATGTAGAATTGTCATAAGGGTGTCTGTGGTGTGATAGGCAAGACGGCTGCTGGGGAAACTTCGGTACCTAAGATCGAATCTCATCCGTGGCGAATAATTTTTGCGGGTAGAAAACACTTTTGCGGTTAATAGTACAGTTGTAATCATTCGCAGCCTTTATATAATCACAGAAAGAATGAGGTTTTCAGGCGCTACTAGATATTTTAGTGTGTTCATGTCTTCAGGAATAAATTTGCCGCTATTGCGATTCTTATTTCAGAACGACTGCATTACTGCGCGTGAGTCTAGCGTTATCGCAACTTTCATCTGTGACGAACTTCAACCGTGGTGATAGTCGGCAAAAGATAAGGCCGGGAACGACATGCTGAAAGAGTTCTACAGAACTCAGTATTTTATTGAAAATATTTCTAACTAAATTGAGCTACGTATTTGCATGTGTTTTCTTCCTTTGCATTTCTATTTGCAATTTGATGTCCTTGACACATGGAGTACATTTTTCTCATAAAAAACTAAGTGCAATAAATATCACCTTTTTATTGTTTTCGTAATAAGTGCGCCTGGAGAACGCGCCGAGCAATGCTTGTGATAGCGAATTGCGTTCGAGCTATACCTCGAGATTAGGACGGCCCGAGTTCAAATCCTAGCAACATTAGCGTATTTTTATCACCACATATACTATGTGTAAAGAGAGAATTATGTAATACTGCAGGAGAAAGTGTCGAAATTTGCATAGAAAAAACGTCTCTTGCATATTGCTATTTCGAAAAAAGAGGATTGTTGATCGTGTTCGTATATTACTTTACACAGGGCTGCCAAAGCGATTGTTTTGAACCTGAAAAAGTGATTTTCGAGAAACCTCTTCGGCAGCCCGTCTACGTATGTATGTTCTTGAGCCTCAAGTAAACACGATTTTCACCAAAATGGATATTCCTTGAACAATCTGGCTGATGTCACAAATCCTCGAATTCGAAACGAATCTTTTAATTTTGACGGTACTTTACACCGAAACCCATCATACTTTCCAAATTTTCTCAAAAAGAGCTCCAATTGTTTTTCTATAAATCAATTCCTCGAAGCAAAAGGCGCTTAAAAATTCCGTACGTCCAATTTTGGGCGAACAATCTGAACTTTAGAAAATTGCAAACAAATACTAACATTGTCGAAAAAAAATACTGACGCAAGATATTTTAGAGATTTTTCCATCATGAATTCTGTTTTTAAAACTAGATCTTGAATTTATGTAAATTAAACACTCTGAATTTTTAAGAACTGTAAATGCAAATGTTTCACTTTCTTTTTGCGTCGGGAAGGAGGAAATTCAGCTGTGTAACTGGTGGTGTAGGGGAAACGGGTCAGGCATGTTAGTTTTAAGAATCCGAGATCGAATACCAGCGATGAGAAAATGATTGCTGCTGAAATACATAATTTGGCAAGTTCACGTAGGCCGTATTGTATATTGCGTAGCTATTGCAAATAAGACGTGAAAGTAAGTGCTGTTGAAGCAGCACTAGTTTCGTCTAAATAGTACGTATAAACACACTGTCTAAATAGTATTTATAGTACGATAAACTTTATTTAGATGGGTAAACTTTGATTGAACATTCACTTTCATTGTCTAAAAGACAAACTTGACGAACCAGTGTCGTAATAAGAGTTATTAAGATACATCGATCCAGTGCTTTATTTTTTAAACTTTAGATGCCGGAACGCTCCTCAAATTGATTATTAATGTAATAGCAATAGTTATTTATATATAATATAATTTAATAATGATTCCTGAGGTACCGGAACGGGTTCCAGCAGAAATCAAGCCCTGCATATATCTATACTTCATTAATAATATTAATAATCATAATAATTTGCGTACTGCAAGTAGTATTAGAACAAACCCATGGTATAAGTACTGTCAACAAAGTACTGTAAAATGTCATTTTTCGTAGGACAAGAAGTCAAATTTAAATAAAAATTATAGTTCACTTGAATTTTGACAAATTGCGTCTAACTTTCTATGATATTCAAATCGTAATTGTATTACAACATTCAATTGATTATCAATGTCTGTTTAAGAGCCTTGTTTGATAATTCTCCAATTTTGTATTGTAATACGATGAATGAACGTTTTATTGATAATTTGACTTTTCAAAATTTGCATTAATTTGCATGTTTAAATATATTTATCACATGTAATTACATGTTTATTAAACAAGGTGGCATTATAAGAAGCAAGAAACATTGGTGGACGGGGCGGTTGCCTGTGCTTTCAGTGGACTGTAATATATTAGGTGTTGAATGTTGGCAGGCACTCCGCTCAGTCCCATTTGATGCTCATCAGGAACCCTAAGATGACGTGGGTTGTCATAAAAACACAAGGTCTCACCTTGCACAATGATATTTAATGACCTTTAGGTTATCACATCAGTTTCTTACAGTTACAGTTTGTGCTATTGGCAAACAAACACTCTTAACGTTTTCACATAAATTGCCAGTTTAGCTCTTCTCTATGTCAAAACACACTGATTGAACATACGCTTCACTTTCACAGAAATTAACAGCTTAGCAAATACACTGAACTATTGTTCTCAGTGAGAGAATACAAATGACTTCACGTCTTTGATTACGAAGTCTGAGCGCATGTGCTCGCCTGGCAGCTTATTTGCAACCTCGTATAAAATAAATTGAATAGTTCAGCATTGCACAATGCTGAACTAACACTGAAATTATTCTCAATGTGAGAATAGAAATTTACGTGATTTTGATCACGGAGCCCGAACGCATGTTGCTCGCGAGGCTGCCTCTCAGCGACTGACTTTTCTTCGGTTAGGGGTTCGCGAAGAGGGGGGATTTTGAACTGACCAATTAGCTCTCTGGGTTTTGAAATGTTCTAGATCTTTTGGGCGCGTGGCGTTGCCGGCTCGGGCATGGAATATTTCCACGCCGCACCGTGCGGGGTGGCCGCCCGGCGCACGGGAATATTAGGCGAATAAATACAACATCATATATTCATATCCTATCTCCACTTTTGCGTGTGGGACCGAACAATTGGTTTTCATAGGATGATTCAACTTCATCAATCTCTCACAATTACTTTAATTTTCTCTGCTTGTCAGTTTGTGTTTTAATCTCAGACCTCCGATGAACACACAGATTAAAATAACATCTTAAATTTTTTAGCGTTTTACGAGTAATAACGTGAAAAATGCATATATTTATTGAATTTTTTATAATATTCAGGTGAAAAACATTCGTTTTCAATAGATTATTGGAATGTTGAAAATATCCAAATAGTAAACACAGTGTTAAGCGGTGATAATTAACATTGATTACTTGATATTTTCCTTAGAGGTAGATTTTATTGGTTAAATCTTTTTAACTATTGATCATGAGATACCTTGAATGGTCCGTTTTCTTTTGATAAACCGCTACGTCCTTCCTGTACAGATGGTCGTGCAAAATTCAAGGTTTCGGGAGTTTCATAGAGTGGAGGGTAGCGTCCAACAAACCACCTTCGAACTCTGCCGATATTTGTGGGATTGAAACTGAAATGTAGTCTGTGATGGGATAACTTGACCACCAAGTTCGTTCTAAGTATTTTCTCTAGAAAATGCTACGTCATAGATTTTTACAGAACTGTAAATTTTAACGCTAAATCACTTTGAATTGTTTTAACAAGTTTTTTTATTTATTTTAGTAGTAAAAAATGTTTTTTCTAAGCACGTATCTTTGTTATATTTTAAGATGCAACAATACTTCAATTTTAAGAATGTATTTATTTTCACCATTTAGGAATTCACGAAATTTCATTGAAATGTTTGCCAATCATAAAAATGTTTTAAATATAATTATTAATATATTTTTAAAATGTGTATTAACAATGCAAAGAAATATAATTTTGCAATGAAATTTCATTGCGGATGATATGTCATCTATCGAATAAGGTAGTTTAACCTTGGCGAGTCATTTTTTATATATTAAGAAATGATATTTCACATTGCAATGGCGGTTCATACATCATGGAGATATACTCTTTGTGGCGGTTCCCTAATGAATGATAAATTGAATTGAAAATATTAACATAAAGTTATATACGTTCATTTAGAAATTTCTATACTTGTGTAAATATTGGGATGTGTGATTCTACTCATGTGATCTTTCAAAACACAAAATTGAATATTTCTGTATTTGAAAACCTTAACACAACATTCATCCAATCCAATGCAGTTTATAGCAAACTGCTAAACAGTATGTTTCCCTATTTTTTAATGGCAATGGTTAAACAAGAGGAACAAATAGTTTCTGACTCTCGGTGCTAACAGGGGACTTTAAAAAAATTAATTATACAGTTATTCGGTTGCTCAACATCCCTTTGATAGAAAAGCAGGAACAATTGTTTGGGTATAATGCACCTTGAAAAATAATTATTTATAATCAATTTCTTTCCTATTTGATAAATATATCGACTTGCAAATTGTAGGACTTAAAAGAGAATATAAAAACAAAATGAAAGTTATGCTCATACTCGCCGTAAAAATGCGAATTTAGCATATTTAAATTGGCCACAGAATTTGTTTACAATCAAGTGCATTTTAACCGTATGTGGCAGGCAAAAGCGCGGGTTTGTAGAACAGTTTTTTCAGTATGCTTGTATAGAGCGAATGAATTAAGCGCAAACAAATGGGGTCTACTAAGATGTTAATTTCTTATAAACAGTTACATATATCTCGAGAACGAAATATGATAGCACCGAATGGATTCCGGAATTTGCATCGCATTTAAACGCCATTCAGATTATAAAATAAAAAAATTTGCAACAATTGCAAATTTATAAACAATTTGCAAATTCTGCAAATCTAAAGGGGGGAGAGTCTCTCGATGTCCCAGAACCAAAAACCGCGAATTAACAATTTTGCAACAATTTATAATTTTATAAACAAATTCGAAATATGCGTAAGAACGGCCGGGAAGGCTCCGCAAATTGTGCTGAAATGAACATCTCAATATAGCAGTTTGACAGGAGTTAGAAATCTATAACTAAACGTTAGAAAAATTGTTACTAAAATGATAAATATTTACTGGTATATGAACAATAATTCTAGACGGAAATCCCCGCTCAGAAATATTTTTTGCGTCGTGGCGTACGCGCAAGCAAAATCTCTCCTTCGGCAGGAAAATATGACGATATTTCCGTCTGGTACGTAAACGATCTAGCCCCTCTCCCTGAAACAGCGTTCTTTGTGCCCCTTGGGATGTTGCACCAATCGCAGACAACTATGGTTCTACCTTCTAGCCATTGGTCAACGCGTCCCTCCGCCTGCCCTTCTTCTGGCCATGGGGTGTCCAAATTTGACGGCGCGGTTGGGAAGATAGAATATTGTCGGTAAATTTTTGTGAGCGTAAGGGTTCATGTTGGTGAATCAATTTTGTTCATATTGAAATATACCCTTCCACGTACCCGTCTTGCTTCCTTCAAATTCCTGTAACCTGCTTCCGAATTTCTAATAAATATATGGGCGCCAGGAAATGGTTACGAGTATGAGTTCCCAAATTATATTTAGTTCTAACTCCGTTGCGGACTCAGTTGGCGGGTTCTTTACCGAAATAATCATGAATACTTACGATTACTTAATTCGCCCTCCATACGGAGAAGCGTGGAATCTGAAATGCAAAATTTAAATAACCTACTGAATTGCACGTAACGGCAAATGATAATCAGCTTTCATCAATAGAAAATAAATTTCTTTATAAATTTTAGTAACTTCTTTTAAAATAAACAAAGTATAACATTCTTTTTGGCCATGACTTTTACTATAGCGCTATAGAACCTGTTATCCATGAGAATCGTGGGCGCTTTTCTGATAAGGGATGTCTCCCCCTAGACTTCAGCAATGGGCCTCGTCCAATCTTCTTTCTTGCTACCGACCAAATCCGTATTTTGTCGTTTCTTCTCATAAACCACTATGTACACTGTTTATCCATTGGCTTTCCATCCCCATTCACCTGCTTGAATTGCTACAAGTTCAACTCCTTATTGTTCATTCCCTAAGCAAAATCTTAAGTGATGTTAAAATATTAGCATATAAGTTCAGCAAGTTATAAATTACGTCCATGAAAATTATATAAGCCTCGGACCCGGGTTCCTATCATCGGAGACTTAGTTCGATTATCATGGTCCGCTTAATAAAATTTATAAGTCCCACTTTTGGCATTCACTGTTCACTTCGTATGAAACAATTTCTTAGTTCTATCTTTTGGATACGAACACCGACAAATCACTACGTCCAAACTCTCGTAAATTTTCTATGTTCAAATAAACTGCTATGTATCTAGCACCCTGATCCGATGGCTATCGTGTCGAAAGCTTGAATGAATATGTTTGTATTCTTCTTCAACATGTCAACTTTCTTCATCTTTTACTCTCTTGTTTAAAACCAAATTATGCGATCTACCTCGCGGCGTCATCTACGTAATTATTTTTGACCAATAACTCACTTTTTCACAAAGAATATATCTGCTTTTTGACATTCCTATGACACTTCCGGTCTTAAGTTTGTTTATCTTTCTTCGTAGGCGAAACCACGGATGCTACTTATCGACCGCTTTTGAACTAATGGGCATTGTTTATATGTTGCACTCCGGTACCATGGCAACCAGTGTCGTTTTGCTAATAAAGTGTTATTTTTAATGAAATTCTCTGAATTTCATATTGGTGACAATCTGGCATGTCACAATATGTTGCAATGTTGTGATTAATTGATTTTCCTAAACAAATAAGTTTTATGCTACATGTTACTAGCACAAAGGACTTTAAACATATATATTTCTGTCGTCTTCAAAATAATTATAAAAACCGACAATTACGTATCAGCATAGATATTTTAATTTACGTTTATTATGATTCATCAATTACGTTGTGACATGTATATCTGTTACTCCGAATCTATCTTCGTGATTTCTACGACAGTCTCCTTACCAGAACACTCGGGTGTAGCGAAATGATAAGACTAATGCATATAAAAAATTGGTCGTTAAAAACGGCACGTGACTGAAACATTACTCTTATTTCAATAAATGAATGAAAAACTAACTTAAACTCTAACTCCTGAATTCTTGAAAAATAAATAAAAATAATAATATGTGTGGTAACATTCATAGAGTTTATTATTGCCAAATACAGATAATAAATTTATTATACGTTAATATTTTTCCTAACTATAGATTTTTCAGTGTATCAAAAATTACTTTGTTCTAGTTTTTTAATAATTAAAGAGTATTTGAGTTTTTAGAAAAACTGAAAATTTACAAATTATGTAGTATAATGAGTAGTGAATACTTAGTGCATACATTTTATGCATTTTAGTAATTACAAAAATGGTACCGAGGTGAAATGACTTTGCAGGACTTCGCTTTGGAAGTTGACTCACTGCACCACTTCCACTAAGTTCTCCACGACGACATTTGTTCAAAATGGCCAGAGCTTGACATAGGCATAATTTTTGACAAGGACATACAATCAAGAAACTCTTTTCATATCAAAATAAATCACGTAGACCTTGTATGTGAAAACAATTGAGAACACTACATTTTTAAAAGAGCCTCACGCGTCTTTTTCATCGTCTTCCATTGTTTCCTTAACGAGGGAATGCATCAGACGTTTCATTATGACGGAGCCAGTGAAAACTCCCTCTTTTAACTTGGCTTCAAACAGTTTCGGATACTTGGAACACCAATATCTGACACAATCCCTATCTCTAAGCAGTGATTTCACAAAATGCTTTATAGGTCCCAATTTAATATAAAGAGGTGGTAACAATACTTCTTCGGGGAAATCAAGGCGTATTGATGTTTTTGTAGCCGAGGGTTTAACTGTCTCGAGGAGGCGAATCAGTTTTGGTCCAGAGCAGCTGGACAAAATAACCCATAAACAAAGAAAGCAAGAATTTAACCTCCCTGCTGACACAACATGGTTAGTATTTTGAAATCTCCACAAACCATCCATTGATGATATTGATATCTGATTTTCTCAAGAATCGTAGCAAATTAAATATAGTTTTCTTTCACATAAACCGAGTGTTCAATAAAAGAGATTCAAATCCATTTTCATTACGCAGCAAGACTGCTTTGATGATAGCTTTAGACGAATCAAGGGGTATGCGCCATTATGATTAATCGTATTATTCATGAGCCCATGAACATCATTGCAATAAACCAGATTTTTCTCCTTGGAGAAAATTTGAGTAAATTCACACTCAATGCCTGTACCACGAACATGAGGTCCCAATAGAGACCAGGTTTTTGGTTTTAATCGTCCTAGTAATTCGGTTGTATTTTTTGAAAGATTTAAATCTCTTATTAGGTCGTTGTGTTCACTCTGAGAAAAATGTTAAGGTTAAGTTAAGTTCCTCAACATAAAAATTTGAACTAGATTTTTTGCTGGTAAGCCAATGCGTCTGAGTCCTTTGACTCACTCAGGATGTGGCGAATTGTATTTCAGAACCATGGGACACTGAACGAATAACTGAGTCGAAATTAGGGTAAGATATTTTATTTTTACCCGTACGATAATAATAAGCGCCATATTGCTGTATTCATTTGTTTTTTCAAAAAAACAGGAATGTAATTTTTTGGACCTGTCTCTCACGTCAGTAATATTTACATTAGAGGCGGTTGCTTCACGTTATTGTATGTATGAGGGCATTCGCTTTAAATAATGTCAAATAATGTTTCTCAAAAACACAACCGTTTTCTATAAAAATGAGCTCATAATTCCGCATTTTCAGAATCACATAAACTCCATTTTGTCAAAAATGGCTCCAAATTTTTTCTAAAACGTTTTCTAATAAATAGTGCCAATTGCACTTTTTTATATGACGTATAATTCATTTTGGGTTATTCTTTTGTTTTTCAAAAATTACATAAATGTAAATGTTTTGAAATACCTCTCACACTGTTAAAATTAGCACTTTTATCAATTTGTATGCATTATTACATTAGGAAATAGAAGTACTTAACTTTTTCGAAAACTCAATATATTTTGGGAAAAAAGAGCAGACAGAAAAAAAGACTGAACAAAAATCCATTGCGGGCCCTGAACTTAAGAAAGTGGATAAATCCAGTTGCTAAAATAAGAGAAACTACAGGTGTTACAGAATTGCAGTCTTTCTCGTAGTATAGTTTTCTAATTTCCTTGGTATGGTCTGGTTTTAAGGTTCCATTCTCTGGTCAGCTGCAATTTTTTTCACATTTTCTCAACTTTTTGCTTTCTTAGTAGTACAACCGAATTATTACTTCAAGAATATTAAAGAGGAGTATAAACTCGTCCTAAATAGTTTTCATTGAGAAATTCGTAGCCGTTTATGAGAAAATGGTGATTAAGCTTTACTGTAAATGCAACATTTGAAGCTCTTTTTCAAAGAAATATTTTGAGTTTTCAAAAACTTAATTTAATTTTGTTTGAAGCATTTTTACTCGCAAATGCAATGATGTTTACTGAATTTGCTGAATATGAGCATATTAACGGCGTGAGAGATATTTCAAAACAATTTTTGGTTAATTCGTGCAATTTTTAAAAAAAACAAAAGAATACGCCCAAATTATTTCTATTTCATCTAAAACAGTGGCATAAGTTCCGTTGGAAGGGTCTGAAGAAAAATATGGAGTCACTTTTGAGTAAATAGCGATTGAGCGTTTCTGACAAGGCGACATTTTGAGCTCTTTTTCACAGAAAACTTCTGAAATTTCGAGAACTTTAAATGACATTATTTAAAGCACATGTACTCATTAATTTAATATTGTGAAAAAATTGCGTACTGTAAATATGAAGGACGAGAGAAACAAGTCAAATAATTACATTTTGGTAATTATGTATTGTATATGTATTTTGTAATTTGTAACAATGACCTTTATGTCAACTTTTAGGGTAAATTTAGCACTATCACTGCCAAAAATTTAAAGAAACAATTTGGGTCCTTCTTCCAGAAAACCTTGTTATTCTAATTTTTTAATATTGTGCCTATTGCGTGAAATATTGCTCGAAAACAACTAAAATTTTCTGAACAATTTACATGACCTAAATGAAAGAAATAACTAGGGAGAAACACTTTTAGTTGATGAAAAATCTTTCTTAAATTTGGTAGTTGTAGGAAGACACCGAAAAAGATTTTCAAAAATTCAGAGTATACTCTGAAAATCCGAACTATGCCACCTTTAAAAGGGTGGGTTTACTCAATTCTTATAAGCAATTTAAAGAAGAAAAAATTGGAGCCGTTTTTGAGAAAATTTTGAAAATGTCCTGGGGGATACATGTAAAGTAACCACCTAATTTCAAAGAATGATTTTCAAAATTTCATAGCTTTAACTAGAGCCGTACAGACAGCGGTTTCTTCAATTTAGAAAAATTCCTTCTCATGGTTTAGGCGCTAGTAGTGTTCACAGACGGACGGAGGGACAGACGGATCGACGAACGTTTTAAACACTTTTTCGGTATCAGGAGACCCCAAAACATGTATTTCCGTTGAAATCTCCCAATCGATTTTCCGCAAAATTACATAACTTTATCTGGACTGTCATTACTTCGTATATACGTATGCATACGAGAAAGGAAACTAGTGCTACAGAATGGCACAGACTTTGTAGTAGTAATGTTTTCTAAATTTTGTAGCCGGGTCTATCTTTTCAGTCGTACATCTATCCTTTTCTCAGCTGTCATCTATCGCCGCCCTAATATCACTTTTTCACCTTTTCTCAATTTTTCGGTTGCATAATGACAGGAACGAAAAATTACTTGAAGAATATATTTCAAGAGTAAAATCTTACACTCTATGGAAATTATCTTGAAAAAATTGCAGCCGTTTTTTAAAAATCGGCGTTTAAGAGTTACTGTAAATGTGAAATTTGAAGCTTTTTTACAGCAATCTTTTGTGTAAATCCCCATTTGGAATCATTTGAAGAATTTTCCCTCACAAATGCAAAAATGTACACAAATCACAAGAAATTTCCATAATAAGGGCGTGAAAGATATTTCAAATAAACTACATTTGTGTTATTTTTGAACAAACTGAAGAATACAGCCAATTGACTCTAGGTCATCATTACCAATGAAATAAGCAATATTCTTAAAAAGTTTGAAAAAAACTTTGGAACGGTTTTGAGAAATTGATGATTGAGTGTTTATGAAAATGCAAAATTTTGAATTCGTGTTCACAGAAAACTATTGAATTTCAAGAAACTTTAGTCATTATTTGAAGTACATGTAAGACATAAATACTATAAACTGAATAAATCGCTGCTGATGTACTACATATAAACGACGTGACAGGCAATTAAAAAAGAACATTTTCTAAATGTTGGCAAAAACAAAAGAATAGGGCAAAATATCATCTCATAGTGTAAATTTCTCACTATCCCTACCAAAAGTTTAAAGAAAAAATTTGAGGTGTTTTCGAGAAAATCTTGTTCTTGTAATTTTTTTAAATTGCACATATTGCTCGAACAATATCAAGCTTTTCAAAAACATTTAATGACGTTAATGAAAGAAGTAGTTATAGACAAAAAATTTCATTTGAAGAAAAAATCTCAATCTTCAGTTTTCTAGTTGTAGGAAGACGCCGAAAAAAATTCATTTTCAAAAAATACTATTGCAATTATCGCAAATTTTGAGCTAACCATGAAAATGGGACCTATGCGACCTTTATGAGTGTATTTCATTCTATTCTTACAAGAAATTTAAAGAAAAATTTCTTGAGATAGTTTGAAAGTGTACCAGGGGCTTCATGTAAGTACCCTCATATTTTAAAGAATGTTTTTCAGAATCTCAAAGCTTCGCCACGAGCCAAATGGACAGGGGTTTCTTCAATTTGAAAAAAATTCTATGCATGGTTTAGCCGCTAGTTGTGTTCATAGACGGATTAACAGACGAATGAACAGACGGACAGAGAGACGGGAAGAAGGACGTTTAAAAAAAGAAAAAAATTGGAGCCGCTTTTTGAGAAAATGGCGTTTGAGCGTTTCTGAAAATGCGGAAACGAACTCATTTTAACAGAAATCTGTTTTCGAGAAACGTTATATTACATTATTTAAAGAACATATACCTATAAAATAATAACGTGAAGAAATCGGCTCTGACATAAATATTATGTGAGAGACGAGTCAAAAACATTACATTTTTCTAATTTTTGAAAAAAACAAAAAAATAGAGGAATATGGCGTTTATGTCAGCGTATAGGATACATTTGGCACTACCGCTACCAAAAACTCAAAGAAAAAATTTGGAAGCTTTTTGAAAAAAATCTTTTTGGGTTCCATGATACGTACTGACGGACGGTTTCGGTATCATGGAACCCCAAAACGTGTATTTCCGTTGAAATCTCGAAATCGATTTTCCGCAGCATTACATAACTTTCTCTATAATACGTATATTACTCCGTATATACGTGTTTTGTCTTGGGCAGTTGTTTCTGCCCTGCGGGCCTTGTTGCAGGCGGATGAGCGAATGGATACTGGTAGATCAGAAAAAGATTGGAATTTTTTCACTAGTTTAATTGAATGAAAATACAAACCAATACAAACGATAAATGATTATAGTTACCTGAAAGTTATTTGATGATAAATGAATGTAGCAGTTAATAATATAAGTTAATACAATAATGTGAGCCAATAACAAATAAGGATAGCTGAGACTCAATTGTTTTATTTGGACCAATCAAGTTATTGATGTCTGTTTGGGTTGAGTTGAGTTGAGTTGAGTTGAGAGTTCCGTTTTAGTTATAGATATTTATTAAAGTTCGCTTTGAGTGAATGCTCAGTGGCAAACATGATTACTACTATATTTACAATTACAAAACTATTACGAATATTTACAAACAGAATTACAATTAGAATTAGAAATTGATATCCTGGTTCTATTTAATTTTTACTTACGGTATTTCTAAATTGACGTATATCTTGTCCAACACTTCACTTCATTTCACTACACTACGCTGCACTGCACTGGCACGGTTATTAATTGAGCAATATGATGCATTTTGGAATTTACAACCCAAAGTGATTTACTATGAGTGATTCAGCTAGTTGATGGTCACAAGATATTTAGTTGAATAAAGTTAGGTTGTTTGTTACTCATCTATATAGTGAGGATGGCAGCAGTTTTCTTCATTGGCAGCTCGTGAGCGTGAATGCCTGGAGTGGCATTCGGCAGCAAATAGATGAGGCGTTAACAGTTCTGCGTTGATACTAGAACTGGCAGTTCTATGTAGAGAGTAGAAGTTCTGGTATTCTCGGTTGTTATGTGGCACTCCAAAGTTCTAAGTGTAATGTGTTATAATGCTTTTAATCGCTATTTACGGGCGACACAATTAGTTTAGAGAAGATTGCATGTCGTAATTAATTTAGTATTCACAATAGTTCAGAGATTCGCGATGCGTTAATATACACGCGATTGTAAAACATTCACGAGAAGTGCGTCCGCTTTGAACAGCGATCTGGAGTCCACAGTAGTTTAGAAGCGAGTGGCGAGCGGAGATGCTGCGTACTGGGAAAGCGGTTGCAGCCAGGAGATGGTGGCATTGTCGGGTGTCTGTGCGGTGCTGTCGCGGCCGGGGACGTTGAGGCCAAATATGCTCATTGAAAGAAACTTTATTAATCATAATCAATCACAAAATTCCAAATTGAGTCCTAATGATTTTCGCTTTGATGAACTTAGCTATAACGTCGCCCAAGTTCACTTTTAACTAGTTTGTCACTTTACTCTATGGACAGTATGCTAAGGTTTTATTTTTAATATTTTTAGAGGGGGCTCCGAGGAGGTATCGCCGTATCTGACATTTGATCTAATGACTTGAGCGTTCCTTAATGTTCTATTAGAATCCCTTATATTGAAATCCAGAATAACCCCCCTAATCAATCATAACAGATCCTGGAAGTGATATGCCCTTTACTTGTTTCCCAGGGATGTGGTTGCTACCAACATAAATGCAAATTTTAATACACGTTCCTGACTTAGCTCAGAAACTTTCCTGGCGCACTATATGTGTACCGAGGGCTAAGGCGGAAAGCATGCAAGCATGAGCGTGGCATGGTGCTGTTGCAGTTCGAGTCGCAGGACGTGCTAGTACCGTGGCACCGACCGCAGCACCTGAGTACGCCGTCGTTGGAGCTCACCTCCACCACCACCACCACCACCACCAGCGAGGAGGACGGTCCTCCGCCCTACCACGCCTACACGCAGACGTCGGACAGCGACTCGTGCCGCTCCGCGCGGTGAGTCCATCACTCGTTCATCAAATAAAATATTATTATTATTATTATTATTATTATTATTATTAACTGCCTTTTAATCTTTATATGTGACTAGGTTTCGACCATAAGGCCTCCTAACTGCTAAACTTTGTAACATTTGGACAAGTAGAATCGAGTTTTCACTGGTTGGAATCTGAAATATTTATGTACCAGGATCTGACCTCAAGCCAATGTTCATATTTTAAGAACCGTCTGAGATAGTTTAGGACAATAACTGTTGCCACTGCAGTATCACTGACCGACAGATGATAGGGTTCGACGGTGGAGGGATTCGACCAGGTCGAATTGAGTCGCTATTTGGAGGAGAATTCTATCGGCCGGCTACTCTGATCGGTAGTTTTTCGTGGTTTCTCCAAACAATACCGGGCAAATGTCGGAGTAGTACCTAAACAAACGGGACCCGGACAGCGCACTATTCCTCTGCCCTACGAGTACGAGACAGGAGACAAGAACGACAAAGAAAAGCGCGCGCCATGCATGTCCCGTTTGTTAAAATGCTTCTCCGACACTCGTCTGGTATTGATCGGAGCAACCATGGAAAACCTCCGATTAGAGCATCGGGCCGCTTGATTCTAATGCAGCTATGAAGCTAGTGCCGTCGCGTGGGGCGCGCCGCGTGGTTGCAGGCCCGGCGCCGGGCAGAGGAAGCGCGGCCGCAGCCGGCACAAGGGCCGCTCCATCGACCCCGCGCGTCCCGCCAGCTCCTCCCAGAGCAGCTCCTCGCTCTCCAGCCCCAACGAGACCTGCTATAGCTTCGTGCGCCGCGCGCTGCAGGTAAGGCCGCCCTGCCCTGCCTCGTCCCCTCCCCGTCCCGTCTCTCCCAACCCCGCTGTTATGGAGTTCGACTCCGACCTCGAGGTAAGGCTCGTTCCCCTTTAACTTCCTGTTTTGGTGCCATTTATACGGATTCGTTACTCGCCTAACAACTATCCCATTCTTCCGGCTCTGAAAATCGACGTAGTTCCAGCTCAATCATTCAGTTCTGACCCTCCAGAAAAAAAGATATTTTTCCTATCGATTCAGCTTTCCGGCCGAATCCCAGTGACTTTGTCAACTCCCGTGACTTCCGAGGATCCGACTCTGTTCCTATCATACTTTAAATTTCTTTCTACAGTGCGTTTCTTCCTTTTCTTGCGACAGGTCAGTTTTCACCTGGCCCTTCGTATCTGACCTAATCTCCTTTTGGTCGGTTCTGAACACTCCGTTCCTGCTTTCCATTTAGGTTCCGGACATTCAACCCTATCCTCTCCTTTCTTTGCATAGTTTCTATCCCCACCCACTCTCTGGCGATCGATGATATTCTTCAATTCCGAGGCAAATAGAATTTCCCATCTTCTTGGAAGCTGCTTTTGTACGCTTCATTTATGTTCCTTCACCATTTACCTTATTAGGATAACTAAGCGATGTAAGTTAATCCGAAGAGTTTCGTTTCAAAAATGTTCCTGCTTTAGTGCTGATTCTTCTCGTAAGGCTCAATGTTAGAAGGTGTTTTTTTTTATAGAAACTCCTGTCTCGTCCAGATCTCCATTACTCATCCTTTCACTACATCTTCAACTGATATTTTACTTTCCATGGTTTTCCTTTGGATTTCTCCCATTCAAATTATATATCAGGTATTCACTTTAATATCTAATTTCAAATTGTACTCCCAACATTATTCGATCCGGCTTTATCGATTCTATTCTTCCTCATATTTCGGCTGTCGTGGTTGGCATCTTCCTTTTTGGACCACCTTCCAAAACTGACTTTCTCGTTGAACGTCGATACCGACACATGTTTTTATTTCAGTTCCTTCTTTACTATTGCCTGAGTCTTCTTATGTTCTTGTTTAGTAATTCAGTCTCCTAACAAGTTCTTTCTCCCATCATCCAATATGCTTCAAACTTCTGTTTCTATGAATCAGTTTCCTTTTGTATCAACTTCTTTTTGACGTTGTTCATCATGATATTAATGAATAAAAATATCATTAATTCCCAAACTGTCCACTGAAAATTTTAATCTCTTATATGCGCCTTAGACTAGCTCATTCTTTCAGAATAATTCACTTCATTGCCGTTTCATCTTCATGAACACCTCGCATCTTGTAAGTTTTTATTGATCAGAAAATATTTATTATGCACATCCCTTCATGTCTTCTGTAACCTTGAGTCCCATCATTGCTTCTAACAAACTATATTTCAGTCATTGAAACCTGTGTGTGTTTTATTTAGTGACATAATTTATCCTAGTGTTTTCAACAGTGCATGTTAATTGCTGGTGTACCAAAGTGAGTAAAATATTGAATAAACGTTTAAGCTGAGTAACTTATGCACTATTTCCTTAACAAAACATCCAGTTAGTGCCATACGTTGGAGTAGAAAATACGAGACAGCCACACCGGTAGTTGTGATCAACAGTTGCGGGAGAGTCCTCGAAACACATAACTCAGTCTTTATAAAGCTAACAATAAGATAAAATTTCAGGAATTTCAGTATTTGTGGTGCAGAATAAAATCAGAAAAGCTTGTTGATGGCTATTTGTATTTATATTGTTTTATTGTAATTGTATTGTAATTATAGTTGTATTAAGAATATCAAAATGAAGTACTAGTTAATAACGTTCATTTTTCTGTAAACGTATGTAGTTTTTATGGAGACACGAGACTTTAATGTTTTGCCGTGGGGGAAGGGTCTGTGGGGGAGCAGAAGGACGGCAGGGGCAGAAGGGGTCATCCGTGCGAATGAGAGGGCAGCAATGAGAACAGGGATGACCCAGGTCAAGGCAAACCACAGTTTATTGGGTGGTGGTACTTACATTGGCACGTAGCCCAGCCTTGGCAGGGACTGTTCTCCGGAAGAGTGACTTTACAGCGGTCATCGGAAGGGCTCAGAAGGCACGACGGTCGGAAAAAAGAACGGAAGCTACTTGCAGGACCCCGGGAGTTGGAGCGGGGCGGAGGAGTGTCGGCAGGTCGAGTTTGGATCTGAATCGACGGAGGAGTGGAAGGTCCGTGCACACGGGCGACGAGCTCACGAGTAGCATTCGTCCCCCAGCTAAACGGAGGTCAACCTGTTTTCTAAGCCTTTACTGCTGAGACGCTCTTGAGGCGGAGCTACGTCATTGTGCTTACGCGGGCGCCAGCTGTCTGCGGTCACGTGACAATTTCAATTTTCCTTATTTAAATAAAATATCCATAAACTTCGAAATTTTTAAACTTTATACAACGTGGCGACAAGAAGTACGGATATGTTTGAAGTTTCCGCTTTGGAATGTCGACCAGGAAATTTTGACTGTTCCGCAACACTGTCATCATCTTTCCCCTTTTGTAACGCTAGCATCTCAAGTCGAAAACTAGTTTTCTTTGAATTTTAGACAGCCAGATGAACATTTTAGACCTCATACAATAAGTAAAAGAAAGTATTAACTTAAAGAGGAATTTCTACTACGTATAAAATATAATAATAAACATACGTATAAATGGAAATCGAATACCAAAATACTTCACAAGAAGCGTTCAGAAGAAAATATTTACAACTACCGGCCGATTAGCATCATGTCAAATATTTTCAAAATATTCTCGAAAATAATTTCGATCAGATTAAACAAGGCCATTGAAAACAAAGCCAAAATCAACCGGAGGAACAAGCAGATTTTCGTGCTAGCTACTCCACAATTGACCATCTACAATGTCCCAACTCGTAGAGAAAACACTAGAATTAAACTTGACAGCAGGTATCGCCTTCATAGACTTTGCAAAAACCTTTGATTCTATAGAGCAAGTGAATATAATACAAACACTGAAAGCAATAGAAGTAGACGACAAAAACATCTTATTACTAGAGAAGATATGTTTATCAGACCAAGCAAAGAATAAAATGGAACTTGAAGGTCGATAATTTACTTTGAGACGAGGAATAAATCGAGGATATCCCATTTCCTCTGAATGATTTATATGTTTATTACAGGACGTTTCTACGAAAAATGTGGGATACATTTTTGGAATTGATGGGAAAAAATTATCTAAACTTATGTTTGCAGATGACATTGTTTTAATTGCCAATCCATCCAGAGAACTGCAAGCAATGATCTCTGAACTTCTAATTCTTAACAAGAAAGTATGAATACAAATAAATCTCAGAAAATCGTAGGTCATGACAAATAGCTAAAAAATAAAATTTCTATTGGTATAGTAAAAATTGAACATGTGGAAAAATACTTATATCTGGGACAATTATTGTCTTTTAAAAATAAACAAAAATTTCCACAGCATGGCTAACATTTTGGGGGTTAAAATTTATTCTTTTGAACAAATCCCACAGCTGGCGAATAGAGATAAATCATTAACTCTTGTGTTTCCGGTGCTCACATACAGTCAGCAAACCTGGGCACTGAAACATAAAATAACAATTGCTATTAATAGCTATTGTTATTTGTCTGCCACCGAAAAATGGAAAGGAAATAAATTTAACATTTATCTGACAAGTCGAATACGAAATGAAGACATAAGAAAAGCAACACAAATTAATGGCGTTGAAACTACTGTTAGACATCTGAAATGGCGTTGGGCAGGTCACATCATTCGACTTCTCCCTACCCGCTAGACTCCCTTAGGATCCAAGACTTGGAAAGAGAAACATCGGTAGGCAGAAGAAAAAGTGTTCGGGCGAACTGAAAATGCTGTTTGGCAGCCAATGGTGTATCTGGGCTAAGGATCGTCAGAAGTGGAAGACCATGTCTCGTAAATCTAGCACAAAGATCGTAGACTAGATTAATCAATTTCTCACCGACTTAATAAGTGCCAATGCGGAAAGTAGTAAGCTGAAGTGCTAGTTAATGAACTTTAAATAGAGAAGTCAAATTGAACAGTATTAAATTGACAGTGGTGACCGTAAACTGACGGTGTTAATTTTACGGTGTCAGAGTGAACAGTGTTACATTTTCTTATATTGTGTCTCTGAACTGGGTGTTCAGGAGTTCTACCCCTGTGTAACCCACCCGGCAACCGGAGACCCTTGCTCTCTATGGGATTGTAATGGACTATAATAATAATAATAATAATAATAATAATAATAATAATAATAATAATAATAATAATAATAATAATAATAATAATAATAATAATAAAATGTCTCTTGTTGACTTCCTTACATGACTGCAGTAGTAGATGACGCAGGTGCTGTTTGACCGCAGCGTCGTCTTCAATACTTCTCCGCCTAACGCCTCCTTTAGTGGAACAAATTTGGTTGTCACAGGGGAACACGTACGAACAGTAAAGTGAGTGTTCTGGAAGTGCCCAGTGCAATTTAGATAATTTATCACGAGTCAGAGTGTGTTTGCGACCGTGTGTTTTATTTTTTTTTTTTTTTAATTTATTTTATTTTTACAGATCATACATAGTTCAGTATATATAACACTTTACATATGTATTGATTGCTTACATTCTAAATTACCTAAAATTAAACTAAAAACTAATTCGGGTGAGGAAATCTTTTCCAGACACCTCTAAAAACAATCTACTTCGGCAAATTTGGTTAGGAATGCCTGGTATGGATATCTATTTTTTAGTCGGGTTCTATGAGGAGATTTCCGGAGTCTGAAGTTGTCTAGGTGAGGAATTTGAGGTATGGAGTGATAGAATTGGGTTGAGAGGTATGTCATATGGTGTTGTATGGAGTCAATTTGAAATTCTGTGTGGAGCTGTGAGTTTGAGACAAACCAAGGTGCATTTGTGATAGTTCTAAGAAACTGGTTTTGGACTATTTGGAGCTTGTTTAGGTTTGTTCTTGCAGCGGAGATCCAAACTGGACAGGCGTAAAGGAGGAGTGGTCTAATGATACTTTTATAGATGGATATTGCGGTTGGGAGTGGGAGGTGTGAAGATCGATTAATGATGGGTTTTAGTTGGTGTATCTTATTTTTTGCCTGCTGTATTTTACTATTGATGTGTTGGTTCCAGTTCAGCTTGGTATCCATGTTTAGACCGAGATATTTGACGGTACTATTTGGAGGGAGCCAGTTAATCGGTTCATTATTTATTGTGAGCGGTGCTGGAGGTGTATAGGGTCTTAAGGTAAATATTTTAATGGCTGTTTTGGTAGGATTCAGTTTTATTTTTAAATATGCTGCCCAACTGTCTATGAGATTGAGATACAGCTGAAGAGAATTTCTGATATTTATTAATGAATTACCGGCAAGGAAAATTGCAGTATCATCCGCGAATTGGGCTGTTTGTATGTTTTCTAATTTCGGGAGGTCGGATACATATAAATTGAAAAGTGTAGGGGAGAGTGGCGATCCCTGTGGTAAACCAGCACTTATTTGTCTTGGATTTGAATGATGATTGTTGACGGTGACTGAAAACGTTCTATTTTCAAGGTAGGAGGATATTATTTGTGTGAGATAATATGGGGTACCTAGCTTTTTTAGTTTGTAAATCATTGCTTTGTGCCATACTCTATCATAGGCCTGGGTGATGTCAATAAAAATCCCGACTGTGTGCTTTTTATTTTGAAAGCCTGTGTGGATATATTCTGTTAGCCGTAGAAGTTGATGACTGGTAGAATTTTCTCGGTGAATCCAAATTGCTGTTTGGGAATTGCATTAGTCTGAATCAAAAATGCTTTTAAGCGCGTAAGGATAGTTTTTTCCAAAATTTTCGCAAAGGTAGGGAGCAAACTAATAGGACGGTAACTTTCAACTAATGAGGGGTTCTTGTTTGGTTTGGGAATCGGTATGATGACCGCGTGCTTCCAAGTTAGAGGAAAATATCCGATTCTGAGACACGAATTATAAATGTTTGTGATGAAGGCCAGTGCAGATGGAGGAAAGTGTTTGACTATTGTATTACTTATTCTATCGTATCCTGGAGATTTTTTAATTGGCAGTTTGGATATGATATTTTTTATTTCTTTGGGTGATATTAATTTAATTCTTGGGTTTGGTCCGTAAGTGGGAGTAATAAATGCATTATTAATTAATTGATGAGATGGATGGTATTGTGTGGTGTTGGTGGTAAAAGTGGACGAAAAATAGTTGGCGAAATTTTCTGCTTTTTGGAAGGGGGTGTATGCACTTGTTGTTGCTAATTTGATTGGAGGAATTATAATTTTTTTCTTGAGTATCTTTTTTGTGAATTGCCAAATTGTGTTGTTTTGAGTACTGAGAGACTGGATAAGTTGATGATATTGCTTATTTTTATGATTTATTAATGCTTTTTTCAAGATATTCCTGATAATGTTTAGCTCGTGTTTGACACTATTATTTTTGGAGCGAATCCATAATCTTCTGGTCTGATTTTTAATGTTTATGATTTTCAATATTTCCGGGGGGAGGTTGGTGTAATTTGTTTGCTTCCTATCATTTGTTTTGACTTCCGAATTTTGGGTTGCCGTTTGGATGATAGAATTGAAAAAGGAAACTGATTGATCAATCTCGAGCGCGGTTTGTTGTATTTTTATTTTGGGTATTACTGAATTTAATTCTGATTTAAACTTAGTCCAATCAATCTTACAAATTTTTGTTTTGGGGAAAGGGGCATGAGGGGGAGGAATTTGGTGGGAGGTTACGAGTATGGGAATGTGGTCTGAATCTAACTCAAATATTGTAGATGCGTTAAATTTATGGGACGAGTTGGTTATTCCAATATCTAATATGTCGGGATTCCTCGAGTTATCATGGGGGTAATACGTAGGTTCCGGTGTTGTTATTATTTTCAGTGTGGAGTTATTTATAAAATGTGCCAGCTTTGTTCCGTCCCGGTTATTGTTTTTACAACCCCATGACATATGTTTTGCATTCATGTCTCCGAGCATTAAAACATTATTACCTGTTTGAAAGAGATTTTTGATGCTATTAATATTTAATTTATGATCGGGAGGTTTATAAATTGTTATAATTGTCCAAGATTTTTGTAATATTTCAGCATTAAGTGCAATTATTTCTATTTCATTGTAGTTAGGTGTTGGTATGAGGTGATGTTTTATGTTAGATTTGATTGCAATTAAGACTCCTCCTCCTTTATTATGTGATCTATCTTTTCTATATGTAATGAAGTCTGGACAGTAGAACTTATTGCTGGGTTTTAAGTGCGTTTCCGTAACACATGCCACGTCAACATTATAGGTATGGAGAAATTGCGTAAATTCTATTTTTTTATTAGAAATACTATTAGCATTCCAATTCATGAAGGTTATTCCATTTAATCTATTTTCTGCCATTGCTATTGTTGTTAGTTAGGAGTGAAGATATGGAACTTCGGATGGAGTTGATTATGGTAGGAATTAAGGAATTTATGAAATTGATTATACTGGATGTGACTGCTTCGATGATGCTATTTAGAAAGGAACTATTTTGTTGGTTTCCATTTTGGGTGCTATTGGGGTGTCTATGATTGGATCCAGCGGAAGTAGGATATGCGCGGGCGGAAGAGTTGGAGTGTGTGAAGTTACGTAGTTGTTGTGATACTGGTAAGGAGGGGAACTCGGTAGTGGAGTGGATGTTGCCTGCAGTGTGCGAGGATGATTGGTTATTAGATGATGATTTTGCCCTAGGGTCAGTACTACGGGCATTATGGGAGTTGAAGTATGTGCAGGATGTTCTGTCATCGGCCTTGTGCGGCCCACTGCAGTTTCTACAAATGGGGTTTTGATTTTTATTTGGACAAAGAACTGAATAGTGACTTTGAGAACAGAAAGCACAACTTATTTGATGGTTACAATTGTTTTTTGTGTGACCAAAATCCAAACATCTTTGGCATTGCACTGGTCCCTGCGTTTTCTTCCTTCGCTCTGTTGTCACTCTTAAATTACAAATATGCTTAATGGTTAGAATATTTTCTATGGGGTCTTTACCATTGAATACTGCTGCTACTACGGGGATTGGGGCGTTGTTCTTGGTGAGTCTGGTTATTTTAGTTAGGGAAGGGAATTTCTGCTTAATTTCCTGGAAAATTTCCATTTCTGATATCGATAGATCAACATTTTTAAACACAACTGAGATGTTCTTATTTAATGGGTCTTTGTATGTGTGAAAGCTTCTCTGAGTTTGGAGAAGGTATTTCACTATTTTACGAAAGTCCGTGGCTGTTTGGGCGTTTATTTTAACTTTTTGATTTTTTAAATCTGCTACGAAATTAGTAGAGACCTTGCTTTTTAATTCCTTTACGAACATGTTTAAATTGGCAATATCGGCGACAAAGATGGGCGGAATTCTATTAGGGGGGTCCGTTGACTCTCGGTCGTCAATGTTTAAGTACTTGAATCTGTTGTCTGGTACGTCGGTATTATCCTTTTCTAAAGGTCCAAATCTATTACCCACTGGCACTCCATATTCTATATGTTCTGGTGATGAGTCACTTGCATTGCTAGAAGCCCCTAAGAGCTTTTTATGTTCTGGCTGCGTATCACTATCACTCACTGACCTTTTGCGGTTGCCTGCTGCCTCCAGGTTTGAGGGCGGCTGGCCTGCCGGTTGGCGGAGCAGGGAGTCCATGGTCACGGCACCGACCTCAGACTGTTGTAGGTGTGAAGTCTGCTGTTGCACTTCCATTACTTCAGGAGTGTAACCATTGAGGGAGATGAAAGATACACCATCGGAGCTCGTTGCAATGGAGTCCGTGTGTTGTAGGGTTTGCAGGGCTGCGCACAATACTTCGCGCGTGTTTGGATCGATGGCGGAGGCCATTGAATCACTGAGCGACGCTGCACTTAACAACACAGAGATCCAGATTGTATGTGACAAAACACTTCACTGTTTGTATTTCCTCAACTACTCAGTACGTTCTATTAAAAATGTAGTTTAGTGAGAAAATAATTTGCGGCAGTATGCCGCGATGCAGCGAGTGGCCGAAGCCACTTGCTCAGCACTGTGTTATTCTACCACTTAGCCGGATTCCGACGCTGTATGCGATAACACTGGTTTGAGTCACTGTTGCGCTAGAACTGACTGGGCTGTAGCAGAGCTGCGGAGCACGTCCGAACTCGACTGCGGTCCGATAAGGAATGCGCGACCGTGTGTGGTCACGAAGAAAGATCCTGAATCGGTAGCCGCCATCCGATCCATTTGCCTACCGCCGGTAGTCGCCCAGTGGTCAGTGGTATAGACACTAACACCCACCTGATGCAATAAGGACAACTGGAATGCGGCAATCGCCTTCAACAAGCTCAAGTATTGCTTGAATATTGCCTTCGTTGACCCTACTCGCTGGACGTCGTTTATTGCATTCACTTTATCACGACAATTTCGACACTTCCGGTCCCAAGGAATACTTGATTTTTACCAAGAGAAGAAACATGACCGAACTGTGCTTTAAGTCTCTTCAAAATTGCAGTCAATTTCATTCCTTCGTTGGCAAGAAAACGAGTAATCACGCATTGCGCGACATACCCTGATACTTTCTGTTCGTTCTAGTGATACTACAATGACAGACGTGGGACATGACTCCCAAGGACGCCGCGCTGATCACATAAATACGCGAGACAAATAAGGGAAGTTCCATATTTGAATGTCCCTCATTCAGTGTATTTAGAAAAAAAAAATTGAGCTGCTTTTGAGAAAGTTTTTAATATTTTTTAATATCTCCCATATTTCACTCAACATTGCCCTAAAACTAATATTTTCAAAACAATGAACATGACATTAAAGAACTAAATGTGAAGAACAAATTTTATTGAAGAAAAAATCGATAACGTAATTTTCAAAAATGTAAAGTAAACAGTGAAAATTGAAACTATGCTATCTCTATAATTGTATTTCACTCTTTCTTATCAGAAATATAAAGAAAAAATGAGTCATTTTTTAAACAAATTGAAAATATATCAATGGATTCACGTAAAGTATCCTAAAATTTAAAGAATTATTTTCAAAATAGCAGGGCTTCGAGTCCGGCCAGGGGAAAATTCATTTTGAAAAAAATTCTAAGAATAGCGTAGCGCTAGTATTGTCCACGAACGGACAGACTTTTACAGACAGAAACTTTTAAACGACCGACGAACGGACGTTTATAACAACACTTTTTCGGTATCACGGGACCCCAAAACGCGTATTTTCGTTAAATTCTGGAAACTGATTTTCCGCATCATTACATAATAATCTCTAAACTGCATACATTACTCCGAATATACGAAAGTAAACGAGAAAGTTAAATTAAACGGAAATAAAATGCACACACGATACACGCAAATCATTAATAAATCATTAACGTGCACAAAAAGCGAGTAAAAAGTGATACAGCTTATCACAAAGCACAAAAAACGAGTAAAAAGCTGAGACAAATTATCACCTGAACGTGATTATGAAGTCAGCCGAACGTGCAAACAAGAAAGAAAGAAAGAATTATAATTATTTACTGTATCACGTACAAGAGAAAACAATTAAAAACAAATAACAAGAGGAACACTCGGAATGTACACAAACCAAAAAGTTATTTTCATCAAGTCAGTTTCATTGTTTCTCTCACTGAGTTGACCCAACTCAAGAAGGAGTGTTTGACATGGGCGCGAGCATCCTAAGAACACTCCAAGGCTTAAGGCCCCAGGGCCTGCGCCCTGGTCCTTGGCCAAAGTGAGCTTCCAGGTGCTAACGAGGAGCTGCCTCATTAGAGCAAAGTAACAATGCCGCTGACTTCGTTGTCCTGCGGTCCTGCCTTGTCTCTAAACAGAAAATGAGTCCCCTTCTTCTTGTACAACTCTTGTGGTGTGTGTTTTGTGTGATACGTAGTCCCTAAAAAGACAAAACAGAGTGATTTTGTTCTTAAACTTTTTCTTCTTTAATGTCCTCTCAACCTGTTGTTTACTAGTAAGAACCGACAAATACTTTTTCTAACATGCCAAATGATTTTCTCATAATATGAATTTGAATTTAATTAATCAGAGAAATCAGTCAGAAATGTCAGAGAAATGTAGAAAGACAGAAAAACATATTTTTATGAATATTATCGTAGCTTTGAAACCTTGGATTATCTTTGAAAGGGAAAAATAGTATTTATTTTTGTGTTTTACACTTCCTGAGCTTTGTCATTGTTTTAGAGGAAAATGGACTTGCTTTTTTTATTTCACTTTTTACCTTACCATTACGTATCGATCTCATGCACATCTTCGGGCAGAATGTTCTACTTGTTTTAAGTCATTTTTTGCTAAACTTAAGAAAATATACTTTATTTAGGGATATATTTATCTTGAAATTTGTATCAATATCAATATATTTTTTTCAATATCATTTGCAAGTTTTTCATTTAAAAGGAAGATCGTTATAGTATGGAACGATATGTTTTAAAGTAATAAATGGTGACTTTGGAAATTTTGAAATGAGGGTGTGTAGAAAATGTTTCTGTGAAATAAACATTGAACAGTATAATAATCATCTTTCTTTGAATTTGATTGTGATGTCTGAAAACTTTCTTCATCCGCGTAAAATAATTCATATTCTCAAATCCATTCTTCTCGCTTGTTTTTAACTGTCCTCGTAAGCAGAGCATAAGTTTGATTCCAGCCCGGTGTTATCCTCGTATTTATCTCGCTTTGAAACAATAACCCGTTCTAGAACCGCTTGCCCCCCATCCCCACCAATCCCACGAACTTGATACTCGACCCTTCTGCGCGTCGTTGCGTGGGCTTGCGCTTCACATGTTCTCGTAGTGCCATGTGTGTCGCTATGCTCTATCAGTAGACCCCTTCGCGTAGCTTGTTGAACTTTTTTGGCCTCCCGCTTGCATCTCACGTTGCTCTGTTTCGACGCCTTTCACGCAATCGTTGTGTACAAAGCAAGCGATTCAAATAAAGATCGACCAGAATAAATTACACGTGCTGCTACTACACCTGTGTTTGCGGGATAATTTAGATAGCAGCGCGTGCACAGGTTGAAACTGAGCAACCCGTATCTAGTTTACAAAATTCCTCTTCATGTGTTTTGTTATCTTTTATTAGTATTGGTAAGCAAGTCGAACACTCTAACCAATCACGTTGGTACCAGGAGAAAGAACACCTACTTGGGCGGTGGCGAGTGCGCTGGGCTGGGCTGGGCTGGGCTGGGCTGGGCTGGGCTGGGCTGGGCTGGGTGGGGCATGGGTCACGCGTGCGACGCGCGCGGCGCGGGTTGCAGAAGCTGGCCGGCGGGAAGCGGGGCGGCTCGGGCCACCGGCCGTGGTTCTTGGACTCGTGGAGCTCCTGCACCAAAGAGCCGCCGCCCCCGCACCGCTACGACCCCGACGGCTGCGAGGACGGCGACGCCGACGACATCCAGGACCTTCCCATCGAGCTGCGCCGCCTTGAGGAGGAAAACAGCCAGCAGGTGCGCCTCCCACTTACTAATTTCCTGTACTAACAAATAGCATTCAAAATAACAAATGTTTACGCGATAAATATCGGTGGTCTCAAGGGGCGGGGGACTCCCCAAAGCCACTTATATATATATATATATATATATATATATATATATATATATATATATATATTCAAAAATAATATAGCTTTTACTAATCTTCACTAACGAAATTGTTTACCTTTTAGGTACAAGACAACTAATAAATATAATTCCTAAATAATTGCGTACGGGAGAGCATTTAACACATATGTTCTTTATTGACAACTCCTAAGAGAACTTAAATCAGTTATGCGACAGAAAGGCCAAGACTTTCTTGTAGTGAAGTTTCCTAATTTCCTTGATGTGGTTTTGCGATCATACGTCTTTACGGTCCTGCCTCATCCTCTTGCCAGCGGCCATTAATCGGCGCCCAAAGTACTTTATCACTCTATTCTTACAAGAAATTTAAAGAAAAAATTTAGAGCCGTTCTTGAGACAATTTTGAAAATGTCCAAGGGGCTTCCAGTTAAGTACCCTCAAAATTTTAAAGAATGTTCTTCAAAATTTCATAGCTTCAACTAGAGCCAGATGGACATGGTTTCGTCAATTTGCAAAAGATCTTGAAATTTGCATAGTGTAGGCGCTAATAGTATTCTCAGACGGACAGAAAGACACGGAGGGACAGACAGACAGACACGGACGGACAGACAGACGGACGTACGAACGTTTTGAAAAAATAAACCAAAACAATTTTTCCGTATCAGGGGTCCCCAAAACGTATATTTCCGTTGAAATCTCGAAATGGATATTCCGCAGCACTACATAATTTTCTCTGTACTACGTATATTATTGTCAATATTTATTATATATTGTGTATTTTTAATATTGTCAATATATTTTAAATTACTGGTACTATTAACTTAGAGCGTATTGTGCTTCTCTGGTGTTACAAATGTTTGTATATTTATGTAAAGTGCTAATGTATACCAAACGTAACATTTCTGTACTGTTTCTGGAATAATTTTACTTTCCCACCTACTTCTTCCTTTTCTTCGCTTCTTCTTCCTTCACAGACTTCCCCATTTTTGTCTTTATGACCCGTTTCCCTAAACGCCACTTCTCTTCACTTTCACTACTATACATAGCATATTCTTCTCTATTAATGTTCGGCCATAAGCCGCCATCCTGATTGATGTTTTTCTGGGTTTACTCAATTGCTTAAGGCGTACGCCGGGATGTTACCTTGCTTTGCACTCTCAGTCATAAATGTACAGCTTGTCCCCCCTTTAGAGTCTCTCCATTCTTCTTTCTCTTTCGTATTTTCTACTTCATTTTCATTTGTTTCCCTTCTCTCATTTTTATCTTCTATTCCATTTCTATACATTAATGCTGTTCGGCCCTAAGCCGCCATCCTGATTGAGATTTTCTGGGTTTACTCAATCGCTTAAGGCGTAATGGTCCCTAGTTTTGCACTCCCAGACGTAAATGTACAGATTGCCCTCCCCCCTTATATGTTACTACCCTTATTAATGTAGATTCAGTGGTTAGGCGGAAGAAAAGACCCTATGGCCTGAGCCTTGCCATTAATAAAGACATTATTATTATTATTATTATTATTATTATTATTATTATTATTATTGTTATTATTATTATTATTATTATTATTATTATTATTATATTACTCCGTATATACGTATGTATATGGATTTCAAAGGAAATACAGGTTTTGAGGTTCCCTGATAACGGAAAAGGGTTTTTTCAAACGCTTTTGTATCTATCAGTGTCTGCCAGTGACTGTCAGTATCTGTCAGTGTCTGTCCGTGCCTGTCCGAGACTGTCCGTGCCTGTCTGTGAACACTACTAGCGCCTAAACAATTTGCACGATCTTTTTCAAATTGAAGAATCCCATGCCAATCTGGCTCTAATTCGTACGATCTTTTCCAAATTGAAGAATCCCCTCGCCTACTTTCTCTAGTTGAAGCTTCGGAATTAAAAAAAAAACATAATTTAAAATTTAGGAATACATTATGTGAAGTCCCCCCCGGATATTTTCAAAATTTTCTCAAAAACAGTTTCATTTTTTTCTTTAAATTTCTTGTAAGAATAGCATAAAATAGACTTATAAAGGTGGCATAGGTCCGATTTTCACGATAAACTTTGAATTTTCGAAAATTTCAGGAGTTCCTATAATTACAAATTTGAAGACAAAAAGTTTTCCTTCAAATGACATTTGTTGTCCATAAATAGTTCTCACATGAAGTTAGGTTGATTTTTCTTAAAATTTGAGTAGTTTTCGTGCAAAATTGCGTGCAATATTTTCAATTTTAACGATTAACAGAAGAGATTTTTTGAAAAGGCTACAAATTATTTCTTTAAATTATTGGTAGGGGTAGTGCCAAACAAACCCTATACGATGACATAAACGCAATGTTGCATAAACGCAATCTTTAGTTTTTTTTTCTCAAAAATTACAAAACTTAATTTTTTTCATTCGTTTCTCACGTCGCGACGGTGATATTTATATTACAGACGATTTCTTCACGTTATTGTATTTATGAGTTCATGTGCTTCAGAAATCTCAAATACAGTTACTGCAAAACTCAATAGTTATTTGTTAAAATGAGCTCGAAATTCCGCATTTTCAGAAACTCTCAAACGCCATTTTTCAAAACTGGCTCCAAATTTTTCTTCAAACTTTTCCAATGGAAAGCTCTAATTCCACTGTTTAATGAAACGCAAAGTTCATTTTGGTGTATTCTTTTGTATTTCAAAAATTACACAAATGTAATTTTTTTGAAATATCACTCAGACCGTTAATGTGCCACATTTCCATAGATTTTTACACATTATTGCATTTATGGTTAGAAGTGCTTCATATGGCTTTAAATGAATAGACTCAATAGATTCCTGTGAAAAAGAGCTACAAGTTTCGAATTTGGAGTAATGCTTAATCGCCACTTTTTTAAAATCGGATTCAAATTTTCCAGTGAAACGGTTTTACTCTTCTTTATTTACGAGGTTTTACTCTTCATTATTCCTGTATTAATATTTTGGTTCGACTGTTAGGAAACCGAAAAGTTGAGAAAGTTGAGTTAGATGGCAGCTGGCAAGAGGATGGCGCACCGAAAATTCAGTCCGCACCAAGGAAATTCGAAAACTATAATATGAGAAAGTCTGTGCCATTATGCAGCACCTCTAGTTCTTAACAATTTCTCAACTTCTTGCTTTCCTAATAGTACGACAAAAATATTACTTCAAGAATATTAAAGAAGAGAAAAATCGCGTCCTAAATAGAAATTTTAATTGAAAATTTTGAAGCCGTTTTTAAAATAATGGCGATTTAGCATCCCTGTAAATGCGCAATTTGAAGCTCTTTTTCACAGGAATCTACTGAGTTTTCGAAAATCTTCATTTGAAGCACTTCCACTGACAAATGTTAATGTGTCAAAGCAATAGAAACCGATGTTAATGTTAATTTGTCAAAGCAATAGAAATGTGCATTTTAACGGCGGATATCTAAATAAAATTACATTTGTGTAATTTTTGAAGAAAAAAAAGAATACACCAAAATGAATTTACCTTATATTAAACAGTGCAATTAGCACTGTTCATTGAAAACAATTGAACAAAAAATTTGGAGCCATTTCTCAGAAAATGGGTTTAAGTGTTTCTGAAAATGCGGAATTTTGAGCTCATTTTTACAGATAACTGTTGAGTTTTCGAGTAACTTTATGCGACATTATTTAAAGCATATTTCCTTCTAAATACAAAAAATATGAAGAAATCGTCTATAATGTATGTAATACCAAAGTGAGAATCGAGAAAAAAGTATTTTTTTGAAAAAACAAAAGAACGGAAGAATACGATATTTCTGACATCATGTAGAGTAAATTTGGTACTATTTATACCAAAAATTTAAAGAAAAAATTTGGAGCTGGTTTTGAGAAAAGCTTGTATCTCTTATTTTTTAAAATTGCAAATGCACTTTTGCATGAAAACTATTAAATTTTTTAAAAAAATCTACATGACCTTAATGAATGAACTATTTATAGACAACAAATTTTATTTGAAGGAAAAATCTCTTATCTCCAATTTTGTAGTTGTAGGAAGACGTCGAAAAATGCAAACTTTTGCAATTTTCGAAAATTCAGAGTTAACGGTGAAACTCGGACCTATGCCATCTTTATAAACGTATTTTAGTCTATTCTTACAATAAACGGAAAGAAAAAATTTGTAGCTGTTTTGGGGAAAATTTTGAAAATGCCCGAGGTCTTCATGGAAAGTAACCCCATATTTTAAAAAACGTTTTTCAAAATTTCAAAGCTTTAACCAGAGGGTCAGGAGTTTCTTTAATTTGGAAAACTTCATGCGTGAGGTTTAAGTGCTAGTAGTGTTGCCGGACAGACAGGCAGACGTTTTAAAAAAAACACTTTTTTCGATGTCAGGGAACCCCAAAACGTGTATTTCCATTGAAATCTCGAAATCGATTTTCTGCAGCATTTTATAACTCTCTCTATACTGCGTATATTGCTCCGTATATAAGTATATGCATGAGAAAGTAAAAATACCATCAAAAAGATAACACGTTCCAAAATTTAAAAAAAATCCCTATCTCAACCCCCAACGAAAATAAAGAGATGCTAGTTTCAAAAACAACAAAAATGTTATTTTCAAATCAACAAAACCATCCCCTCCCATTCTTCATTTCATCTAGAGGCGCAGTGAAATTTTCAATTTAAATCATGTTTGTTAGTCACCAAAATTGATGAGCATATTTTCCGTATATGCGGGCTATTTTTGTAGACAAATTAACAACAATACTATACAATTGAAATATCTTTTGAATCTGGAAATTAAGTATTATTTGCAATTTTTTGTGCATGGTGGGTGGGTTCCCATCAACTCAGCGATATTGGGGTGCCTGTCACGGTGCTGTGAAGGAAGTGCGTTAACAGCAATAAACACTTATAAGAGTAAACACACAAAGTACATTTTAAGACATTTTCGCAACTTTTCAGTTTCCTTATAGTAGAACCGAAATATTACTTCAAGAATATTAAAGAAGAGTAAAACCGCGTCATAAATAGAAATTTTCATTGTAAAATTTGAAGTCATTGTTATGAAAAAGGCGATAAGTATTGCTGTAAATGCGAAATTGGAAGCTCATTTTCACAAGAATCTATTAGTTTACGAAAAACTTCATTTTATATAATCTGAAGAATTTTCAATCTCAAATGCAGTAATGTATACAAATCGATGAAAATGTGCATATTAACAGCGTGAGAGATATTAAAAAAAAATTATAATTGTGTAATTTTTGAAAAAACAAAAGAATACACCAAAATCAACTTTACGCCAACAATGCAAATAGTACTCTCCGTCCGAAAAATTTGAAAAAAATATTTAGGCCCTTTTTCGAGAAAATAGCGTTTGAGCGTTTCTGAAAAAGCGGAAATTGAAGATCGTTTCCACAGAAAACTGCTTAGTTTTCGGGAAACTACATTTGAAATTATTTAAAGCACATGTACTCGTTTATAAAATAATGTGAATTAATCGCCTCTAATGTATTACCGACGCGACGTGAGAGACGCGTCAAAAAAATTACATTTTCGTATTTTTTAAAAAAACAAAAGGATAGAGCAATATGGCGTTTATGTCATCTTATACAGTGCATTTAGAACTAAACATACCAAAAACTCAAAGAAAAAAATTGGAGCCATTTTTGAGAAAATCTTGTTTTTGTTATTTTTTTTAAATGAAAATATTTCATTCACTATTACACGAAAAGTACTAAAATTTTCAAAAGATCTACATGACCTTTGTGAAAAAACTATGAGCAACAAATTTCATTTTTAGGAAAAATATGAGTCTTCAATTTCATAATTGTAAGAAAACGCCGAAAAGAATTCAAACTTTTGTAATTTTCGAAAATTCAGAGCTAACCGTAAAAAGAGTATGAAGAGTAACCTATGCCGCCTTTATAAATGTATTTTATTCTATTCTTACAAGAAGTTTAAAGAAATAATTTGGAGCCGTTTTTGAGAAAAATTTTAAAATGTCCGGGCAGCTTCATGTTCATGTACCCCCAAATTTTAAAGAATGTTTTTCAAAATTTCAAAACTACTATAACCTAATGGATAGGGGTTTCTTCAATTTGGAAATAATCGTACGAGTGGCGTAGGCCCTAGGAGTGTTCACAGACGGACGGACGGATGTTTTCCTTTCAAATGGTGTTTGGGCATCAAGGACCCACAAAAAGGGATTATGGCTACACCACGTGTTAGAGGATTTTTTCTCTTAATTTGGCAACTGGTTTTTATGCACTTTTTCGTCACCAGAGCCCGGCAATGAATTTTTTTCTGCCGAAAATCCGCCGTTTTTTTCACGCAGAATTACATAACTTTCTCTATACTACGTCTATGAAAAAAGTAATGAAAAGTTATTTCATATTCACAATATTTAATTCTAAATTATGTAAATGTACAGTATTTATACAATATAAATAACTTAATTCAATTTTTACAAAACCATTTGAAGTAATAATATATACAAATTAACTCACTTTGCTGTGAACCGAACACATGAATATTGAATTCAAGAATTTAGAAAATTGTCAAAATACACCTAGTGACCATTATTTCTTTCATATTGTCACATTATCAAAACAACATGCCAGCCACTTGAGGTTTCATGTAATCATAACTGTAATCGAAGAGTTGCAATACAAATGAAAAAGAAACTTTCATTTGCACAATCTCTTAGGATTATGTACAATTTCCTTACTAATTGCAATTACAGACGGCTTTGCGCCGCCTTCAGTATTTCTTAAAATCTCAGTCTTTTCTCAAACAAACTTGTAATATTTTTTGTGTTTATTAACGAAATACATATTCATTAATAGTTATTTCTAACAGGTTATATGCCCCAGTATGAGCGATTCGGATTGATAAGAAGAATTTGAAAACGTAAAGAAAAGGACAATATTCAAAAGTTGTCATAAAACATTAAATTCAGTCAATAAGCGAACTCGAAAATGGCGCACGGAACACCACTCAAAATATTATTACGTGATAACTATGATACGTGGGCTATACAAGCCTAAGTTTTATTAATTAAAAATGAGACATGGGACTATGTTTCTGGAGAAATTCCCGAACCTACAGAACCGACCGGTAACGCCACCGAGCTAGATGCTGGACGCACCTTAAAGGCGGCTTCGATAAAAGCCGACCGCAAGACAAGAGCGGATTTGATTTTGACAATCAACTCCTCAGAATTAAAACAAGTCAGAACTTGTGTCACATCCCGTGAGGTATGGCTTAAATAGGAGTGGATCAAAGGGACCCGCTCGGAAAGCGACGTTACTGAAACTCCTGACGCAACTCAAAATGAAAGATGGTGATGATATAAAGGAACGTGTAACTGGATTCTTAGATGCGGTTGACAAAAGTGTAGGCAATGAAAGTGGACATCAACGTAGACTTGTTGGCCATCATGATGTTGTGCAGCCTTCCTGGAAGCTATGGCAACTTTCGATGTCCTATAGAATCTCGTGACGATCTGTCGGACGCTGAGACGCTCAACGTAAAGATATTGGAACAGCACAATGCTCGAAAACCTGAGAACGACGACGGGTTGACAATCGCAATGATTGTGAAAAACAATCAACGCTTCTTCCAGAAACCTAGAGACGACGTCAAAAGCAATTTTAAAACTGAATAAAAACTCAAAACAATTCGAAATTGAACATAAAGTGTAATTTCTGCAATAAACGACATAAAGGACCCGAATGTTTTCTAAAAAAGAAATTGATTAAAACCTCAGAAAACAAAACTGAAAGGTTATTTATGTCTGTCAGTTGAGAATTTTTAAAAAATGCAATCATATAATGTAACTTTATTGACTTTTTAATGTTAAATTTGAACTGCTATGTATCCATTATTTTTAATTTAATTTTCTATCTTATTGTGTATTTATTTATAATTTTGTGATACCTTTCTGTATCTTGTAGACTGACGATGACGGCAAAGCCGTGTAAAGCCTTAATAAGGCTAGCATGTTGACGAAGATGACCTCTTTTATTTCTTCTGACATTACGAAGAGCTTAACCGAGTGGACTCCATATAAAAAGTCAAACGGAAAACGACCAGATATCTCAAAGCTACATGCATCCTAGGCAAGATATCCTAGGCAAGACACCAACGATATATCTGAAAATAAAGGGATATGCGGAAACTTCGTTGGATATTCTTATTGCAATAAGGGGTATCGTATCTGGATACTTCTTGAACGAGCAGTTCCTATTTCACGCAATGCAAGATTCCTAGACAAATTTGATTGCAAATCGCCCGAAGAGGATTTCTTTCCTGGAGAAGAAGCCTTTAACAAAATAAACCAGGAACTCAAAATAAACTCACCAAATATAGTTGAAATAGGCCCAAATTCTCCAAATCCAGATTGTTTAAACGGCAGTGATATTGGATCTACTCCTCTTGAACGTAAAAACACAAATTCCTCTCAACCTCTCGAAGATAATGACATTGTTACAACCAACCGACCACGTGGAAGACCAAGAAAGGTAAAAACTGGTAAAGTAAAGATCAGATTGAAACTAATTTCGTCGAAGATCATACAGAACGTGAGCCTTACATATTGCCAATTGGGAACATATCTCCAATCAGTTACGAAAATAAAAATGACGTCATTGAAAAAATGATTCATCACAAAGTAATAACTTTGTTTTCAATGCAACAGAAATAAATATGCACATTGCTATAAGCGGTCCCGACAAATCCGAGTAGCTTGATGCAATATACTCGAAAATCAACTAACTGCGAATGACACGTGGGAGTTAGTCAACCGACCGAGCAGTAATATTGTCATCGACTGCAGAACTGTGCTTCGTAACAAGATGATTCCGAATGGATGCATCCACAGACGAAAGGCGAGAGTAGTCATTCGAGGTTTCGCCGTTCATGGAATCGACTTTATTGATACATTCTCTCCGGTCACCAGAATTGAGTCATTTAGATTCCTCATGACATTATCTGTCAAACTTGACCTGAAAATTTTACAACTCGACATTAGCACCGCCTATTTGAATGGTGATATCGGCACGTTGCTGTTCATGAAAAAACCGGCATACATGAATGAGTCATTAAAAAGAATAATTGAGACTGAAGGAGACATTAATTTAATCAAAAATGCCCAACATATGCTTCAGCTCTTAAAATCCGGTGACAAGTTCTGTAAAATGAAGAAAGCCATTTACAGTCTTCATTACGTCAAGAAAGTCAACAATGATATACGAAGTTGAAGACCACTCTAGAAGATATTGCTATTCGAGCTACAAATTCGTATCCATGCATGTTCGTTGATACTAGAGAACCTCACACATATGCACTTGTCTATGTTGATGGCGTTTTTATCGTATCGAAAAATAATTCAAGGATCAAGCAGATCAAAAGAGAACTTGCTTCTCATTTTGACGTCAATGACCTCGGACTAGCTAGCTTTTTGTCGGGGGGTTGAAATAGAACAAGCTGATAAAAAGATAACAAAGTGGATACATTAAAGACATCTTGAAAAGATACAACATGAAAGATTGTAATCCCGTGAAAACTTCCATCGCTACTAGAATGAAACTTCAATCCGACACCACTTCAGAAAGAAAGAAAGATCAACAACCATTCCATGAGCTCATTGGTTCTCTTTTATATGTAACAGGAGGCACACGCCCGGACATCGCTTACTCTGTTAACATGCTAAGTCAGTATAATTACTGTCACAATGAAAATCATTGGCAGGCTGCCAAACGTATAATTCAGTACCTGCAAGGGACAATTAATAACTACAGGTGCTACCGAATGGCACAGACTTTCTCGTAGTAAGGTTTTCTAATTTCCTTTGGCGTGAACTTGCCTTGTCCCTCCTTGCCTGCTTCCATCTATTCTGGCCCAAAGAATATTTTTGGAAAATTTTCGCAACTTTTCGGTTTCCAAATATTAAAACCTAAATTTTATTTTAATTATATTAAAGAAGGCTATGACGTCGTCCTAAATAGAAATTTTCATTGAAATTTAGCATTTTCATTTCAATTGAAAAAATGTGAAGCCGTTTTTAAGAAAATGGCGATTAAGCATTACTATAAATGTGAAATTTGAAGCTGTTTTTCGCAGAAATGTATTGAGTTTTCGACAACCTTCATTTGAAGTAATTTGATGTACTTCCACTAGCAAATGCAATAATTTATACAAATCGTTATAAAAAACAGAAAAGTTTAAATCCCAAGTGAAATCGTTTCTGCTGCATAACTGTTTCTATACAATTAGAGACTATACTGAGCATCACAAGGAAAGTAACATTAATTTTAACAGTGATATTTAATGTATTATGTATCATTGGACTGTATAATTCTAAACAATATGTAACAAGTATTGTATCGCAGCTTCTGGGTCAATGACCCCATCTCGATCAGGTTTTTCGTCCAGTTTCCCTGATCCATTGAGCAAATGCTGAGATGGCCCCTTGTGTTGCTTCTGGACATAAATGTAACTTCATTTTCTGTGCACGTCTTCTAGAATTCAGTGGGAAATACAATTTTTCAAGTTATCGTTTCCATGTTGTCGCGGCAGGAAGTATTATTCTGAAGGACAACATGGATGAGAGCCCAAAATTTCTTGCTTATTTATCCTTGTAAATAGATATTATTACACGGGAGTTGTCTCTTTTTTTTCGAAATTCAAGTAGTATATGACTTAGTGTAAGGATCACAGTATTTTGAAAATGTGCCCACAATTCACTTTTCCCCATAGCACGTCATACGCAGTTTTAACTGTTTTTTGACGTAAAATAAATAAAAATAAATAAATAAATAAAATCGATAGAAATGTTCATGTTAATGGCGTGAGAGATATTTAAAAAAATTACATTTGTGTATTTTTTGAATAGACAAAAGAACATAGCAAAATGAACATTACGTCATATTTAACAGTGCAATTATCACTACCCATTGGAAAATTTTGAAGAAAAAATTTGGAGCCAATTTTGAGAAAATGGCGTTTGAGCGTTTCTGAAACTGCGGAATTTCGAACTGATCTTAACAAAAAACTGTCAAATTAAGTTTTCCAGAAACTTAATTTGACTTTATACAATGCACATGTACTTGTGAATATAATAAAGTGAAGAAATCGGCTCTAGTCTAAATATTTCTGACGTGAGAGACAGGTCAAAAAAATTTAATTTTTGTAAATTTTGAAAAATTCAAAGAATAGAGCAATATGGTGTTTATGTCATCGGATATGGTGCATTTGGTACTACCTCTACCAAAAATTTAAAGAAAACATTTTGAACCGTTTATGAGAAAATCTTGTTTCGGTTATTTTTCAAAATTTCAAATATTGCATGCACTATTGCACGAAAACGACTAAATTTTTCAAAAAAAAATGTAACTGACTTAAATGAAAGAACTATTTATGGACAACTAATTTCAATTGGAAGAAAAATCTCTATCTTCAATTTTATAGTTATAGTAGACGCGGAGAAAAATTCAAACTGTTGCAATTTTCGAAAATTCAGAGTTAACTGTAAAAATCGGACGTATGCGACCTTTATAAGTGTATTTTGTTCTATTCTTACAAGAACTTTTAAAACAAAGGTAGCCGTTTTATAGAAAATTTTGAAAATGTTCGAGGGTACCCCAAAGTTTTAAACAATGTTTTTCAAAATGTCAAAGCTTTTAATAGAGCCTGGTGGACAGAGGTTTATTGAATTTGCAAAAGATCGAACGTGTGGTTTAGGCGCTATGTTTGTTCACATACGACGGACGGAGGGACGTTTTGCTTTCAATTGTTTTTTCGGCATCAAGGGCCTATAAAATAGGGATTGTGGCTACTCCATGTGTTAGGGGATTTTTTTCTTAATTAAGCTACTGGATATATCCACTTCTTGTTTTCAGGCAATGAATTTTTTTCTGGCGAAAATTCGCCGTTTTTTCGCGCAGCATCTTGCTCCTTACTACGTATATTACTCCGTACATACGTACGTATACGAAATAGTAAAAACTTAGTTTTTGTTCAAGATGACACAGAATTACAGGGTTATGCCCACGTCGACTGGGCCAATAGCCCAAATGATAGAAAATCATATTCCGGATATGTCTTCTTGATGTCAGGAGCAGCTATTTCGTAGTGTAGACGTAAACAAAGAACTGTCGCGCTGTCTTCAACGGAAGCAGAATACATTAGCATTTCCCAAGCTGCCAAAGAGGCAATACACATCCTTAGTTTCGCCCAAGAACTGGAAATTAATCATTCTAACAAAATAATTATTTACTATGATAACCAATCAGCTGGAAAATTAGTATATAATCCAGTGTTTCATGCTAGATCGAAACATATCGACGTGGCCGTCGGCGCTAGCCGAATTCGTTTACTACGCTCCGTGAAGTCACGAAGGTTAAGCGAATTCGAGACTCGCGGGTTCGTGGTTGGGTGACCGGCCAGGAACCTCGGGATCTAACACGGTCGAGCCCCTGGCCGAAGGGATAAAAGGCACTGACAGACTGCGACGTGACGAGACTTGACAAATATAGTAATTAACGGAGGATTACTCCAGAAATAAAAGCACATTAATGGAGGATTACTCCCCAGTGCAAAGCGCTCAACGCCCCTTAAGGGGCTTGGAGACGCGTTGCGTCAAGGTGTAGACTCAACAAATTAAAAAACAAAAGATTTTATTTCATTCGTCAAGCAGTACAAGAACATAAATTGAAAATAGAATATTTGAGTACTGAAGAAATGGTTGCCGACGTATTGACTAAGCCTCTACCCTATAATAAACATGAAAGTTGTACTATCAGATGTGGGTTACGTGACTGATTATTAAATAGCCTTGAAATTGAGGGAGTGGGTTAGTATTATGTACAATTTCCATGCTAATTGCAATTACAGACGGATTTGCGTCCCCATGAGTATTTCTTAGAATGTCAGTCTTTGGTCAAACATACTTGTAATGTTTTGTATATATTACGAAAATACATGTTCTCATTTGAAGAGTCGTTCATGCGTCTTTACTCATCAATAGTTATTTCTAACACAATCTTATCCACAAAACAATTTAGTCAATCAATTCCTCTACTATTCTATTAAGCTACACAAAATAAAAAATTTGGTATATAAAATTAGATACATTAAATAATTTTACTATTTAATATGATTGATATTAAATAAGTTTACAATAAATTACTGATAAAAAATAAGTTAATAATGTGCAAATTAAAACTGAGATGAATCTTAAATAAGTCTGTTATAGATCTGAAATTAGCAAATGTTCTAAAAATTCTTCAAAAATGTGTATATTTCAATATATGAATACACTGAAAGAAATCCTGTTATTTGGAATAAGGCGATATACACTAGCCAATATGAAAATCATGTTACTCATAATATCACTGCTGTGAAACAATCAATGTAGCAAATTAAACCACTTATCATACAGTATTATATCATGTGCACATGAAAAGTAAAACCTTAACTTGTTTTTTAAAATTTATTTCTGCTTGTTCGACAAGAATGTCTTTCAGGGTTTTCCACATTACAAATAGACATGACTGTCGATTTGAATCTCACAGGGAACCTGACAAAGGGATTATTGACAATATTATTTTAAAAAATATAAATTCTATTGGGATAAAAATTGTAATTAGATATTAAACATATTTATTTTGTTTTTCGAATTAGGGATGAAGTTAATAAATGTAATGTAGTTTATGGGGGATGGAATTTATCTTTCAAAAATCTTGAAATTATTCGTCGAGTAAATTGATATGACTGGCCTACATTAAAAGTGTGTTAGTGTGTTTGTTGCAAATCGTCTAAAGAGTTGAAGAATGTTTGGCTGTGATAATTTATTAAAGTGTGAATAGTTTCAATTTTTAGTTCATTGTGTAATTGTGTGTTAGGAATGTACCATGGAGCATGAGGAATTTTCCGGATGAATTTATTCTGGAGTATCTAAATTTTGTTAATGTGAGATTTGACCTCATTGGACCAGATGGGACAGGCATACATTAGCGTGGGAGGAATGATTGTAATATATATTAGTTTGGCAGTATGAATATGTAGAGAAGATTTATAGTTAATAATAGAGTGAAGTTTATGTATTTTTATGTAAGTTTTACGAATAATATTTTTAATGTGTATATTCCATGTAAGCTTTGTATCTAAGAAGAGACCAAGGTATGTGAGTTAGAGGAAAGCCATGGTACTTTTTCTACTCCCATTGTATAATTCTGTCCTTTGATGGCTTCTACCCGTTGCATAATGATTCTCATTACGATACAGATTTCATTATGATACAGGTTCTTTACCAGTCACACAGAAGCTTACAAACCAAGTATTTATTTATTTTGTTATTTATTTTACGTCAAAAAAACAGTTAAAAACTGCGTATGACGTGCTATGGGGAAAAGTGAATTGTGTGCACATTTTCAAAATTCTGTGATCCCTACACTAAGTCATATACTACTTAAATTTTGAATTTTTGAAAGGGAGAAAAAAAATAGACTGCATTAATCCTTGAAAATCATTGTAGTAAATGGTTTGTTCGATTGTGTTCATTAAAATTGCATTTAATGTTATATTATGTTTATCAGTTTTAATTTCTTTTATTATCAATAATTTGTACGTGGAATATTATATAAAATAAATTGGATCGTAATTTCACTTTGATCGTATTTGACTAGCACAGTGGTAGTGGTAGAGGGAACATTTGACTGACGTTAAGATCAGAACGCAAGTTAGTTTGTGTTATATGTTACTGCCGAGTGTTTGTTCTTTAAAACTGGCCAATTCTTTAGTTTGAAATGTTCAGTGAAACAGAGAAGGAGTTGGCACCTTCAGAAATAAGAGAAACAGAGAAAATGGTGACCTCGGAATCATTGTAACAGCAACTTTTGTATTCTGTCGCTCTGGTAAACCAAAGCCACCTGCGACAGGTAGGGTACCCGGCCGCTAGGTGGCCTTGGCAGAATCCTGCGCGTCAACTACCACGAAACGATTCAGTGTAAAAGTTTAACTTATAAAAGTTGTAGAAAAAGTACCATATGAAACTTGAACTACGAAACTCGAAACTACGCTCGTGTCAGGTTTACAATACTCTCTCGTACCTCGCTTGTATCGTAAAATCACACTCCCGTATTAATACTCATCATTACATCATCGTTTTATAATGTACTATTTTGATTGTATTATAACAATTCAGATGGAATGATAGGTTTGCAAAGTGTAAAAATCTTGGCTTGACATTTTGTCATAATAATTTTTATCCCAGTATTTTGCCCAGGATGTATAAAGTAGAAGGTCGGACTGTAATCTATCCCTGGCAGTTGATACATTTTTATGACTGATGAAGAGAGCCGTATCGTCAGCAAAGAGGGCTAAATCCGAGCAGATGAAAGTGGGAATGCCGTAAAGATATAATGCCGAAAAGATATAATATTCATGGGGACCCGTAAAGATTCATGGGGACCCGTAATAACCCGTAAAGATATAATATTGAATGATAAGTGGTTTAATTTGGTGGTTTAATTGTTTTTATTAAAGTGGTTTAATTTTATGATCTATGAGTTACTCATGAGTAACATGAGTTTCACATAGGCCAGTGTATATCCCCTTATTCCAAACAATAGGATTTCTTTCAGTGTATGCAATTTCTTTCAGTGAAAAAGAATTTTTAGAACATTTTTAAATTTCAGATCTATAATAGTCTTGTTTAAGATTCATATCTGCTTTAATTTGTGCATTATTAACTTATTTTATATCAGTAATTTTTGAAAACTTATCTATCATATTAAATAGTAAACTTATTTATTGTAGGTAATTTCATATACACAAATTTTCTATATTGTGTAGCTTAATATAATAATTGAGGACTTGATGGACTAACTTGTTTTTGTGAATAAGAGTGTGGAAATGAAAGTTTTGTATTCATTTATAAAACGTATCTATAATTTTCTTTTGTATTACATTTCAGTTACAGTTATGATTACGTGAAATTTCAAGACGCTGTATTGATGGCTGGTATGTTGTTGTGATAATGAGACAATATTAAAGAAGTAATGGTCACTAGGTGTATTGTGACAATTTTCTAAATTCATGAATTCAATATTCATGTGTCACTTCCGTGGCTAAAATTTCCTTCATTGACTTAGAATTCAAAATCCTTGTAAGTATTGGTTTCTAAATTACCTTTTGCATTAATTTTACATAAAATACATTCTATTTGGCATGTAATTATCTCCTTAATATTAAAAAATTGCTAGATAAAGAAATTTCAAATGTCCCGGTTCGCGTCTGCCCTCCATTTCGATTGGTAGACCACCTTTTGACGCCTATTGGCTTGCGGGGGCAGAAAATGGATGCTTCTTTCTGATTCGTTACTCCTGTCAAAGTAGAGGGGGTCGATTCTCTCCCCTCCACGAAAATAAGAGTGTTCAAATTAACAGTGTGTGCCGACTCTGATAAATACTCTCTGCTGGGAACTATCATCAGATCGCAACAGGAAGACAGACTTTCTATTTTGCAAACGTCGCTATAGAGCGCTGCACTGGGAGGTGGCAGTTAATGGTGGGCCTACCCATGATTCTCTGTGCCCCCACCATATCTCTCTGCCTCCACCACTACGCTGAACTAAGGAATTTCCCCCTCCTAATTAAGTGACTGACCTCTGCCCTAAGCTCTTGCCCGCTAAGTTTCGATTCCCTCTCTTTAATTTTCATTTTGGACTCTGATTAGTCCGAGTTTATTGCGTCAAAATAATTCTCCGCCAATCACAATTCGCTTTTGGAAGGTTAATGAGAGAGTCTTTAGTAAATAAAAATTAAATGAAACTACTGGTTCTAGATACTTGAAAATATTAGAGAGCGTCTCCCCACCTTCACTATAAGACGCCTCACCCCTTCCACGCTTGTGTGTAGGTACTTAGATGTGTTGATAATTTCATTTAATGTAAGTCTTATCAATATCAAACACAATACAACCTCGTGTTTTGTTTGTGAATTTGTCACAGGCACAAACCGAAAACCACTGACACCATTACCATTTGTTTGTACCTCGTTTTTATCCGTTTGTACTGCAATAACATTAGTTTGTACAAAACACTATTTACAAGATACAACACTTTCAATTGTAGTGGTGCAAACTTCAACTGGCATCGCCATCATCGTAAAAGAATGTGAAACCATATTAAATCGTTTGTACCGAATTGTTGCACCAAAATTTTCGTTTGTATCAAAGTTCTAATTAAGACAGCCATTTTAAGGTGGCGGCGGACGGCTCACAATAGCCATACTACCAGTCGCGTCACCATACCCCGTAAAACATGTGAAACCATTACCATTCTTTTGTTCCTGGTTTGTACCGGATTGTTCCACCAGAATTTTTGTTTGTACTAAAGTTTTAATAAAGAGACAGTCATGTTAACCCACAACTGGCGTCGTGGTGCAGTTTTGACCCCACTCGAATTTGGAAGTTGAATATCCTGCCTATTTTTCAAATCAGAACGTTGGTATGCTGTTTATCTTCATATGTGCTTACCATTGATTTTAGAAATACCGTTGAATTTCATGCAGTTGTTTTGCAGTGGCATGAATGAAAATATTTGTTGGAGTGACAGCGGCACTACCACGCCAGTTACGCAATTGTCTTTGTAATGGCGTTTTCATAAAAAATTGTGTCTTGGGCTGGCACAGACCATGGTATTGCTATCTCTAGATGGTTAGAAGAGGTGGATAGTGATTATAGTGACACTGGAAACATAAAAAATGGGTATGACTCATAACAAGGATTCTTGAAGATGCTGGAATGTCAACTTGCCGATCCTTGCATGAACATCACTCTTGGACGTGTACCTGATGAGCTACGTGAAACCACTTCAATAATATTGAAGAAATCTAATCCCGGTCGTGAATGTAATCCACAAGTAGCGAGGCAAATCAAGCGGTGCGCAATATATCAAAAAATGACACAAAAAGAAAAAAATGAGATACATGTTGCTGGTGAATGTACCATGAATATCAGCCAAACATTTGTAAGGAGTGTCTACGAGTCTATTTGTGAAGTCATGTTTATATTTTGTTGTGAAATATGTGTATCAGAAAATGATAATACGAAAAAAAAATTAGATTTTAAAACATTAATGGTAAAAATAAGGTTTTATTTATGATTATTTGTCAGTAGTCTGTCACAGAGATAATTATTATTTAAATAAGTAAAAAAAATGTTAAATATTGTAATGAACCGTCCTCCTCTTATAAAACAACTATAATCGCCCCTCATTAGGCGCACCAAAATATGTAATGAACCACTACCTGCTCTAGATCAACTATAATCTTTATAATCGCCCGGCGTTACAACGCCATAATAATAACCAAAACCCGCTCTTATCAATTGCCCTGGTTATACTCAGCTTCCACCTCCAAGGTTGCCCGTCGACTAGCTGCTCCACCAGAACTTCCGATATTTTCTTACTTACACATAAAATCTGGGTGGGAGGTTGTGGCTGACCTGTACAGGATCTAACAACTATTCGGGCACGTGGGCGTAGGTCATTAACTGGCTACATGCAACAATTAAAATATGTTCGTTTAATTTAATGTCGAACCACGTGATGTTCGCCGTTATGTATTTTCTTTAATTCCTGTGCTAGTCGTTACTTCAGTTGAAATATATATAAACTGGGGTCGTTGCTCTCCCATGACTCACATAAAACACTTAACGACAAAACAAAATAAACACATAAACACATCAAAGATATAATACACTTAAATTACATGACACAAAATACAAAATATTTCCATTCATACTGACAATTATAAATAAACTCATTCACATCCGAATGCGCATTCTGCCTGTATATCTATTGAATCTATTTTACGTTAAGACAGAACTTGATCTTGTACAGAAGCTAATTTTAATCTTTCTTCTCCTTCGAAATGTGAATTTCATAACAAAAAAACAAAGTTTCATAACTTCCCTTTTGCCGAAAACGCTGTAATCCGCAGCAAACCATTGTTGCGCGCCGTCCTCGCTGTATATTAAGCAGCATCCTCCAAATCCATCCTCCCGCAGCATTTCTCCATCACCCCACACATTACCAAAAATTTCTTGAACTCGCTAATATCTTCTTAGCATGTCCTTTCATTCCCCTATCATCCTATTTCCATTACGTAACTAGTAACGTGATTATCTGTCTATCGCGTGCTATATTTCCTCCCAAATGTCCTATTATTGAATATACTGCGACACATAAAATATTTCCGCGTTACGCATTGTTATTACGAACATCATTGCCTAAACTCACTATGTCCATTCATGTTCACCGTGTTTCTCGCACAATTGCATACTAAAATTTTATCTTTTTTCGGAGCGTTGTTCCCCACGTCTGACTTCGAGCTCACTACACATCATCCTTCTGGTCATTGTTGCGTTGTGTCTTCAACTTTTTTTTTCTGGAACATTTACCGATCGCTTACGTGTCTTTACCAAAAATATCCTACCATTTTACTTAATTCTGTCCTTTCCAGGCTATTTCTCTGTATTACTACTTTTAATTATCAATTTACATCTTATTACTAATTCTTTTACGATTTCCTAATGTTCATTAACGCCAAAATTGCTTAATTTCCGTCGCTCGGCGTCTTGACGTAGTTGTGACGTCAGCACGACGCATCATTGTTCTCTCGTAAAAATTCCAAATATACAATTTCAATTTGCATCTCTACTGCAGCTCCTCGATATTTTTCAGAGTTGCGAGTAATGTCATAATTTTCCGCGTGATTTCCTTTGTTAATCCCGAAAGTTTCATTCCAATCGCTTTACGTGTTCTCTTAGTTTTTAGGAAAAACCGCTTCTTTACATTACCTTTCTTATGATAACAATGGCTGTAAATTTCTAGTTATATCGTCAAAAGTGTACTTTCAAAATCACTCATATCTTTTAAACCCCTGATGCGATTTGCTTCGGATAACTTTTGAAATGTTCCTCTAAATGAATGCTATTGATTCGTACTGTCCAAATCGGGATTTGGTCGCGTCTTCTTTAATTTATAAAAAAATTATTAGTGCGCGACACCGCTTTCTTCTGTTTTTCCATCTCCTACTCATGCCATTCGTTGTTATGTTTGTTCTTTGCATCTAAATTGTTCGTTGGGATCGTAGATTGTTACAATATGAATTGCTTTATCTAAAATGATTTTGAAAATACTATAAAAATGTAATTAATCAGAAATAGTTTAAAATGTCTAACAATTTTTTATAATGAAATGAAAAAAAATGCGTGGGGTCAAAATGGCACCACGACGCTGGTTATGTAACAAAAACTCAGCATGCCAGTTGAGGGTTAAGGTGTCTGCGGACGGCTCACGATAGCTATACCACCAAGCGCATCAGCATACCCCGTAAAAAATGTGAAACCATTACCATTCGTTTGTACTGTATTGTTCCAACAGAATTTTTGTTTGTACCAAGGTTTTAATGAAGATACAGCCATTTTAAGGTGGCGGGAGCCATTCCTCAACCCTAAACACCTTTCGTGTCACCGCCGTATAAAAATGTGAGACCAAACTTAATTGTTTGTCCCGGATTGTTCCACCACTATTGCCGTTCGTACCAATGAATATTGGTGTATATTGTCAATGAAATTCAGCCTTTAACTCTACCGGGAACCAAGAAATTTACCCAGGAAAGTGCTTGAGTGAAATATTAATGTACAGAGCCTCGATATATTTCGGGTACAACAATCATGTCGAATCTTTTTCCGCGTTTACTGTGTCGCGACCGAAATAACAATCTATTCTTAATGAAGTACCCATCTGTTCCCTTTGGTACTGTATCCGCGTGCGCTTCATATATTTCTTTCCGGCTACGGTCATTTTGTTTTTCCTCAGCAAACGTCTCTCTCTCTCTCTGTCTACGCGGATAAACTCGACAACCTGAGGTTCAAGTTCCGTGTGACCTTCTTCTACGTTGTGCAGTGGCTCTAACCCTTCTGCTTCGTTCGCCTCGTCAGGGAGAGCCTCCTCCGATCGCTCACCTGCCGGCGACTCCGGAGCTACTTCCTCGCGAGCTTCGGCCTGACCGCGCCCGTAACGTGCCCTGCCCCAACCACTTGCGGCTCCACGTAACCTTTGCGTATTTCATCAAGCAGTATTCTGTTCTGTTACTCAACAGATAGTAACCGATATCACATTCTTTTTTTATTACCGCTGCCTTCGTAACTACGGTTTCAAAAGGCTCTTGGACAGTCACCTGCGCGACTGGCAAGTTCCTTGGCTCACAGTCTAGTGGTTGAAATATCCAAACTCACTCGCCCGTCATGTGCTCGTCTTTTACCAGCCGTTTATTAACAATATCAAAACTCGCACCAGTGTCTCTCAATATCTCTGATCGGTTTCCGTTAATTAATCCGAAAACCGTGGGTGGGCGAAATAGTTCACGCGCGTCTCCGTCGGCCACGTTCGACGGTCGACCAACCTTCTCCCCGCTTCGTGCACCTGAACAATCCTGCTTAACATATTGGATCGAGCCACAAGAGAAACATTTCCGTTTGCTCGGCTGATCGAAATCTACTCCGACTTCACCTTTCTTATCGTACGACTTCGCACTATGCTTGTCCGAATTCGTGAAACATCTGACACTGGTTCTGACTTCTTACAAGGCTTTGGAAACAACCTCTCCCATCCTGCTCTATTATTTTAATAATTATTTAATTTCTTCACGAACTCTAACGCAACTGTAAATGTACCCCACTCGTCTATAAAATATTCCCGGATGTCGGACGGAACTCGCCGCTTCATTTAATTGGCAACAATTAGATCAAGAAGAGCGTCAAAGCTGCCACCCACTACTTACAATAATTGTGCAGCTCTCTCGCGTACACGTTCCAAATGGTACCGGCCTGCTTCATATGTTTTGTAAATAATTGCCTAAACTTTTCCACGTTAAAGTTATACATTTCTAATAATTTTGATTTGATCTCGGCATATTCGGTCTTATTTCCCCGCCCTTCAATGACCATGTATCATTGACTTCGGCAACAACCCCATAAGATTGATTACCTAATCTTCTTCCGGTACGTCCAATTGATTGGCCTGTGCTTCGAATACACTTAAATAAGCCGTGATGTCATCTTTTCGCCTCTAAATTTATCCTTTATATAGTATAACTTAATGTGCGCTTTAAAATTTGCCTGCGTACCTGTTTCCGAAATAGTCGTCGTCTGCCTCGATAGCCTTAACTTCTAGAGTTCAAACTCCCTTTCTTCTCGTTCCCATTCCCTTGCTTCTCGTTCCCGTTTTCTCTCCCTTTATCTTTCCCTTTCTTCTCGTTATCTTTCTTTTTTCCTCTCGATACTATCTTGACAATTATTCGCTAATCCTTTAACAAATTCTTCATCGTAATGAGAACTATCTAGAATTATTTGTTTGAGACTGATCACTGTATTCTCATTACTTATAGACTCTCCTAATTCTCTCGCGACCTGTACAAGACAGTCTTTTAGATATTTTCCTAAAAATGCCATCATGCCTCATTCTGATCGCGAAGAAAGCCGAAGACTATACACTGACGTAAGGTGTCCTTGATGTCCTTGTATTGGTGTCGGTTGGCTTTCAGGTCGTTCTTCCGGAAGCCACAGGAAGTGTCTGGGATGGCTTCTTTCTTCGGTCCGATGATCCAGTCTCTGCCTTTACGATTTAAATGATCCCGTGCCTTACTACACCGGTGAGTCCTCGAAAGTCCTCTCATCCAAGTACCGATGTCTATCGTTACCGCATACTTACTCCCTCAGTCTAGGTATTGATGCCGCTGCACTATTAAAATTTTTAACTAGTTTTAAAACGGCTTCCCCTTGCCTGGGTTGGTTGACCTCTGCCGCCATTTAAATAACCCCGTCTGTGGCGTCGTGGTAGCGAAATGACAACACAGACACAAGCTCTATTTACAAATCTATTTATTTACAAATTTACACTATTTACAGCTCTTGGGTTACGTTCGTAATCTACCGCCGTGATTCCCACGTACACTGCTCCCCGTCTCCAGGCTAGTGCATCCTCCAACCAGACGTTTTACCGCGCCGGTGGCCTGACACCCAATGCTACGCACTCGCCGTGTCACAAGGAATGCACTCTGCCACTCGGGCAGCAGTTGCGTCCGCACGCAAGACAACCTCAAACCGAACTCTTCTCCGCCTCCCGGGCCAGCTAACTTCTTGGCGGTCATGTGATCCCCCACCCCCTAGCCTCTCTGAAAAGTGCGGATGGCTCCTGGGACCACATGACCGTTGACAGGGGGGTCAGTCTCCACTACTCTGCCCGTCTCGCATCACGGGGGGCCATAGCTCCCTTTTCAGTTGGCTAGACTTTGTCCTAGCCGGCCTTTGTCGTTCCCATGTGGCGGTCAGCATCTGACACCCTCTAACGAAGTTCGGAAGTCTGGCCGCTATTTGGTGACGTTACATACGATATTTTTCAATCCTGAACATCTTATAGAAAGATACATGTTCTATGAAACAGTTATTTCAAATTAGAACACCGTGGAAGGAAGGAAAAAAGATAACACGTAGTTTTATTTCTTTTGAAGGTATTTAAATTGAATATTCTTTGTAATCTGAAGTGACAAATTCATTTTAATTAACTGAATCAAATCACGTTATTTATGTGTTTTTAATTCGTCCATTTAATTCAAAATTGAATCCGTTTGAAACTTTGAATATGAATTAAATCAGTGAAGATCATAATAAGGAAATGTAAGATATGAAGGGATATTTATATTTATTACTCAGTGATTGTATTATTGTAATTGTGTACTGCTGATAGCTTGGGGGTACGCTCTGGCTGAATCCACTCCAGAATAGCAAATAGAAATTTCTATTGTATTTAATTTCTCAGAATTCTATTAGCGTCCCATTTTGAAACTTATCAGCTTTATGTAAAATATTTATATGGTATATATATATATATATATATATATATATATATATATATATATATATATATATATATATATATATATATAGTATCTTCTTCAAATTTTTAAGTTGGCTTAAAGAAGACTTTTAAAAATAAAATTAAATAAGTTAAAAGATGCTTTCTAAAAAAATGAATGAATTAAATACACAAATAAAATAAAAGAGCATTTTTGGTTATTAATGCTGCAAAGTATTAATTTTTGTCACAATTTTAGCATGTGTTACAAACGATTAACTTAAGACTTATTCAAAAACTTTGAAAATTAATAACATCTCTAAAAAAACACCCTTGCTTGCCTGTATGTTTTGCTTCAAACAATAAAAGAGGTGCCTTTTATTGACGTTTTGTAGTAAAAAAGGCTACTGATCCAACCTATCAAAATAATTGGAGATACACACGCTTCTTTTGAATTAGTTTGAAACTTTTTAAGTGATAGCTGAAGTGAGGGTAGAAATTTCAATACGAAAATTTTATGAAACTGTCTACAATAATGCCAGAAAATATGTGCTGTAGAAGAACGTCTAGTTTTTGTTTAAAAAGGTTTCGTGTGACAAAGAAAAATTTCTCCAGCATGTTTTGGCATATTATTTTGGCGTCTGACGAGCTTAATTTCATTTGTACAGGAAATATAAATTTCTATCTAACTTAACTTCGTTGATAAATGAGATAGAAAAACCCACAAACTGGGTGATAGTTGCACTTACCAAAAAACGATATTTTTAATTGTAATTTTGACTATATATCCGATCTACAGTCACTCGAAAAACAATTCGGACACGTACTAATTTCAAAAACTTTAGTTTCGTTTTTACAGAAAGCACTGTTAAACGAACATAATTTCAGCATAATTTAGGAAAACCGGAGATAACCGTGAAAATAATGAACACACTTCTTAGTAGCACTCTAAAGTAGAATGGCAGTTGAACAAGTTGGTGTACTTCAAAACTCGGACAAACAGCGACTGAACTGAAATTCATTAGACAGGGGAGGGGTAATTAGACTCTTACTGAATTGAAGTAAACGAGAGCTGCCGACATTCTGTGTTCAACTATTTTGCATCCGATGGGAAGATTGCATCCAGAAACAGAGATGGACCATAAGTCACGTAGCTCCTCCACCGGGTGCAAGCGGAGGGATTGCCAGGTCCGTAAACTTAGCATCGCAAAATTTTCAAAAAATATTGAAACTAGATTCAAAACTTGTCGCTTTTTTGTTGCTAATTTGTTGCGCATAAAACATTGTCGCTCTTCATTTGACCCTGCTATTAAATATTCGGCCAACTTGATATCAAGTGAGCATCGCGAACTCAAGAAAACAAAGAAATTACAGAGATAAATAAAAATAGTTTTATGGGAATTTTTCGGTTTTTTGTTGCTCAAGAGTTCCCAAAAAAGAAATTTTTGGGGAGGGGTTGACGTGCTCTTTACCGGATGCATGGGACTTGCAAGCGCTTGTTATCGGGTGTCTCTCACCATCTTCCTTCCTCACTATTCCCAATGCAGTCACAAATGCTTTGAGATGGTAGATTTTAGCAATTGCTAAAAATGCGAAATGTTACCAAACACTGAAAAAAATAGTAATTGTACGTTTGGTGATCGGTGCAATATATTTCTGAAGGTTTTCAATCTGCGATAAATGCGAAATGGACCTAAATCTACCATATAATCGCTAACTTGCATTTTATTGTTTTCTTCGGGTATTATAATTAGGGATACGACATCGACAACACATAGATGTTTGCAAACATTTAATTTTGACAGTGGCCGAGTGTAGAATCTGGACGATTTTGTACTCAATACAGTTTAATTGTTACTGATAGAAGAAATAGGTTTAAGGAAGACAACAATGAAATATGCTCTCAGTTAATTTTCCACAGTTAGTGTTACATATTGATAATAGTTATTTACATAAATTGATTTCATTTAACACAATGCACAACCTTTTAAATTGTTGTTTTAATATGTATTTTCAAATTGCAGATATTTTCCTCTCCTTTGAATGATGTTATACAGAAGCGTGTAGTCTATACAAGACTTGAATTATTCTTTGAATTTAAAATTGCGTCTTTAAATATTTGTTCACAAATGGTGAAATATTAAATTAGTTTTGCTTATTTCCTAATTTTAATGGAAACATTAAAAAAAATCAGAATTTTTTTAAATTTCGAACAGACCTCCCTTATTAATAATTTTCTCAAAAAATGCTACAAAATGCTAAATCTTAATATTTATAATGCTACAAAATGCTATAGTCTTGTTTTCTTAATGAGATTGTTTAAAATTTAAAGTGCTAAATTCTACCATCACTACAAATACTGAATGACTCATGATGAATGACTCAAGCGAGAGATAAAATAGTATTCTTTTTAAGTTAATACGCATTGTTTCTTCCAATATTCAACCGACGAAATTTATAATACGCGTACAGAAACAATACGTGCACAATAATTGATATGTACAAGCAGATGTCTTACGTTAAATGTGATGTAATTAGTAGTTTTGGGGTGAATTGGATCGTTAATCTTTCATCCGGCTCTTATACTAGACCTAGTTAAACGTTTACTACTTTTTTTAAAGATGCCTGCTGCTTTAATAAAATTGGACTTTTACCATGTTTAAAAGTGATCTGACCTGTAAACATTCCATCAAGAAAATTAAAGTAAAATTTGGGGGAAACATTGAGAAAGTGTTGAAAATGTCGTTGGAGCTGTTTATAAAGTACCCCTTGAATATAAAATAAAAAATTCTTTAAAACTGTAGGGCCTGAAGTTGAGCCAAGCCTGGGCGAGAGGGCGGACGGGAATCTGGGTAACAAACGCTAAACGTCGGAGCCGCGCTGCCACTGCCGCTGCCTCCGTCGGTGCTGCCCCTGTCGCTGAAGAGCCCGCCGGCACCATTGCCTCTGCGGCACTAACACCACCACCACCATCACCACCCCCCGCAGCCGCCGCCGCCGCCGCCGCCGCCGCCCCCGCCGCCGCCGCCGCCGCCGCCGCCGCCCCCGCCGCCGCTGCCGCTGCCGCTGCCGCCTCCGCCGCCGGCGCCGCCGCCGCCGCCGCCTTGCAAACCAAAATATGTCGCTTTTTTGTTCCTAATTTGTTAGGAAAAAATTTATTGCGCTTCATTTGACACTGTTAAAAAACATTCGACTAACTTCGCATCAACTTAGCACCGCAATGACCAAAAAACAAGAAATTAGATAAAGATTGGGAGGCAATGGTCCTGCTAACTCATAGGGGCATAATTAAATGTTTAAAGGAATTCAACTACCTGGGTGTAACTTTAACAAGTGATGGTCGTGATACCAAATATGTTCTATACAAAACTAATAGAGGTAGGCAGGTTATAAGATCTTTACGGCCATGTGTAAATTACGGACCAAATAATTTCATGTTATCTTGTTCTAATCTTAATTTAATAATCTTAATCTTTAACTTTCTAATTCTGTATGTAAATTGCGGAACAAATCATTTCAGGTAAGGAAAAGGGAGGAAAAGGGAAATGCAGATAGGCGCTCTTTGGGGGCCACCGCCGCACTGCTGTTCAGGTTTTCCTCATGCCTTTCTCTTCACGTATGCACTTACATTGATTCAACATGTTTTAAATTTTAGAAAAATGCCTTTTAGTGCAGAAAATAAATTTCATGTTATGAAAAAAGGAAATTAGCCATTTTTATACGTTTTTTTTTCATTTTTCGGCTTTTTCCGTCAATAAGAGAGAAAGTTATGTAATGCTGCGGAAAATCGATATATGTGTAGAGAGAACATCTATATATTATGTATAGAGAAACTTATGTAATGCTGCGGAAAATCGATTTCGAGATTTCAATGGAAATACACGTTTTGGGGTCCACTGATACTGATTTTTCTTTCTTTCAAAACGTCCGTCCGTCCGTGAACACTTAAACCATTCGTGTGATCTCTTCCGAATTGAAGAAACCCCAGTCGATCTGGCTGAGTTGACTCTTTGAAATCTTGAAGAATATTCTTTAAATTTGGGAGTACTTTACATGAAGCCCCCCATATAGTTTCAAAACGGCTCCACTTTTTCTTTAATTTCTTGTAAGAATAAAGTATAATACGTTTACAAAGGTGGCATAGATCCGTTTTACACGGTTACCTCTGAATGTTTGAAATTTGAAAAAGTTTCAATTTATAGTGTCTTCCTACAACTATAAATTTGAAGATAGATATTTTCCCTTCAAATTAAATTTGTTATTCATAAGCAGTTCTTTCATGAAGATCATGTAGTTTATTTGAAAATTTTAGTAATTTTCGTGTAACAGTGCGTGCAATATTTGTAATTTAAAAAAATAAAAAACACATTTTCTCAAAAAACGGCTCCAATTATTTCCTTTAAATTTTTCATAGGTGTACTGTAGTACCCAATACGAAGACATAAATGCCATATTGCTCTTTTCTTTGCTTTTTCAAAACTTACAAAATTGTAATTATTTTGACTTGTTACCCACGTCAATAATATTTACATAAGAGGCGATTTCTTTACATTATTGTACTTATGAGTACATGTGCTTTCAGTAATGTCAGATAAAGTTTCTAGAAAACTCAACAGTTTTCTGTTCAAACGAGCCCAAATTTCCGCATTTTCAAAAACTGTTAAACGCCATTTTCTCAAAAATAGCTCCAATTTTTTTAAAACTTTTCCAAGGGACAGTGCTAATTGAACTGTTTAATATAAGATAAAGTTAATTTTGCTTGTATTCGTTTATTTTTTCAAAACTTACACAAATATATTTTTTAAATATCTTTCACCCACACGTTAATATGCACATTTCAATTATTTTGTATACATTATTGAAAATGATGTCCAAGTAATTGAGTTTTATCATAATCATTTTGGGCTGTAATCGAATTATGCTTAAGAATAGGAATTGAAGTTTTTTCATTGCAAATTCTTTTGACTGTGGACCAATGTTTTCTAGAATGAGAATGTAATTGATGAATAAAGTTTTTATATTCATTATATATGTGTTGTTCAAGTTTTGATTTAATAATTCTAGATATTTTGTTTAATTTAGTTTTGATATCAGGACGTCTAGTTTGTTGTCAATTGCACCTGAGGGTATGTTTTGTTTTAATGAGGTTAGATATGTGTAATGGTAAAGGTTTACAGTTTGAGTAGTTAGTTTTTAGAGTAAATCTAGAACTATAATGTTGGTTGTGAATTATTGTATTAGTGAAATAGGATAAGTAGTTATCAATGTTTTGTTCTGATGTTAAATTATTTGAAAATGTAATATTAACTTAGAGGAGTGCTTCAAATTTGTTCCAGTTAATTTTTTGAAGTAATATATAAGAATTAGAGTTATTAATAGAGAAGAGAGAAGAGAAATGAATATTTGTTATAACTGGGTAGTGATCAGAATCAAGTTCAGGGAGTACAATTTGAGTGACAGGCCAATGTAAATTTTGTGTAATCATTATGTCTAAAATATCATAAATTACTTTATCATTATAAGAATAATATGTGGGTGCATTGGCAGTGGCGTAGCTTCCATTAAGGCTGCAAGGCGGAGCCTACCCAAATATTTTATGAAAAGCAAAGAATGCATTTCATTTAAAAAAACAAACAAAATTTATAATGTTTTTATTGATAATTTTCGAAAGAACAATAACATGACTCGTCTGGCTTCGTACGTTTGGCATCTTGTACTTCCCGCTCAATTGCGAACGTACGCGAGAGAGAGAACGAAGGCTGTGGCCGTTCGGAGCCTTCAACGCATGCGCAGAACGTGCGCCCGCAGTCGCAGATATTCTGTTCCACACGGGCTGCATGGTTCCTCCGAAGGCCCGCCTAGGGAGCTTTCGGCAATCCTCGGATCAGTCGTGGGCAGTGGCGGGCCCTCTCACGCCAAGACACAGATAGTGGGCCGCTTGCGGTAAGATTTATGAAAATCGGTATTGTTCACACGCAATTCGTTTAATTTACATTTTTGAAGAGAAATGCCTTGTAGATAGTGAGGCAAATTGATTCTTAGTATTTTCCTTATACACAAAAATAAATATTATATTATTAATAATACAATTTAAAATGTTTTAACGACTCTTGAAAGTGACAGGTGCAAAAAACAGCGAAATAAATCAATTGGTAATTATAATAAACCTGTTTTCCACCCATTTGGTTCTATCATTTTTAAATTATTTTTGTGGACGTTGGATAAATGTTTGCGGATAGTAAAATAAAATGTTTTTCCAACATGAATACGGACCACTGTCCGGGCCCTAAGTGCGGTAAGGCGAGGTCGCCGGGCGCCCCTCGCCGTTCGCCCTTCGCCCTTCGCCCGGGTGCCCTGGTAATGGTGTCCAGATGTGCCGGTAAACCAGCTATCTAAAGTTAGCAGCGCCCAGAAACGAATCTCTACCAAACTATATCCAAAATTAACGGCTAATTAAATGCTAATTAAGTGCTCTATTCCCGAATTTTCCGCTCCTATAGATTAGACTAAAGTTAGCAGCGCCCAGAAACGAATCTCTTCCAAACTTTATCCAAAATTTACGGCTAATTAAATGCTAATTAAGTGCTCTATTCCCGAATTGGCGCTCCCACAGTTATCCCAAAATCGTGGGTGAAAGAAAAACAATTAACATCGGTTCTATCTCCTTCCAAGCCAGAGTAATTTATAATTCATTCTCTACGTAATTTGAAATTCATACTCTACACCAAAATGTGCCCTTAACAAATACTAAAAATAATCTATAGTAAAAAAATTTGCCGCTCACCGGTTAGTTTGAATAACATGGGTTCGAATCCCAAAAATTACCCTCGCCCGAACGCTGTGCGCAAGAAAGAGTGACGCTCCTTCTAAGCCAGCGCAATTTGAAATTCATACTCTCCGCTAAAATTTGCCCTAAACAAATACTAAATATAATATATAATAAAATAGTTTGCCACTCACCGGTTAGTTTCAATAACATGGGTTCGAATCCCAAAAATGACCCTCGGCCGAACGCTGTGCGCAAGGAAGAGTGACGCTCCTTCCAAGCCAGCGCAATTTGAAATTCATACACTACGCCAAAATGTGCCCTAAACAAATACTAAATATAATCTATAATAAAAAAATTTGCCGCTCACAGGTTAGTTGTAGTAACATGGGTTCGAATTCCAAAAATGAACCTTCGCCGAACGCTGTGCGCAAGGAAGAGACGGACGGAGCCGAGCACGTGTTTAGTTTTAAAGGGGATGTTTAAGAACATAGCAGCGGACATGTTAATAGATACTGAGGCGAACATCTGTGCGGTACAGCCACAAGAACTATGACCGAGTAAGGGAAAACGGTGATGAGATTGAAGAATTACCTACTAGAAAGTTGGATATCCATGTAGCTAATGGCAGGCGCATCGAAACAAAGAGCCGACAAATTTGGATGGAATTAGAGGTCCAAGGGGTGACGATACAGTTTCCGGCAATAATTGTAAAAGGCTTCATTCGTCCAATTATCCTGGGTATGTATGGACTAAAGATGTGTGACGCCAAGGTAGATATACGTAACAATGTTTAGAAGGGACAAAGGGCAACAACATTGTTTAGGAATCAGAGAACAGAAGGACGAAGTTATATGTATTTGTGATATTGCGAAACAAGTTGAAGAAACCGAGAACCAATTCCACGCAGCGGCAGAGGGCGCAGTCGACGAAAACGGTGTAGATAGTAGCCGTGCAATTGAAGAATTACTTAGCGAGTATCAGGATGTCTTCGGAAGTTCTAAGGATCCAGTAAAAGGGTACGAGTTTGAAATTGAATTGACAGATGACAACCCTTTAATTCAAAACAATATCCGATTCCCCAAGTATATAAAATAGAAGTTAGAAAACAAATAAACACGATGCTCGAGGATGGAATTATAAAAATATCTATGACTCCGTATGTAAGTCCGATAGTGATAGTTCATAAAAAGAATAATACCATTAGGTATTGTATCGACGCAAGAAAGCTTAACAGTAAAACCATTGCTCGTCGCGAAAAACCGCCGAAATTGGAAGAGATTATACGGAAGATGAAGGGAGCTACGAAGAGGAAGAAGAAACAAAAGCCGTATTTTAAGGGGATATACAAGATGAAGGACGAGGTGTTAATTAGGGTACGTCAAGTATCGTCGGTACATAAGAAATTGTTTTAAAAATTCTTTTCTTTATACAAAGAGCCTTATAAAATTGATGAGGTTCTTAGTAAAAATGCGGTAATCCTAAAAGACGCAAGAGGAAAACAGATGAGCACGTATAATTGCCGGAACATTAAACCCTACAAGCGGGATGACACGTGCGATTAATGAGTCCAAAAATGGTATTGAATATGTATTGTAAATAGTAATGTGTAATGTTTTTATTTTATTTTATAGTGTCTGTAATATATCTAATGATGTGTAAATAGGAAGAACATTTAGGTAGATAAATGGAGAACGAAATGAGAAAGAAATAGGGGGCAGAATAATTATGCAACAAAAACGGTGACTCAATGAAATGGATATGGATAATGTTGGCAATAAAGTCTTTGTAAATAGTCATAAGGCTGGAAGATAGAAGAGAGTGATGTGAATGAGTGTATAGCGTGAATGAGTGCCAGTGCAACAATGGTACGAAGATAATTGGAAAGTGAAATGGAAAGAAGTCTTGTCATTTATTTGAGTTAAAACAAATAAGTTGACGCTTAGGAAGAGGGAAGTTGTGACGTACCAAAAATGACGGACATATTATTTAGGCAAATAAAGGTCAAAAGGTTGTAGATATTGCAAAAGACGTGAGTTTCTGTGGTGCAGATATACAGATGACACCGTAGCAACGCGAGATTGTCCTGAGACGTGGGTTTCTGTGGTGTAGATACGCAGAGGACACCGTAGTAACCGGGCGAGCTGTAAAGTAAACACGCTAGGTGCACCGTAGCAACGCAAAAAAAAAAAAAAAAAAAAAAAGAAAGAAAAAAACAGCGAGCTTTGAAGGGTGGATCAGATGGGAAATTATGGCATTCCGACTCGTGTCGTGGTGGTGAGCGTATCGCTTGCGCGTTTTTTCTTGAGGTTAATTATCAAATCGGGACTTGTGATATTTCGTGATAGTGAACATTGAACTTGAACTTCGAATACTTCCGTATTAGGAACATCTGGAACTTGTAAAATTTACGTGTTGTACCATTGAAAATTCAGACTTGTAATATTTTCATGAGTGAACTGGAAAGTGAACTTAGAATATTTTCGCGGTGAAGTTACAAGACTTGACTTAGAAATTTTACCAGTGAATTGTGAATTGCCAGGTTAGATAATAAAAAATAATATTCGAAGGATGTTATTCCGACTTGGAAAAAGTAATCGGTTTGAAATAGGTGCCCACCTGAGGCGCAAGATAAACAGTGAAGGCAGTGTTTTTTAAGTGGTTGAAGGAAGTTTCTACTTGGTCGCTGATCATCGTGGACTTTAACAAGAAGGAAGATTGGTCTACTCTACGCGGCGACATCGAGCGACGTGCACACGAAGAGGCAAGAAAGGATAAAAGGTTCTATAACGCTGTTATTGCAATAACGAGAAAAATGGTCATGACCTAACGATAAATTGTAATAATTGATAATAGTTAACAACTTTTGGCATGCATAATAAATTATAATTCATAGTTTGAAAGAAAGCTGATTCTCATTTGCCATTACGTGCAATCCTAGAGTATACATTTTAGAATTATTTTCAGATTCATCGCCACTTCGTATGGATGGCTGATTGAGTAATTGGTAGCGGAGTAAGTAGCAACAATTATTTCATAAGAACCTGTCGACCGAGCTAGCGGAATTTACATTTATTTGTAATATATCCGACGACAGAAATAGATAATCAGGAATTCAAGTGTAACCTTTTCCTGGCACCCAAATTCGGAAATTGGTTACGATTTACATTTATTAGCTATTAATAGACGTTTCAATACATTATTTCATTTGTGGGTGTATGTGCTTCAAATGAAGTTTTTGGAGGCCTCAATAGATTCCTATGAAAAAAGCTTCAAATTCCGCATTTACAGTAACATTTAAACGCAATTTTCTTAAAAACGGCTCAAAGTTTTTCAATGAAAATTGACATTAAGGATAATGTTTTACTCTTCATTACTTTTCGTAAATATATATTTCAGTTGTTCAATTAGGACACCGAAGAATTGAGAAAATGTCAAGAAAATGTATTTGGGTGGCGATAGATGGCAGCTTGGAAGAGGATAGGGAAAACTCAAAAAGCACTCCACACCAAGGAAATTAGAAAACTTCAATACAAGAAAGTCTGTGCCATTCTGTAGCACCACTAGTTAGCAAAATTTTAATTCCATGTGAGACATTGCTAAATACAGATAAGCGTAACGATTTCATTGATGCATACATACCTAATTTGTGTATTTTATTTTTCTCAATGTTTCATTTTTATAATTAATATCATACTCTATCTAAATATTCAAATGGCTTTCTGTAAAATTCCACAAAAACGCGTTTCTTAGCCGCAACATTGGGGTTTGATGGTAACCGTACGGAGTGATAAACGATCCACTCGCCTGCTTCTCCATCTGAACATGGAAAAACTAGGTTTATTGAATGACATAGAAATTTTGAACATCTTGGAAGTGATTGAAGATGGCAATATCTCTGAAATTAAAAATATTACATCTTCAGATGGAGAAGATGAAACGACATGGTTTTCGGGATAAGCAGAGAAATTGCAAACAAATCACAATTTCCGAGAATGATTATGTTTTTTCTTCAGCTTTTTTACCTAAACGTGGAATTTTATTTTTTTGTTTTATGTATTGTTATTTAATTTTACAGGAAGCAAATTTATCTAACTCATCTGGTCAACCAGCCAATAATGTCAATGTCTTTACGCCACAACTATTGTTTCTAATTAGTGACTGAAAATCAAATATTTTAGTAATTACACAAATGTGATAGCATGTAAATGGGAAGAAACGCCTATTATAGTCAAGAAATACAATCTGTTGATGAAATACAATCTGTTGTCTGAAATACAATACGTTGTAATGTACTGTCCCAAACCATAAATACTACGTCTTTATAACTCAGGCGGTAAGGGCGCCACTTCTCTGTGCGTAAGGTTGTGTGTGCAATCCTCGGTTGGGAAACTTTTACAATTTGTTACTAACCATTTAAGTAAAATTCTTACATTTTTACTCAGTTTTTTAAGTTTATTAAATTTTTATAATATATTGTACTAGCTGGTGTACCCGGCGTTGCTCGGGTTTATAGTAAAAGTATTAGTCAGGGAGAGGAATTCCATTTTTTCATACCCTGCGGTGGGGCCTACAATCTCTTCTGTTGCATCCCTTTTCCGCCCTGCTCCCCCCTGCCATGCTCTGCACGGCCACGCTTCGATAGCTCTGTCTTCTCTTCACCCCCATTTGGAAATTTCCGATATATCTCGCTCACTTTTTCACAAAAAATTATATTTTTCTTATGTGGGCTTCCAGCTCCTAAACTTTCTTCACTTTAAAACTAAAAACAATAAACAATTCTAAACTACAGAATAAAATACTTGTAGACTCACGTATATTTTTTTGTGGAATTTCATATATTACTTCCAATACTGTCAATAAATTGTCACATTGTAAAACTTACTCTTTTTTATATTTGGTCTTCTCTTGTATTCATAAACAAATATTTTAAATTGATCTGTCAAATCGTGACCTTCAAGGGACTGACTGTTTCAAGCGAAGTTTAACATGCCAGAGTTCTCGCACGGAGACGCTAGAAGATAGATATGGAATAAGAAAGTATATGTCAAAACGTAATTGACGAATCATAATAATAAAAGTAAATGAAAGTATCAATATTGAACGTAATTGTCAGTATTTATAATTATTTAGAAGACGAAAAATATATATAAGTTTAAACTACGTGTAGAATAAAACTTATTTTTTTATGTAAATCAATTAATCATAACATTGAAGCATGAGAACAATACTGATCCATCAACATGTACATAATGGGTACACACTAAATTGACAATCTTCTGAACAAAATCATATTAGCTTCATTATTTGATCTGAAGTGCTATATATTAAGGATCTTGAAATGCGAATAACAGAAACCAATTCATGCGTTGGGAGCAATTGCAATGCAAAATAATAGCACAGATTAGTCTCAATATGTTAAGTGATCATTGCTTAATAACATACTACTGCACTAATCTTTTGCACATAATAAATAAAAAAATCAACTGGATGAAACCAAAACATACAAACATTTTACATTTTACCAAATTGAACATGAGAACTGTGTAAATAGTCAAACTGTGAGTGCTATTGAAAAGCAACCCTACTACGTAAAGAATTATTTACATTTGCATTCCTCCTTGCAGTATTATTTTCAATAGTGCGAGTGAGTACTTCAGCAAGTCGCACTTCTCTTAATAGCCGTTTCAAAACGTTTATAGACTGCCCATCTATTCGCACTTGTATAATCTGTTTTGACAACTTGACACTCGCATTGTTTCAAGAAATTCAATGTTTACAAATTTCTGTAAAAGAAGAGGTTGTTTAGAATGTATACGATATCTATTGCATACTAATACATGCAATTGCAATCTAATACATTGTAGATTACTGTATATTCTGTACTATATATTATTGTACATTGCACTGTCTCAACCTACAAATTTGTACCTTCTGTACATTTGTACCTTCTGTACAAATTCTAACTCCAATGTTTTATAGCCACTTTGTACATACCACGGATTAAGGATAATGCATGTACCTTGTCATCTTTACCACTTTAGTTACCGATTTCTTCCAAATATTTCACCAATGTTCAGAACTAACAAATCACCACCGTTCATACAGGTACATTACATAACCTTATTCAAAGTCCAATGAATCTCGTAATAATTCTGGACATTGATGAAACCAGTAGTATATCTCAGACGTCATCCTCTGGTGGCGCACGGCTAAACAATTGACATTGATGCGCTCTTGAATCTGTGATGTAAAGCTATGCCAAAAATGTCGAGAAAAGTAATGATTTTGTAAATATATTACGGTTTATGGTTGTAAATCATAGCCTATAGTACTCCAGACCTTTAAAGGAAGTTAGCACAAAAGTTTCATCGGCATTGGTTCAGTAGATTCAGAGATTACCGCGTTGGTAGACAACGCACTTCTCTCTTTATATATTAGTATAGATAGATATATAGATAGATAGATATAGATAATAAGGCAATGGAAATAATATGGTAAATATATTTTTTCGAAGATTGTTTGGAATTAATATTGCACTCTTTTAAAAAACACACTAAAATATTACTTATGCGTGTCTTTTTTTTGCTCTTTTTTGTTTTTCAACGACGAAAGTGTCAATTATGGTCTAAGCGAGGAAACAAATTGCTAAGAAAGTGAAACTAGTGGTGCTAAAACAGCACGTACTTTCTCGTCTGTACTTTCACGCAAAATTAAGCGAAAAGCTCTCAAATTTTAGAAATATTGTACATGACCTTATTTTAATATCTATCTTTAAGAAACAGATTTCATTAAGGGAAAATCTCTATCTTCATAATTATAGTTGTACAAAGATGCGGAATAATTTTTGAATTTTTGCAATTTTCGAATAATCAGTTTTCAACAAACCTGAGACCTGCACCATTCTCTTAAACGTTCTAAGTTTAAGCTTAACTACAACTAAAAATTATTTTTGTGATTTTCACACTAAATGAAAGTTCAATTGTAAGTTTTTATCAAGTTATTTTTAAATGAATTAAAAATGTTCCTTTTTTATGATGCACTTGCTTGCAATCACTTACCAACTAACTACTCCTTAAATCCCAATGTTGTCAAAGAACAACATTGAAGAATTTTCTAAAATTTGAGAACATATTTGAAAAAAATGGCGTATGTGCTTTAAACTATCCAATTAAAACTCAAAATTAAGTTTTAATAAATTCTTCATTACTTAACAATAATTCGGGATTGACAGGGATATACAAAGTAATATGTGTAGTATTAAATTATGTAATGCTGCGGAAAATGGAATTCGGGATTTCAACAGAAATAAACGTTTTGCGGTCCAGTGATACCGAAAAAGTATTTTTTCAAAACGTCCGTCCATCCGATCGTCTGTGGACACTACTATCACCTAAATCATAGTATGATTTTATCTAAATTGAAGTCCATCTGACTCTACTTACCGCTTTCAAATTTGGAAAAATATTCTTTAAAATTTCGACGTACTTTACATGACCGCCTGGACATTTTCAAAATTTTCTCGAAAGCGACAAATGTTTCCTTTAAATTTGTTGTAGAAATAGAGTAAAATACACCCTTAAAGGTGGCATACGTCCGATACTCACAGTTTAATCTCAATTTTTGAAGTTTTCAAAACTTTGCTATTGGAAAAACTTGCACTATTTTTTGTGGTCTTCCTACAACTATGAAATTGAAGATTGCGGTTTATCATTCAAACGAAATTTGTTCTTTCCTTAAGACCATGTAGATGTTTTTGAAAATTTTAGTAATTTTTGTGTAATAGTGCGTGCAATATTCTCCATTATATAAAATTTCAAAAACATGATTTTCTCAAAAATAACTTCAAATTTTTTCTTTAAACTTTTGATAGGTATAATGGTAAATGTTCCCCTTTAAGATGACATAAACGCCATATTGTCCTATTATTTTGTTCTTTCAAAAATAAAAATAATTAATTTTTTGACTTGCCTTCCATGTCCTTAATATTTACATTAGTGGCAATTTGTACACATTATTGTACTTATGAATACATTCTAAATAATATTCTACACAATTTCTCGAAAACTGTTAAAATGAACTCAAATTTTCGCATTTTTAGAAACGTTTTAATGCAATTTTCTCAAAAATGGCTCCAAATTGTTTCTTCCTTTTCCAAAAGAAAGTATTAATTAACGTGTTTAATATGACAAAGTACATTTTGTATTATTTTGTAAACAGGTGTATTATTTTGTTTTTTCAAAACTTATGTAAATGTATTTTTTCCACCTTACCAGTAATTTGTATACATGAATGCATTTCTGAGTTAAAGTGCTTCAATCAACTTCAAATGAAACTTTCCGCACACTCATTTCTGTTCGGAAGAGCTTCAAATTTTGCATTTACAGTAACACTTAAACGCCATTTTCTTAAAAACGGCTGTAAATTTTTCATCGAAAATTTCAATATAAAACGAGGTTTACTCTTCTTCAGTATTCGTAAAGTAATATTTCTGTTCTACTATTAGAAATCAGAAAAATTGTTAGTGGTACTACTGAATGACACAGACTTTTTCATAGTAAATTTGATCATTGTTGTGTAACTACTCATACGTCATTTCGTCGCAAGCAACGTTTTACTATCGTATGTAGGGGTACCTTTGCCACCCTCCCAATCTCTTAATCCGAAATCCCACCTCTGTATGTAGTATAGAGAAAGTTATGTAATGCTGCGCGAAAAAACCGAAGAATTTTCGGTAGAAAAAAATTCAGTGCTGGGCCCTGATAACGAGAAATTGTGAGGAAGTTGCTAAATTAGGAGAGAAAAATCCTCTAACACGTGGTGAACCTAGACTCCCAGTTTTGGTGGGGCCTTGTTTCCGAAAACCAATTGATACAAAACGTCCGTTCGTCCATTTGTCTTTCCGTCCGTCTGTGAACACTATTATCGCCTAAACCATGCGTAGGATTTTTTCCAAATTGAAGAATCAACTGTCCATCTGGCTCTAGTTGACTCTGAAATTTTGAAAAACCTGGGGGTATTTTACATGAAACCTCCTGGACATTTTCAAACTTTCCTCAAAAACGGCTCCAAGCTGTTCTTTAAATTTCTTGTGCGAATAGAGTGAAAGGCACTTCCAAATGTGGCGTAGGCCCTATTTGCACTGTTTACACTGAATTTTCGAAAATTGCAAAAGTTTGAATTTTTTCGTCATCTTCCTACAACTACAAAATTGGAAGACAGATTTTTCCTTCAAATGAAATTTGTGGTTCATAATTAGTTCTTTCATGTAGGTCATGAACAGTTTCTCGAAATTGTAGCAGATTTCTCGCAATATGGCGTGCAATATTTGCAATTTAAAAAAACAAACAAAAACAATATTTTCTCCAAAACGACTCCATATCTTTTGTTTAAACGTTTGGTAGGGATCGTGCTAAATTCACTCTATAAGATGACTTAAACCCCATATTTCTGTATTCTTAACATTTTAAAAAAATTACACAAATTAAATTTCTTATCTTGTCTTTCACGTCGCTCATATTTTTATTTCCGGCAATTTGTTCACATTATTGCATTTATATGTTAATATTCTTTAAATAATGTCATAAAATTTCTCGAAAACAATAGTTTTTTGTGAAAATAGCCCAAAATTCCGCATTTTCAGAAACTTTAAATGCCATTTTCTGAAAAGTGTTTCTTCAATCTTCAAAAGTTTTTCAATGGAAATTGCTATTTAATACGAAGTTTTACTCTTCTTTAATTTTCTTAAATTTCTTTTGGATCTCCATTTAGGAAACTGAAAAGCTGAGAAATATTTGAGAAAAATATATTTTGGGCGGGGATAGATAGCAACTGAAGAGAGAATGGGGCAAAACCGTAAAGCCAGTTCACACCAAAGAAATTAGAAAACTTTACTTCCAGAAAGTCTGTACCATTCTGTAGAACCACTAGTTTTTTTCTCGTGTATATATATATATATATATATATATATATATATATATATATATATATATATATACACATTATTGTGTGTATATATTGTATGTATATATATATATATATATATATATATATATATATATATATATATATATATATATATATATATACACGGAATAATATATGTAATATAGAGAAAATTATGTAATGCTGCAGAAAAGTTTATTTCACGATTTCAACAAAAATTCTCGTTTTGGGATCCTCTGATACCAAAAAAGTGTAGTTTCTTTTCAAAACATCCCTCCGTCTATCCGTCTATATCTCCGTCATCCGCCCGTCCGTCTGTGAGCTCCACTAGCGCCTAAACTATGCGTACGATCTTTTCCAAATTGAAGAAACCCATCTGACTTCTAGCCTTTTCACTGCTGCGGACTCCACACAGCGTATCGCTGCCATGAGCAGACTCGTCGCGGCGGCCGGCGACCGCTGTGTGCGGCGCATTTTCAGGTGATTGAAGTTAGCATAGCAAAGTTTTAAAATAATATTGAAACTCCACTCAAAATTTGTCTTGTTTTACTTTCTCGCATACGTATATACGTAGAATAGAGAAAGTAATGTTAATGCTGCGCGAAAAAAAGGCGGATTTTCGGCGGAAAAAAATTCATTGCCAGGCTCTGGTGGCGAAAAAGTGCATAGAATCAGTTGTTAAATTAAGAAAAAAATTCTCTACCACGTGGTGTAGCCAGAATCCCAGTTTTATGGGTCCTTTATGCCGAAAAACCAATTGGAAGCAAAACGTCCGTCCATCTGTCCGTCCGTCCGTCTGTGAACACTCCTCGCGCCTAAACCACACGTACGATCATTTCCAAATCTCCAGTCAATCTGGCTCAGGTTGAAGCCTTGAAATATTGATAACTTTCTTTAAAATTTGGGGGTTATTTACATGAAGTCCCCCACGGACATTTTCAAAATTTTCTCAAAACGGCTCCAAATTTTTTCTTTAAATTTCTAATAAGAATAGAGAAATATATATTTATAAAGGTGGCATAGGTCCGATTTTCACCTTTAACTCTGAAGTTTCGACAGTTGCAAAAGTTTGAATTTTTTTTCAGCAACTACAATATTGAAGACAGAATTTTCCTTCAAATGAAATTTGTTGTGCATAAATAGTCCTTTCAGTTAGGTCATGTACATTGTTTCGGAAATTTTAGTAGTTTTCGTGCTATAGTGCATGCAATATTTGCTATATTTAAAAAAATTACAAAACCAAACTTTTCTCAAAAACGGGGTTACTTCCAAAAAAAAACCTGTACCATGACATAAGCATCATATTGCTCTATTCTTTTGTTTTTTCAAACATTTTAAATATAAAATTTTTTGACTTGTCTCTTTCGTCGGTAATATTTACATTAAAGGCAATTTCTTCACATTATTAGATTTATAAGTACATGTACTTTAAATAATGCCAAACAAATTTTCTCGAAAACTCAACCGTTTTCTGTACAAATGAGTTCAAAATTCCTCATTTTCAGAAACGCTCAATCGTCATTTTCTCAAAAATGGCTCCAAATTTTTTCTTCAAATTTCTCTAATAGATAGTGCTAATTGCACTCTTTAATATGACGTAAAGTTCATTTTGGTGTATTCATTTGTTTTTTAAAAAAATACACAAATGTAATTTTTTTGAAATACCTCTCACTTCGTTAATATGGACATTTTCATCGATTTGTATGCATTAATACAATAGTGAGTTGAAGTGCTATAAATGACTTCAAATAAACTTTTTCGAAACCTCAATAGATTCTTGTGAAAAAGAGCTTCAAATTTAGCGTTTACAGTAATGCATAATCGCCATTTTCTTAAAACCAGATTCAAATTTTTCAATGAAAATTTTTTTTATGATATGTTTTTACTCTTCTTTAATATTCTTCAAGTGATATTTCGGATTGTATTACTAGGAAAGCAAACAAATTGAGAAAATGTCGAAAAAATGTACTTTGGACACTAGATGGCAGTGCTTTAAATGTACTTTGGGCGATAGATGGCAGCTGGCCATAACAAGGAAATTAGAAAACTACGAGAAAGTCTGTGCCATCCTGTAGCACCTCTAGTTTGTTGCTGATTTGTTGCGCAAAACAAATTGTCGCTCTTTATTTGACCCTGATATTAATGATTCGGCTAATGTGATATCATGTTAGCATTGCGAGCTGAAGAAAACAAAGAAATTACAGATGTAAATAAAAAATAATTATATGGGAATTGGTCGCATTTTTTGTTGCTGAAACGTTCCCAAAAAAGAAATTTTGTCGCTCCTCAAATAATACCGGAATTGCAATTTTTCGTAAACGCTGCACCAAATTTGTGTCAAGTTAGTATCGCAAACGCAAGAAACCCCACAAATTCCAGAAATAAATAAAAAATAATAACGTAAGAATTTGTCGCTTTTTAGTTGCTTGAGAGTTCGCAGAAAAAGTTTTGTCACTTTTCAAATAATACCCGAAATTCGAAATTTCATCAAATTCATATCAGGAAAAGCTTCGATTTCAAGAAAACAAAGAAATTATAGAGGTAAAAAATTATATGGGAATTTGTCGCTTTTTTGTTGCTCAAGAGTTCACAAAAAGAAATTTTGTTGCACTATAAATAATACCAGAAAGCTAATTTTTCCGAAACGCGGGTCCAAACTGGTGTCAAGTTAGCATCACAAACAAGAAAACCAACACATTATAGAGATAAATAAAAAATAACAACATAGAAATTTGTCACTTTTTGGTTGCTCAAGAGTTTCCAAAAATACATTTTGTCGATCTTCAAATAATACCAGAAATGCAATTTTTCGCAAGCGCGATGCCAACTTGCTGTCAAGTTAGCATCGCAAACGCCAGAAGACAAACAAATTACAGAAATACATAAAAAATAACAAGATAGGAATTTGTCTCGCGTGTATATTAGCGAACGTACATATTAGTAAGCACATGTATATTAGTATGTAATGTTTCTTACTTAATAACATGACTTATGCTTCTGTTATATATTTTTGTTCTGTGATTAAAAAAACTTGATTTTTAAAAGTTATAACAACTTGTAGTTAACATTTATTTATTTATTTTATTTATTTATTTTACATCATTTAGTAGTTAGAAAAAATAGTTAAAAGCTGCGTGTGACGTGCTATGGGGAAGTGAATTATGTGCACGTTTTCAAAATGCTGTGGTCTCCACACTAAGCCATGTACTACTTGAATTTTGAAAACAGAAAAATTTGCGTTTTTTGCAAGGATTGTAAAACAATAAATAAAAAAAGCTCCAATGTAATAAAATCTATTTTCAAGGACAAATCAGCAATAAATTTGGGCTCTTATCCATCATGTCCTTCGTCAAGGAATAATACTTCCTGCCGCGACAACATGGAAACGATAATTTGAATAACTATATTTCCCACTGAATTCTAGACGTCGTGCACAGATAATGAAGTTACATTTATGTCTATAAGCAAAACAAGGAGCCTCTGCATTTGCTCAATGGATCAGGGAAACTGGACGAAAAACCTGATCGAGATGGAGGTCATTGACCCAGAAGCTGCGATACAATACTTGTTACATATTGTTTAGAATTGTTCAGTCCAATGGTAAATAATACATTAAATATGACTGTTAAAATTAATGTTACTTTCCTTTTGATGCTCACAGTCTCTAATTTTATAGAAACAGTTTATGCAGCAGAAACGATTTCACTTGGGATTTCAACTTTTATATCGAATTTATGTTTAAATATATTTAATGTCATCTGGCAAAGAGTTGTAAAATAATGTACATGTATTTTATGGGAATTTTTTCATTGAGCTGTTGATACCTGCTGAATATTTTTTCTACGTCGGGTGTTATAGTAATAGATATCGGCGCTTTCTGAAAATAAATTCCCGCCCTTAAGCAAGTCATTTTTGACAAAAACTACTGGTTCGTAAATCAACAGACAAGGTAATGGTAAAATTCCTATATTAATAAAGAGAGGCTTACAAGAATCACGTGGGTGGGATTTGGTTTCTATTTCTACAATTCGTTTTTGTAATCTAAAATATGTATTTCCCCAGAATATTATGCCATATCTCAGGCGGGAATGAACATTCGCGAAATATACACAACGAGCAGTATGAAGGCTGACTGAATTTGCAAGAATTCTGAACGCGTAGCATAATGAACTTAATTTTGTGTTCAATTCATTTAAATGGACGTTCCATTTAAGGTTTGACTGAATTGAGAGACCTAAAACGTTTGTTGCGTTAACATCAGTCAATGATACCCCGTTCATTTTCAGTAGACCATAGAATTGTTTACTTGAAATGGAAAACTACATTAAAACCATTTTCTTTTAGTTTACTATTAATTTGTAATTTCGGAACCAATTTGAAACATCTAATATTGTACTATTTACGGTTTCTTTATTGCAAAGAATGTTCGTATCATCCGCAAGAGAATTGTTCTTCCGTTTTGAATCGTCAAGGGTACATCGTATACGTAAAGTAAGAGCAGAATAGGGTCTAAAATCGATCCTTGAGGAACTCCGCGTGCAATTGGCAAAGAGTCGGAAAGGTGTGTACATAATGTTCCATTCCAGTAAGGTATTTCCACTCTCTGAGATCATTGTTTAAGGAACGAACATAGCTAATTAGAGGAATACCACGGATTCCATATGAAGGTAATTTTGAAAGTAAAATTTCATGATCGATGACGTCAATAGCTTTTGAGAGATCTGAGAATAACCCAATAGGTTCTTCGTTTTGATCCAATGATGAGGCGACATCTTTAAGAAAAGAAAATATAGCTGTTTCCCAGATTTTGATTTTCTAAATCCATGTTGGCAATCTGAAAGCGCGTCGTGTTTACTGAGGAAGGTTTCGTAAAAAGGTCTACTGACAGAAGCGAAATTGGCCGATAATTTTGAATTTCATTTTTGTTTCCTTTTTTGAAGAGCGGCTTAATTTTAGCTGTTTTGAAAATACCTGGAAACGTTCCGGTGCATAAGGATGCATTAAATATGTGAGTTAACGGGTGTATAATGGCAAACCAACAGGTCTCTAACAAAGAATCCGGGAATTCATCCAATCGGACGAATATTTATTTTCTATTACCGATTATTTTGAGAATTTTATAGGAAGATGTTTCGGAAACGAACATGGTGTCTAAAAGTTTGGGGGAAATGTCTGGTATTGAATTTTGTGGCTGAAAACCATTGAAAAAGTATTGGTTAAAAAGACGCCACTGTTGCCGGATCGTTCACATTTATATCGTTATATTTTAAAACAACATTCTCTACAAGGTTTCTAGTTGATATGGACGTATTTTTTATTATATTCCACATTGCTTTTGTTTTATTTGAGTTCAAAATATCCTGATCGTGTTTCATTATTTTAGCCTTCCTTATGACTTTTCTTAACAATGATTTGTATTTTTTAACGTTGATGAGGAAACGTTGAGATACGTTATGACGTTTAGAAATGAAAGAAAGAATTCACTTGTTTTTATAAGATTTACAAGCATGATTTTGAAAAGGTGATGGCCGCCATTTTCTACATTGTTGTCACAGAAATGAAGCATACTCAATGACAACAAGAACCAATCTCCAGACATTATCGCCCGGAAAATACGTGTTGAATATTTGTTTTGTGTTTTTTTTAATTCTCGGCATGAGTAAATACCATTGGTATACCTAGTAGATTCTATGCCATTGGTATACCAAGAGTAAATAAAATTGGTATACCAAGAAAACATACATTTATTCACAAGACTTATCCTCCACTGGAAGTCGCGAATGATATTTTTCAGTGATTTGCAGTGCATTTAGATAGAATCTCTTACTTTCATTAACAATGAATCGTATTAACTATTCCGTTCAAACAAGAACTCCAAAACTGAACTTTTTTCATTGTGCCCTGTTCTGCTCCATAAACGCAGCCAATATTCGTATAGTTACGCTTATAAACAAGAACAAACTCAGCAAGAAATCTTAACACAAAGTAAAGGGTGGTGCTTCATACGCGAATACCCTAGAAAAAGTTTTTTTCTGGTCCTTAGGGAAGTGCCGCCTTCAAGCTGCACCCCACCTCTTCACAGGTGGCGAGCAACGCCACACGACAGTCTATCAGTTTACAAACATTTGAACTCGCAGCAAGAAGAATTTCATCTTCAGTGCGCGCTAGGAGAATTCAAACTTAACTTCCAACCCTTACAAAACGGGTCAAAACTTTTCAATGAAAATTACCATTAATGACGAGGGTTTACTCTTCTTTAATATTCTTGAAGTAACATTTCGGTTTTACAATTAGGAAGAAGGAAGTTCAGAAAATATCAAAAAAATGAACTTTGGATGGAGATAGATGATAGCTGGAAACAGGATGGAGTAAGACCGCAAAGCCAGTCCACACCAAGGAAATAAAAGCACTTTACTACGAAAAAGTCTATGCTATTCTGTAATACAACTAGTTACTTACTCTTACTCGTATATACAGAGTAAAATACGGAGTATAAAGTAATGTAATGCTACGGATTTCGAGATTTCAACGGAAATACACGTTTTGGGGTTTCCTGATGCTGAAAAAAGGGGTTTCTTTTTAAACCTCCCTCTTGTCTGTCCGTCTATCCGTCCGTCTGTGAATACCACTAGCGCCTAAAGCATACATAGGATTTTTTCCAAATTGTAGAAACCCCTATCCACCTGGTTCTAGTTCAAGTTTTGAAATTTTGATCAACATTCTTTAAAATTTGTGGGTACTTTACATTGTCCCTGAGATATTTTCAAAAAGGTCTCCATTAAAAAACATTATTGTAAGAATAGAGTATAATACCCTTTAACGGTGACATCGGTCCGATATTTGGGGTTGAGTCTGAATTTTTTGAAAATTTCAAAAATTTGAATTATTTCCGGAGTCTTCTCACAACTACAAAATTAAAGGTAGAGATTTTTCCTTGAAATTAAATTTGATGTTCAGTATCAGTTCTTTCAACAAGGTCATGTACATATTTTTTTTAATTCTAGTAGTTTTTGAGCAATATTGCGTGCAAAATGTGCCATTGTAATAAAAACAAGATTTACTTAAAAAAGGTGCAAAGTTTTTTCTTTAAAATATTGGTGTGGATAGTTCTAAATGCACTCTACAAGATGACATAAACGCCATTCTGCCCTGTTCTTTTATTTTTATCAAAATTACAACAGTTATATTTCTTGACTTGCCTCGTACATCGTTAATATTTACATTAGCGGAGATCAGCGTATATTATTAGATTTGTGGGTTCATGTGCTTTAAATAATGTAATAAAATTTCTCGAAAAATCTAGAGTTTTCTATTAAAACGAGTTCACAATTCCGCTTTTTAAGAAACGTTCAAACACCCTTTTCTCCAAAATGGCTCCAAATTTGTACTTCAAACTTTGCGTACGAATAATATTTAATGCTCTCTTTAAGGTGAACTAAACTTAATTTTGCTGTATTCTTTTGTTTTTCAAAAATTATACAAATGTATTTGTTTTGAAACATCACGTTTGTCTTTAATTCGCACTTCTCCAGCAATTTGTATTACCACGGAACACGCCGTCAAAATTCCCGCGGCGCGTCGTGCATTTGCAACTCTTCCGATCAGGCGTCGTTATCCCTACGTGAGTATCGCTCCGCGTCGGCGTTACCTCCAACGTCCGACAATTCACTGCCGATCCGCCGTCAGACCTGTCAAGTTGATTTAATTCAATTGTCCTTTGTAGACTAATACCGGGACTGCACGTTAGGGAACATTTAGCAAGTTTACGACAAAGAAAAATATTGTCATCTGAGACACAAAATCATATTCTTCAAATAGAACTAAACAGACACAAAAAGACTGAACTCTACGATCTGGAGTTCGTTACTCGAACGCGAACCTCGCATTCGTAATTGGCGATGAGTAAATCTACAACTACCACCTTAATGTCTGAAGAAAGTTTAATGATCATTAAAAATAAATTCATTTGAGATTAGTTCTATATTTTTAGTCTAGTTAACCAGCTGGTTCAAATCACCTCTGATTCGTTTTAGACATTACCAAATTTACACAAAATTCTTATTTTACACCTTTAAACTATTTACAATTCCCATTGATTTGTGGACGATATTCAGCAAATATCAATGACTCCCATCATCCTACACGTTAAACTGAATGAATAACAAATTGAAATAATTTAACACCCTAATCATATTTACAACAATTCCTCGACTTAACATCAAATTTGCTTTGACTCACTCAGATCATTCTTTAATTTTAATCTCACATTTGTTATTCGTTAATTGATTATGCAAATATCAATTATTATGCAATTGTTGATGCCTTCTCACGCACGGGTGCTCACGCTTCCGGAATGGGAGAGGGGTTGAACGACCTCTGCGGGTTCCACTGGCGGGGCGTAATCACTGCTGGGCTCCGACGCCGTCTGGCGATATTTGCGACCTCGCGTCGCGGCGATGCGTCTGCTCTCGGCGCTGAAGTATAGAGCGATTTTCCTAAGGATGAGCCAAAGTGACAGCTAGTGCTGGCAACATAACTTAAGGTTCTGTGGTCGTCGTGCCCTCCAGCCCAATGGACTCCCTTCTTGCATTCGTTCGTTTGCAGTTGGCTAACTTGTAAATGGCTTCGACGCTTCCTTTCGTGACGTCCTCGTCCGACAAAAATATAGTGCGCCGCGAGAAATAATTGAAATTAGGAAGTGCAGTGTTAGCTGCTCTTCTGTAAAAATTCTTTTTTCCTTTATATATTACATTGAATTTACTTTTTGTGTGATAAATATTATGTTTATTTTAAAACCGAGATTTGAATGCGAGATGCGCACCGATGCACGTGGTTCGGGCCTTTGTGCTGTTGTGTGGCGAGCGGTGATTGAGATCTTTCTATGCACATTCGTGGCAGTTTTCTTTTACTGATTGTGAGTGCATATTAAGAGTTTTTTCACATATGTAATTAAATTTAAATATTTCCCGGACTGGCGTACGGGGATATACATCAGCGAAACTCTTAGACTTCTGGATAGTGATGTGTTCTCAGAAGTCATAACCAAACACTTTACGAAGGGGCTGAACAGCCGTCGCGGCGGAGGGATACTTCTCTGAAATACATGTGACGTGTGTACACTTGTTTTCGCGAACTGTCACTTTAGCTCATCCCAGTGGCGGCTCGTGGTCATACCATTAGGGTGTGCAACATTTTTCTTCTTTTTCCCACACTCTCTCTCTCCCTCTGTCTCTCTCTCACACACACATATATACATTACATGCATGCATTGACACACATTAACATTAATAATGACAGTTAAACACAAATCGTCTTATGACGCCTGATATCATGCCGAACAATTCCATTCCATTGTTTCTTTTGAGTAATTTTTTTCTGTGACTTTTTCATTGAAATCATTGATTTCTTACGTTTCATATTTTCAACGCTATTCATTGTTAGTTGCACAAACACCCTTGACAGAAAAAGAACTCTCTGATTTCGGTTTCTCAAAACACATTGAAACGTAGCCTAATACTTACGTTTACAAAATACACTAGAGGTTTGAATACTTCGCAATGGTTTTGTAATTGCAACTCAGTTTAAAACACAAGAGAATACACATATTATATACAATTAACATTTTTATGAATGCAACACTGCACAGCAATGCGTTCGCGTTTCGCGCGCTAGTGCGAAAGCTCATTTAAGTGGAGAGATATCTCACACTTTCTTCGTTCAATGTCATACTTACTTCTGTTAAAAACTTGTGCTACTCGAGTGTTATATCTTCGAGACACGCCAAGGATTTTCCCGAGATCGCCATTGCGCCTGCGCCGTAGAAGGAGCACCGCGCGGGGATTGCTCCAGTCCTCCATAAGCCACCGTGCCCCCCTCCTTCCCCTGCAGCCCCGCGGCAGCCTAGGACGCCGATTCCTCGGTCGCATTTTCCCGAGTGTGCTCCCGCAGGCTTTCACGAAAGAAAAGCGGACGGACCGGCAATCGCAGCTTCCGAATGGCGCGTGTTTTGAAATAACATGTTTCGTAAATGCTCTGAGAGGACTTGTATTCCCTCTTGTTAAGAGATGTTTAAGAGAAATGGCACCGAATTAATTTGGGTGTGCACATGCGAATGTGCGAATACCCACGAGCCGCCACTGGCTCTTCCTTAAGAAAATCCTTCTATAATCTCGACGCGTCGGGGATCAGGTTAACCTCGAAGATGGACGCGTCCTCGGCTAGATCCATCGATGTGCTCGCCACTTCTCGGTTGCAACCAGTTTTTCTGCGTTGCCGTCGGCTTCGATTCCCTCGTTAGCAGACGACGCACAGTGGGCTGAAATGGACTGAAACGCGCATTGAGTTTCACGAGTAATTCTGTTAAAATAATGCGTTCCAAATGTTGTTGCGCGCTAAAGATCTTTAATACAAGATCTAAAATAACTTAATTTTGTAAACAATTGAAAATTACAGATGGCGTCACCCTCATTTTCAATAACTATATTCATGCAATTTTGGCGGATATTAGAAAAACACAATTCTGTTGGAAATAGAAAGATTCAGAAAATAAAGTAAAGGAATGTGTACCATTGGGTTATTGAGGTTGCTAATTTCGAATTCACTATCAAAATAGTCAAATTCAAATTGGCGAATCCAATATGACGACTATATTTTCGAGATAATAATGTAATGTTGCCAAAAATAAGTATACTACCCGAATTTTGGGGTATTTGACTGTAAATTTTATCTGAGATTGTAAAATTCAAAATGGTGGCTCCAATATGGCGGTGAGGAATTTGAAGTAAAAATTGTAAAATTATGAACATCAGAATTTGAAAAGACATTGAATTTCTCAAATTATGTATTGTACGCGATTATGGAGGCGATACTTATTTCATGGTAAGAGAAAGAAAATTATATTTTAATTGGTAATTACAACACCTTTAAGAAAAGAACCTATAGGGAAGCGAAAATAGGCAGTGAGCGAAAATACAGTTAAATTTGCGTGGCAGTAAATTTGATTCTGATTTGTGATATTGAGTATTTCCCCATTTTAAATAAAAAAGTGAAAAACCGTTCAAAATAAAATAGGATTCTATAGAAACTAATTCTTACTAGAAAACGTAATTGTTAGGACAGAAAAACTGAAAAGCGACTTTGGTGATATTAGCACATTGTCGTCGCTAGTGTTTTGCTGGTATTGTTTCAAACAATGTGAGAAGAACTGCAACTGAACAATGAAATAATGTTGTTATTGAAATTGTTAACACTTGACAAATGACATTTTTAACATTTTCTACATTTTTGTTAAAATTGTTTACTGAATTTTTTTCAAGTAAAATCACAGGTTTTTAATTCCACTGTATACATTTATCAATCATCCATTCATAGAGTTGGGTGGTTCTTAAAACTTTTTTTAATCTTCAACCCTTTGCAACATTACATATAAATAAAAATGGTTGTAAATTGCTCGGCTTATAGAACAATAAAGTTACTCAGAAGGGCCGATCTGAATGTGTTAAATTGCATTTACTTGGATTCCCAAAACTAACCTCGGACAAGCCGCGAGTGTCGAAAAGGGTGCTACTGCAGTATTGTACTTAATGTTCTAATGAAGACAAAATTGTTTGTAAATATTTGATAAAATCCAAGGCTTCATTATTTTCAAAATAAGTTTTTATTTCATGTTAATTACAGGTTCCTGATATTGTCATCTAGCATAAAGTGTTATTATTAATGGGTTAATTTATTACAAACCCACCATTCGTCGTCTTTTTGGAAAGACTGATGTGGTCAAACGATTTTCGTGGCCCTCTTTCGCCTGATGCTCGTCTTTTAGTTTGGTCATGTCGTTCAAATAAATTAAAATTCAAAAATTCCTTGAGTTTTGAGAAAAATTGAGTTTTGTTCGACGGCAATTTTTCCAATATCTTACTACTTTATTAAAAAATAACTCTGCTGCGTTCTCTGTTACGATTGCTCAATTTTTTGGGCATACTCGTCTATCTTTTTAATGATTTCACTTCTTAATTTTCATGAGACAAAGACATTTTTTTAATTTCTGAAATCTGAATGCAATGCATTATATATTATTAATGTTATTTACCAGAAAATAATATTAGTGTAACTGTTGTAAACGATCTGATCTTTTTCAATATCCCAACTCACATTATTACACAAAAATATCCACGCACTTTCTTCTCGATGTCTTCTAATAGACGTAATCCCTCTAATAATTTACAATACAATGCAATGTACCTAAAGAAGTTTTAATCTTCCGGGAAAATCATTTCTTCTCGCGGTTCAACTATCCTGACCATGTAACCGAAGAAATTGAATATCGTCGCTTTGCACTTGTCGAAGTAACCAACTTTACTCACAAATCAATCCCACGTTTTTAGAAGTGACAAATGACCAACGCATCTACACGATTGTCATTAGCGAATACTAGATTTTTACTTCTTAGCCCTTAGGACGGTACTTCGTAAGAAGATAAAGTTATGTAAAATATTGCTAAAAATATGTGCTTTTTTGCACCACTAGTTTTAGAGAGATTTAGGAAATTGATCAAAAATTATATTTTAACTTGTCTTGAATATTTAATAAAAGGAAACCAAAACTTAAAAACATGTTGAAGACATACCTTGTGATACCCTTTATTACTCTGTATGATTAAAATTAATTTTAAAGATTATGTTTCTTGTTGTATCTCATTCTTTTTACAAAGGTCCAAATTTATAAAAAGTTTCACCACTAGCTTGAAAACTAAGTCCAGCAACACAGCCTGATTCTTTACAATTTAATATTAAAATAGAAAAAAAGTAAGTTTTATTCAAAAGAAAATCTTATGAAAGTAATTTCCACAGTCATATGAATAAGAACAAAAAATTTATTCTATAATCATAGATAAAATTTTATTGGTAAATTTGTTATTTGTTTGGCACAAAAACATCATTAAAGATGATTTGAGAACAGTTCCAATGATTATACAGCAACATTTTATTTACAAACAGTTTTATTTACTACAGAACAATCATTACACTTTATTTATAAAAATATTTCTATGTCAGTATAGTGGATAATTTCATTGGGAACATGTTACATTGGGAAAAGCAATACCTCAATTGTTTTGAAAAAAAAAACAATCATTACAATAAACATTATTGATAAAAATGTGCAACACTGATGAATATATTTTAAAACTTCTGAACTTCAAGGCAAAAACTTTACATGTTTGTAATTGTTTAATAGTTTTTATCTTTTCTGTAAAAATTTTAGAGTATTACCCGGCACTATCCTCCAAAAGATTATATTATAAATTTTTCGTTGAATTCTGAAAATATAAATAATGTTCAATTTTTTTTAAAAAGGTTGTTGAAATATGACTTCAATCAGATTTTTTTCATGTTTTGTAGATTTACTGATTGGTTTGGTAGATTTACTGATTGAATGATCCTTTTTATTTTGGTTTTTCAGCTCATAATTTTAAAAATGTTTTGAATAAACAAAAATGTATGGTTTCAAAATTATAATTCAAAGAAGATTTTGTTACATTGCTAACACATATTTCGAAACTGCTTTTCAAGCCCCAACTATGTTCTAAAAACAAACCAAATAAATTTACATCAATTACTAAAACAAACAAATATTCTCCACGTCTATTCCCTCAGTGTAAGCATAAGATTTCTTCAAAACTTTTTTGGGATCATCAGCTGATCTTTCTTTTCGTAATGATTCTGTTCATTTAGAGAACAACCTATAAAAACAATTTTCTCAATTTAACTAGAATTTTACTATCTTTAAAAATCATAAACATGAAAAATGCCAAAGAGATGCTATTATTAGTTTCGTACGATTCTTAAAAAAATGAGAAACAGTAGTCAATTTACCTATGATATTTCGCTTTGTCAAACATGAGAGGCTGATTTAATAAGATATTTTTATTTTTTTGGACACCATGGTTTATTTTTAGCTGCAACAAGTAGGCATTAGCTTACGAACTTGGCAAATGTTATTTCTAGAAAACATCAATTACTTTTTATAGGTTATGTTGTGCAAGGCTGCACTCTTAATGAAATAACAAAATCGTATAACTGCAACTGTAATGCACAACACAATACAATAAGATGGAAAAATAGTCACTCTACTAAAAGTAATAATGATGTATTATCTTACACTAATGAAAACGAAATGAAACACTAAGCCGTTGGATATAATTTTGTTCTGCTAACTCCAAAATAAACTGTACACTCTTTCCTTCAGTTACTGCAATTGAAACAAATAATTTTTCATGAAAAACATAAGTCACAAGATTTATGTCCCAAATAGTAGCTTGTATGACAGTCACACGCTAAAACGCAATTTGTAGAGCGAAGTAAAGGATTTAACCCTTAATACCAACTCTAGCGGAGCCTGATGAACCTAATGTGGATGATATTACAATTAATATGTGCATCTCTTTTCACACTTTTACGTACTACCCGCGCACTAGTGCATGCGCAAATTTCTGGCATGGCGCGGTGATTTCTGGTATCTCAAACTTTTCCACAACACTCTCATTTCTACGAACGCAGGAAGACGCAGCTGAATTTAATTTTAACATGTAAGTATTTAAATAGACTATTTTTCCTAAAAATCCTGTCTGGGTGGGCGGATGCCAAAGAAAGTTACAGCCTTTTAAAGTGAGACTTAATTTCCCATTTAAATAACATGGAGAATACTTTTATTAACAAAAATGCTTCATTTTGAATGCTTTTTTATATAGTTCGCAATCAAATTGTGATTTAACACTTGAAATTGGATTTAGGAATTAATAAATAGCATATATAGTCACATTATTTGCCATTTCTATGAATTTTGTATTTTCTTCCAATGCGCGCATTTCGGACCATGTCAGCCCACTGTGCCGACGGTCAGAAACCGTATGTTCTGGAGCCGTGGTAGCATGGGTGATGTGCTAATTGAAGGCCGTGATCCGGTGGGTTTTTACAGCGCGAATTTTGCTTAATATGAATGCCAGCAATGCCTTTATCACATTTTTCTTGGGCTCATGCCGTACGCTTCTTTGTTCCGTCACCTCCGTCCGTTCACGTCACAGTCCAATTCTATTTGACCACTAAAGAAGCGGCCTTGATTAAACACTCGTTTCCCGTTTCTAACACGAACGCTTCTTTGATCACGTCGGAAACTGGAATTCCCCACAGGATTCTTTCCTTTGCGAAACGGCGTAACGGCTGGATAGAATGATCGGTGACACGCCGAAATGAACACTTAATCACGCTTCAAAAATCATTCCATTTCTTCCTACTTCAGCAGACTTCTCTATAGTTCTCCAAAAAACCTCACAGATTTCTCACTCTTCTTCAGCGATTCTAACCGACTGCTCGACCTCGACAACTCTCCTCAAGAAATTTTAAAGTCTACGCGTGGACTGGCTTTATGATAATGTTGCATTCTCTGACCAGCTGCCATCTATGGTCGCCTTAGGTACATTCTTTTTGACATTTTCTCAATATTTCGCTTTCTTAATAGGAGAATCGCAATATTGCTTCAAGAATATTAAAGAAGAGTAAAACCTCATCCAAAACAGAAATTTTCATTCAAAAATCTGAAACTTTTTAAGAAAATGGCAATAGTAAAATATCAGATGTTGAAACAGCAAGAAAATGTTTCAAATGTTTCAAATTGGTTCCGAAATAACAAATTAATAGTAAACGAAAATAAAACGGTTTTAATGCAGTTTTCCATTTCAAATAAAAAATTCTGTGCTCCATTGAAAATGAACGGTGTACCATTGACTGATGTTAAGGCAACAAAATTTTTAGGTGTCTCAATTCAGTCGAACTTTAAATGGAACGTCCATTTAAATGAATTGAACACAAAATTAAGTTCATTATGCTACGCGTTCAGAATTCTTGCAAATTCAGTCAGCCTTAATACTCGTTGTGTATATTTTGCGAATGTTCATTCCCGCCTGAGATATGGCATAATATTCTGGGGAAATACATCTTATAGCTCCCAGACTGTTAGATTACAAAAACGAATTGTACGAATAATAACCAAATCCCACCCACGTGATTCATGTAAGCCTCTCTTCATTAATCTAGGAATTTTACCATTACCTTGTCTGTTTATTTACGAATCAGTTGTTTTTGTCAAAAATGACTTGCTTAAGGGCGGGAATATATTTTCAGAAAATGCCAATGTCTATTACTATAACACTCGACGACATTTTCATCAGGTGACAGTATCAACAGCTCAGTACAAAAAATTCACATACAATACATGTACATTATTTTACAACACTTTTCCAGACGACATTAAACGATTAAATTCAATAGAAAAGTTTAAATCACAAGTGAAATCGTATCTGCTGCATAACTTTCTATACAAGTATAGACTATACTGAGCATCACAAGAAAAGTAACATTAATTTTAACAATGATACATAATGCATTATTTACCATTTGGACTGTATAAATGTGTATAAACAATCTGTAACAAGTATTGTACTACAGCCTCCGGGTCAATGACCCCCAGCTCGTTCAGGTTTTTCGTCCAGTTTCCCTGATCCATTGAGCAAATGCTGAGATGGCCCCTTGTTTTGCTTCTGGACATAAATGTAACTTCATTTTCTGTGCACGTCTTCTAGAATTCAGTGGGAAATACAATTATTCAAATTATCGTTTCTATGTTGTCGCGGCAGGAAGTATTATTCCGAAGGACATGGATAAGAGCCAAAATTTATTGCTTATTTATCCTTGAAAATAGATTTTATTACATGGGAGGGTTGTTGTTGGTTTTTATTTATTTATTTATTTTATTTAATTTAAGTAGTATATGACTTAGTGTAGGGATCACAGAATTTTGAAAATGTGCACACAATTCACTTTTCCCCATAGCACGTCATACGCAGTTTGAACTGGTTTTTTTTGTCGTTAAATAAATAAATAAATAAATAAGAAAATGGTGATTAAGCATTACTTTAAATGCGAAATTTGAAACTCTTTTTCGCAGGAATTAATTTAGTTATTGAAAAATTTCATTTAAAGACATTTCAAGTACTTTCACTCACAAATTCAATAATGTAGACAAATCTATCGAAATATGCATATGAATGGCGTGTGACATATTTTAAAAAAATTACATATGCGCAATTAAAAAAATAATGCACCACAACGAATTCCATGTCATCTTAAACAGCGTAATTTTCAATATCCGAACACAAACTTTGAAGCAAAAATGTGGGGCCATTTTTGAGAAAATGATGTTATGCGTAATTTTGAGCTCATTTTATCAGAAAACTGTTGAGTTTTAAGAAACCTTGAATGACATTATTTGAATCACATGTACTCATCATTACAATATCGTGAATAAATCGTATCTAATGCAAATATTACCGACGAGTGACATAAGTGAAAAAAATTGTATTAAAAAAACACAAAAGAATAGAGCAATATGGCGTTTATGTCATCCCATAGAGTTTTTTGTCACTATACTTACCAAACATTTAAAGAAAAAAATTGGAGCCATTTTTGATAAAATTTTGTTTTTGTAATTGTTTAAAATTGCAAATATTGCACGCATTATTGCACGAAAACTACTAAATTATTCAAAAGAATGTTCAGGACCTTCATGAAAGAAATATTTATGGACAACAAATTTCATTTGAAGGAAAAATTTCCGTCTTCAATTTTGTAGTTGTAGGAAGACACGGAAAAAAATCAAACTTTTGCAATTTTCGAAAATTTAGAGTTAACCGCGAAAATAGGACTTATGCCAACATTATAAGTGTATTTTACATATTAAGTGTGTAAGAATAAGTTCTTGCAAGAAATTAAAAAAAAGAAATTAGAGCAGTTTTTAAGAAAATTTTGAAAATGTCCGGGGAGCTTTATGTAAAGTACCCTCAAATGTTAAAGAATATTTTTCAAAATCTCAAAGCTTCAACTATAGCTAGATTGACAGGGGTTTCTTCAATTTGGAAAAAATCCTACGCGTGGTTTCGGCACTAGCAGTGTTCACGGACGGATGGACAGGCAGGCAGACGGACGGACGTTTTGCTTTCAATTGGTTTCTCATAGTAAAGTTTTCGAATTTCTATGGTGTGGACTGGCTTTAAAGTCTCGCTCCATTCTCTGGCCAGCTGCCATCTATCGTATTTGAAAGTACATTTTGTTGACATGTTCTCAAGTTTTTGCTTGCCTAATAGTACAACCGAAATATTACGGTAAGAATACTAAAAAAGAATAAAACCTCGTCCTAGATAAAAATTTTCATTAAAAATTTGAGGCAGTTTTTAAGAAAATGGCAACTAAGCATTACAGTAAATGCAAACTTTGAAGCTATTTTTCATAGGAATCTATTGAGTTTTTGAAAAACTTCATTTGAAGTAAGTTGAAGCACTTCCAGTTACAAATGTAATAATGTATACAAATCAATGAAAATGTGCATATTAAGGGCGTCAGAGATTTTTCAAAGAATTACATTTCTGTAAGTTTTGAAAAAACAAAAGAAAACACCAAAGTTCACTTTACGTGATATTAAACAGTGCCATTACCACTTCTTGTTGGAAAAGTTTGAAGAAAAAACTTGCTGCCAATTTTGAGAAAATCGTGTTTTTGTTATTTTTAAAAATTGCGAATATTGCACGTACTATTGCGTGAAAACTACCAAAATTTTCTAGAAAAAAAATCTACACGACTTTAATGAAAATTTATTTATGTACAACAAATTTCATCCGAAGGAAAAGTCTCTGTCTTCAATTATGTAGTTTTAGTAAGACAATTAAAACAATTCAAACTTTTTCAATTTTCGAAAATTCAGATTTAACCATGTGAATCGGACCTATGGTCACATTTATAAGTATTTTTCTACATTCATTCAAGAAAATTAAAGAAATAATTTGGAGCCTTTGTGAGAAAATTTTGAAAATGTCCGGGGGGCTTCATGTAAAGTACCCCCAAATTTTAAGAATATTTTCAAAATTTCAAAGCTTCAACTAGGTGCAGAGAGACAGTGGTTTCTTCAATTTGGAAAAGATCGTACGTGTGGTTTAGGCGCTGGTGTTTGTTCACATAGGACAGACAGACAGACGAACGGCCGTTTTGTTTCCAATTGGTTTTTCGGCAATGAAGACCCACAAAATAGGGATTCTGGCTACACCACGTGTTAGAGGATTTTTTTCTTTTAATTTAGCAATTGGTTTTATGCACTTATTCGTCACAAGAGCCCGGCAATGAATTTTTTTCCGCCGAGTATCCGCGGGATTTTGCGCACAGCATTACATAATTTTCTTTATACTACGTATATTACTCCGTATATACGTACGTATACGAGAAAGTAAAACTGTTTGTGGGCGGCTATAGATGGCAGGTAGCAGGAGGATGGGGCTTGACCGTAAAGCCAGACAACACCAAGGAAATTAGAAAACTTTACTACAAGAAAGTCTGTGCCATTCTGTGACGCCATTAGTTTCTAACGTGACACAATAAGGATGAATCCAATGCATGTTCTTGGGTACGTTTTCTTTTCCACTTTTCTTTCTTGATTTGAACGTATCAAAATATAGAAATAATAAATAAGGTGTTTGGATGTGGAATTTCGGGCCTGCAGGTATGTGTAATGGCTTTCATATCTTGATATTTCTTGTATTTACTTTTGTCATTTGAAATTTTTCTTAGTATTGTGCTTAGAAATGGTACTTAGTTTTGTGCTTTTTTTCCTCTCAATTTTTAGATTTTATTAGGTCTACTCTCTTAAATGAGAGCAACTGCGCTAAATCTGTCACTGGCCGGATAAAAAGGTGATAGCGGTGGTGCTTGCAGCAGGTGGAGCTGTCGTGCCCGGACCTCGGCCAGCGGCGGCAGACGTTCGCGTGCCACAATACGCCGTCGGAGGTGATTCTCAACCACAAGTCGAAGAGTCTCAGCGACATCCTGACGGAGGGGCAGCGCGCCATGGTTCGTTCGCGCTCCTCCGTGCCCAGCCTCGGCGGGCAGCAGGTCTCGGGCACGGACGGGGCGGCGGCGGCGGGGGTGGCGGCGGCGGCGGGGACGGCGGGCGGCGGCGGGGGCGGCGGCACATTGGCGGGGTCCGCGGCGTCGCTGGCAGTGGCGGGCGCCGGGTGCACCGCTGCCGCCGCCGCCGCCGCCGCCGCCGCCAACGCTGTCGCAGCCACCGGGAAGCCCCGGCTCGTCAAGCAGAAGAAGTCCCTGTGCGAGGAGCGCGCCCGCGAGGAAGAGGACGACGAGGACGAGGAGGAAGACGAAGACGACGAGGAGGACGAGCCTACCGACATGCGGGACCTCATCAAGGCGCTGCCCGAGTTCAAGATATCAGGTCAGTCGCAGAGTCAGAGTTCCGAGTACAGAGCTGGCGCTGTCAGTCTCAAGGAAAAGGCGCAGAGCGAAATCTCCAGTCTTCCACCTGCTCTCATATTCCAAAATCCATTCCCACTACACTTCCCTAGGAGTATTGTTTAATTACAACGAAGTAAATAAAACAAAACATTCGTTTCCAAGAGCGAATCGTTCACTCTGTTATCATCATTAACTAGTGGTGCTACCACAGCACTTACTTTCTCGCATTATTGGATACAGCTGTGTAATATTGAAATATGGCAATTTCTGCCCTACTAACACCTCAGCTATTATTTGAAAACGTTTAGTTCAAAGCACCTGTGATGCATATCTTCATTCATTTCGATACACTGAGCAAAAATCATTTCTTACTTTTACAAATGAAACAAACAGGAATAAATTAGCCTTGTTACAGAATTCGCAGCGAATTATACAGAAGCGATCAACACATTATTGCCAGCGAAGCGTTATCGTAATTACGTGACGTTTGGCAAATATTTTCTTAACAATTCTTTGCAAAAACCCTTATTTGCATCTGTATTCGGATTTCAACTTGTTTATGGGTTAGTCATAGTACATCATACAGAGTTGATAAATTATTAACTACAATACTAATAAACTAATTAAGTGACTAATATTCTACGATTTGTAATATTAAGTTAATTTATTATCCTTTTTAAATATTGACACTGCCTCAAACGAAGCGCAGGAAAATAAAACATTAAAATTAATAATAATGTGATTCATTGCTTTTATTTCAAACATTTTATAAACGATTATCTGTGGCCAAACTCTTCTAATGTGCACTAATAAACACTTAAAATAGTAAATTGAACCCTTTAACGTTCAATACCCGAGAAACACCGACGTGTTTTCTATGTAAAAATATAAATCAAATCCTTATTTTGAAACCCATTTACCGAACAAGCGAACAAAAGTTTTATAAAAAAAAACGGATAATGGACGTTGTATTATACTGTTTTATATTCTTTAAAATTATGTAAGACTATAATATGGAATGTATTGTTGGTGAAATGCTGAAATATGCATAGATAAGTAACCTTTTGTTGGGTCAAAATTTGTATGTTCTATACCTCGCAACACAGACAAAAAATATAGGTTAATATAGCTTTCAAATCATTTCTACAAGTTTAATTTGTAAACGTATAACACAAGCTCAACTGCAAATAAAACCGCTTTATCTTCTCGGTGTTCGTCACCATTATCTCGCCGTTCAACAGTGACCTTCTTACATATCCATTCCGGCATTGTAACGCAAATTTCAATTAAGATTTCAATCAAAATACATCAATAAATTGAGGATACAAAATAAAGAATAGATTAAAAATATAATTAATATTGGTATTTTAAATAGTAAATTATAATTAAAATTAAATTACTTTTTATACCCTTTGGATCCATTCCTGTCCTCCGAGGAGTTCTTCGTGGCCCGAAGTTGTCTTTTTTTTTTATTATTAATTCTTGTTCGACATGCAAATGTGGACGTGTACCATTACATTTCTTTTTTTCACAATCAAATAAACTAGAACAAATAACATTGTATTAATTTCTAAGGTTACCCAGGAAGAGTCCTACCTTATAATTTATTTACAATGAATTTAATATTTATCTTTTACTTGGAATTTCATACTGATAATTAAGAACGGTTGAAAGAGATCTTTTGAATATAGAGTCAAAATGCGGGAAAAATTAGTACATTATTTGCCTAATTTAAATGTGTTAGTTGCTTGACAAGATGAGTAATTAAAGGTACTACAACGGGACATACTTTCTTGCAGGATTGAAAGGGGTTATGTAATATTCAAATATTGTAATTTCTGCCATACTTAAAATTCAGTTATAACTTGAAAATATCTAATTCAAACGAATCGCCTCTCGTTCTTATTAACATTTATTTCCATTGTCAGGAAGAGTAGTCATTTCTTTTTCCATGTGAAACGATCAAGAATAAATTTACATATTTCAGTATTTACAGAACAATGCACAAAAGGAAAAATAATTTTACACATATCTTGATTACATTTGAAGTGAGCTTTCAATTTTTTAATACCATAATAAATAAATAATAATAATAAAGATGACTCATATTTCGTGCAGAAATAGCGATGACGTAATGATTCGTGCCATAATATGCCATATTATGAACGATTTTGCTAATGGAAAATGGTTGTTTATAATGCTGGTATACAAAAAAATTAACATTTATTCTTATCATCTATACATTACAGTTCTGTCAAATTTATGTGAATTACTTTCATTTTAAACATTGAAACACCGTACTGGTTCGTAAGCTTACGTTCGTAATTTTGTTCGATAGCTTCTTGACTGTCTAGAAGAATATTGTCCTTGGTGTTCCAATTCTTGCGTACTTTCCCAAATTAAAAAAAAAAGTGTTCTAGAATGTCCTCAACGATTGCAATAATTGGACTTAATATTCCCACTATAATATTCCCATAATAATTTTAATACGCGATCGCGAATTTCCATATGTGTTTTGTATGAAACACCTACTCGTGACTGACTATATTCATGTACTTTTTGCAATGGAGTCTGTTTAATTCCAACTTCCAACCATTATATTAATAAAAATTCTCAATTACAATTTAATATCACAATTTACACAAGACCAATTTCTCAAATTTCAAACTAAACAAATTCCCGGCTTACTATCGTCTACATAATACCCAGTCTATATTGAAAATCCGATCGTGCCTCACCACCCCCTTAAGTGTACTCTCTACGACATTTTTCTAGAGACTGAATCCATGCGTCCTTCCTGACGATCATGACCATCCAACATCACACTTTCACCTCTACACACTTTTTGCTCCTAATGTGTTCTGGCCGTGTCCATTTTTACAACGTTCTGACTCAAACATGAAATATTAATCCTTGTTGATCCGTTGTCCTAACAAAGCGTATTCTTGGGCTGAAAACGATGCCATATTCCAACGCTAAATGTTGATTTTATCATTAAAAACTAATTCCAAGGTTCTTGGCTTATCACAATAGCTAGTTCTTTAAAATTTGATCATTACGAATAAAACAAGCTTTTAATATTTGACTTAAAAATTTATTTTAAATAACTTCGTTTATTCGTTATTTAACTTCGTTAACAGCGTTGATGTGTTTTTGCAGTGCCATCCCATATAGGACAAGCAGATGTTATTGTGGTACAAATGATAGATTTATAAATGAAGATACCTGAATCAATTGAGAGTACTGATTTTTTATTAATGAACGGGTATAAATTAAGGATTTTGATACGTGGATAGTTGGTGGGACACCTGTTATATTTCATTAATTTCAAGCACAAATTTCACAAAAACTAATATTTTTTCAAAGAAATGTTCATGATATTTTTAATGAGCTTTTTTTGGAACAGATTTTGATTGAGACAAGAATCTCCATCTTCCATTTTATTGTTTCCAAATGTCAAGTTTTTGCAGTTTTCGAAAATACAAAAAGCCCAACGAAAATTAGACTTGCGCTATTCTTTTAAGCACTGCTTCTTCTATCTGCGGAAAAAATTAAAAATTTTGAGCGATTTTTGAGAAAATAATTTTTTTAGAAATTGCGTAAATTTCAAGCACAAAATTACCCAGCTACTCGTTTTTGTTAAAAAAATGTACATGACTTTTGCAAAAACTTATGTTTTACAACAGACTTTGCCTCAGGCAAAACTCTCCATCTTCAATTTTATAGTTTTGAAATTTATTTTTGCAATTTTTGAAAAACCGAGTGATACCGAAAATGAAATCAGAACCATATTTTTTACCGTCTCTTATTACATGTGCGGAGAAAATTTAAAGAAGAAATTGGAGTAGTTTTTGAGAAAAAATGTAATTTCCTTTAAAATTTCATATATTTCACGCAAAATTACAGGAAAACTACTCATATTTGAAAAGTTAAGCATGACTTTATTTCAAGATGTCTATAAGGAACAGATTTCATTTATGAAAAAATTTATGTTCAATATTATAATTGTAGGAAGACGCCGAGAAAAATTTGACTTTAGTATTTTTCGAATAATCAGTGATTTCAACGCAAATGAGACTTCACCAATCTCTCAAGCATTCATTACCCTATTTGAGGATAAAGTTTAATCAAAACGTGTGATGCCATTTTGTTTCCTATTTTAAAAATGTCCGAGGGGCTTTATGTAAAGTACCCTCAAAATTCAAATTCCAGAGGCCGTGACATCAGCCAGAACGATTGGAGAATATCAATTTTGGAGCAAATTGGTTCTTCGGTTTATGCGCTAGTGTTGTGCACAGACGGACGGATAGAAAGACGTTTCGCCGTTAATCGATTTTTACATATCAAGGACCAACAATACATGAATTCTGGCTACACTAAGTGTTAAAGGATTATTTTTTTTATATTTAGCAATTGGATTCATTCACTTTTTCTTTACCAGGGCTCACCCATTGGAGTTTTTGTGTCCAAAATTCATGCGCGTGAAGTTGGCACTGCCACCAAACCGAAAACCACTGAAACCATTGCCAATCATTTGTACCTCGTTTGTAACTCGTTTGTACCACAATAACATTCGTTTGAACCAAAACCACTTGCAAGGCACAGCATTTTCAACTGTGGTGGTGCCAACTTCACGTTGGCAGCGCCACCATCGTTAACGAAAGTAAACCATACTAAATCGTCTGTAGCTCATTTGTACCAGATTGTTCTCCCAAATTCGCTGTTTTTAGGCGCACGATTACAATACTTTCCATTCTTATGTAAGGATAAGAAAGTTAAAATCCAAAAATAATTACAGTTATTCTTTTAAAAAATTCTCGAGAAAAAACGCCGCTTTTTCATTTGAAGCGGTTGAGATGTACTTCAACTAATTCTTCATAGTCTAATATTAAGATCACGATCTTACTGATAATGCTTCCTTTGTAGTAAGGAATTCTTATTGGGTTCATAATTTTCACAGAGAATGCAAATGATTGCTAGAGGGGGTTTGACTTCCTATAAGCCAATGATTGTAACACCCTAGCAACTACATACCCATTAAACTGGCTCCCTCCTAAAAAGGGAAATCTATTCCAGCATCTGCCTTCAGATCTTCAACGAATCTCACCCTCGGATATTAACAATTGCCCTGATTTTCCCTCTAAATGGAAACAATAGTAGGTTAAAAGTTTTATTAGAATAATATGAATGATATAAAATTAGTGATGATTCCAACATTGGTTTTCAGACAGAAAACATTTGAAATTCATCATTTATATGTAATTAATCATTACTTCCAATGTTTTCCAAAAGGTTGTCTTCAAAGGTATATCAACCCACAATTTGAAATATTTATTTATACCTTCATTTAAGAAAACGATAAATTGTTATCTGAAAATATCACATTAATCAATGCATAATGTTGGTCTAGTTACCCAAACCTCTTTTCCATTATATTGGCATGAATTAATCTTAATTATTTTCGGAAATTTTCCCATTCTCACAATGGATATCAAAAGTGCATGAGTTTCATCAGTGAATAATGTAACTAGTTTATGCTACGATTTTTATTCTTGACACAACATCGTTTTCTTTCTAGACTACTCATTCGATTATTGTTATTTATGTCAATTACTCTAAATTTATTTAAAAATCAAAGTAATCTACAAAGCGTTATACGTTAGTACTTAAGGATAAATGTTACACATCTCCTGTTGGTTGAATTATGTAAATGAACGTCACAGAGCATCTCTAATAACCTAATACTCATTTAGTACATTTGGATCAACTCATCCAATTACACACAGGACCGTGTCCCTTAAAAAAGGCAAACGGCTGAATATTTTCTCTATGTATCATTTTTTTATTCGTCTGTAAAAATAAAGCGAAGCTAACGAGGCAACTCTCTGTGTAGGTACACGTATTACTGCAAACAATAACACCCGCTCATCATTGCAGATAAATTTAATATTCCGTACGCAGTGCCTGTCACCGGAGTAACGCAGCACGCGCGGAAGATAAAACGGAGGCAGGGCCGCCAGGCTGCGCTACCGGCTACGGGCCAGCGGAATCTAATACTTGCCCTCATGAATACATCCGCGGGACAGCGCGACTCTCGCGTCTCTTATGAATACGCGAGGAGTGGGGGTGGAGAAGGGGGAGCGCCGTTGATGGCGTAGGGTGCGGACTACTCGTATGATGACGAGGGATATCGAGGATGCGGGTGAGGGGTGATAATAGCTGCGGAGAGGAGAGGGCTCTGATAAGGGGATGGGGCGGAGGGGTGGGGATGGGAGTGGCGATAGCGAGGGGGGAGATAGGAGTGGCAAAGTTGGCAATAGTAGTCGCGGGGATGTGGTAGCAGAATTGGAGGCGGGGGCGGAGCCTCGGTTGGCAGCGCCTGGCGCTGTCTTTGATCTCGCTGCAAGATCCTACGTGCCGTCTTTGAGGGTGTGATTTTTTATTTCTCCTTTTCCTTGTTCGTCTCCTCGGTTCGGGCTTCTATCTCGTGTGCTCGCTGTCCTTTGAACGACCGTCTGCTTGTCGGGCTCCCAGACGGAGGACGGGGCTGACGATTCGCAGAACGAAGGGACGATGACAGAGACCGTTGGGCAGTGCCATGAACATAATGCTAGAATAGATATCTCCTAAAGAAGACAGGGACCAGCATAACGAGAATTTATGATTACACGAGTTATTATTTCTACAACGGAATAGGGTGAATAAAAATGTAAGGCAAATAGATGAGGTAAGAGAAATGAACTGTTAAATTTTAATGTACAATTCAATTACCAAGAATAATGTTGATATATCCGAGATCGATAAATTCCGACACCGTTTCACCGATATCCGTGAATGTTCCAAATGCTTTTTCTTCTTTTGAGGTTTAATGGTAGTGTGTGCAACTTCCGCTTCCTTTATGTGCGCGTTCTCTGTGGCAGGGCACGGGCACGGGCACGGGATCAACCGGCGCTGCGGCAACGTGTTCAAGCAGAGCTCCATGAACGAGGAGCTGATGTCCGCGGAGCGGCTGCGGGAGAAGGAGCGCGTGCGACAGAACATCCAGAAGCAGGCGTCGCTCAATGAGGAGCTCATCTATCGGCGCCACCGGACTCTCGACTCACTGCGGGACACGCTCTTCTCCACGTCGACCGCCAAGCGCCTGCAACTGCTCAAGAACGGGCTCACCAACAAGCTCAAGAGCTCCACCACGGGCATCGAGAAGGTGGCCGGCTCCTCCTTCAAGAACGGCTTCGTGCGCATCCTGCAGGGCTGGAAAGGCGGGGAGATGACGCCCGTGGCCAAACCTCCGCCTACGCCCACCTCTGCCGAAGGCCTTTCCCCCAAGACGCCTCCGCCCGACTACAAGCGCAACCACAGTTACTCCATAGACGACAACAACCGCAAGGACGTCACCAAGCCCGGCGAGCGCCGTCACTCGCGCGAGGACGGCTCCGACTCGTCCAAGGACAGCAGCCTGCAGAGTGACACCAGCGTCGACTCGGAGGACAGCTTCGCGTCCGTCATCTTCGTGCCGAAAGCGGACGGGGCGCCGGGCGGCGGCGCCGGCGGCGACGCGGGCGGCGGCGGGCCCGGGGGCGGCGGCACCGCCCTCAGCACCCCCTCGGGCTCCGTCACGTCGCCCGCGCTGCCGTCGCAGCTCTCGCCGCCCAAGTCGCCCCAGCCCACCTCACCTAAGGTAGACCCTGGCAGGCTGGCCCTTATTGCTGCTGGCACTCACGTCCTTCCCCGCATGGTCCTCCTGCGCCGACTACCACCGTTTCGTTTCTTGCCGCCCTTGCACAGTGCCGGCAGTCGCTTGTCTTTATCCTCACTCGCACAATCTGGGACAACTTATGAAATTCCTTGTTGGATTCGATCGGCTAACGACTGATCACAGTACACACCGTGCACGATCCTCGAATCTGACCTTTCACGCGTAAACCATGGCGTTCTTTCTCTTGAGACCATGTTACACTTTTTCTGCATGCCTTGTCATGCACCGCTTCGGGCCCGGTGGGTGAGGGATTCCCTCAGCTGGATCGGCGCTTGGAGCGGAGACCTTGCGGTACACCTGCCTACTCCCTCCTCACCCGTGCCGCAGGTGAAGATGCAACCCGGGCCGCTGACGTTGCTGAACGGCGGAGCGCCGCCGCCACCGCCTCTCCCAGCGTCGTACGCCGGCCCGCCGCCCACGCCGCCACCGCGCCACCTGCAGCTGGAGGTGGGGATGCCGCCGCCCCCGCCTCCGCCGCCGCCGCCGCCCGCCGCCGGGCTGCTGGAGGAGGCCAAGGTGGAGGCGCTGGCGCCAAAGCTGCCCCTCAACACGCCGGCTGCGGCCGACGGCGCGGGGGCGGCGACGGGGCCCGTCGAAGAGCCCACACCTGCGTGCGCGACGGAAGTTCCAGGGACCGCCGCCGACGACGACGAAGAGGACAGCGAACTGGCGGCAGAGATCCGCCACAACGAGCGCCTGCGCCAGATCCAGGAGCTGCTCCGCTCGCGCGCGCTGCCTGGTGGCAGCAGACTCACCGGTGAGCGCCTTCCCTCATATCACTTTATGAGCTCCCGATTGGTCATATAATGGTCACATGTAATCATGGTGATTAAGACAACTAATTAAAGATCTCGCTCTTTGAAAAACTAATGCAGTCGAAGGTAGCCAAGTAGGATTTCTGTTAATTCACTCTTAGAGATCTGTTTCACAAACCCAGTTTATCACATATTTAAATACAAAATGTATTAATTTAACTGAAAAAGGAAAGGCTTATGCCCATCAGAGTCACATCAATTTCAGTTTCAAAGAATGATAATAAAAATATAACACTTTTGCCAGAAGCTTTATTTATAAACAAAGTGGAAAGTGTTTATTACCTATTATTACTCTGTTAACCGCAAGTTAAAAATTAAACTAAAAGTGTTTGTTTTGGCACGTTAATTTATTTAAAACGTGCTTCAAGTGCCTTACCTTCTTCAAATTCACAGAATATTTTACATTTTTCATTCGCTAGCAATGAATTTAGCTTTTTCCTCAACATTTGCGACGTGCGTAGAGCAGATTCTTCGTTAGCACGCTCAAGTATGCACTTGCCTTCAACAAAATTTTCAGTAAGTTAATTTGAATAAGAATTTGGGAACGTGTACTGACATCCAAAAATTTCGGAAAATACTATCTTTCGGAGAGAAACAAGAAAGTCAAGTTCGCTGTAAGCAAACACCGCTTTTCGTGTTTCAAACAGATTTCATCAAATCTGGATGGAAAAAGTTTCGATTAAACAGATTTTACATTCTCATTAGTAGTGGATTTTTCGTGTAAAAATGTTATAATTACTCTCACAGATGTATTCCACTTATCCATATTTGGATATATTAAAATATTTTACAAGTTTACGAAAAATGAACAATGCTGTTGGGTGTCTAAGTCCGCAATTTTTATTGCAGTAGTAACAAGGTAGTTTTCCAGAACAGAACAAGGTAGATTTCCTCATTTTGATTTTTTGCAATTTAAGGAGAAACGAAATGCTTTGATTGGTTTGGAGAAGGTCCGCAAAACATACGCAAAATAGTGTCTTATAATAGTGGTCTTATTATTGTTTTTCTAAAATACAAACTTATTATTTTCTAAAATGAAACAAAATGTAAGCTCCTGCTGTAGCATGACAAGTTTTTCAAACACTTCGTTTTTCCTCTCGCTAAAAAAATTAGAAATGTGGTTTATCTCAATATTGTCCTAATACATTACTTCAAAAATGATTTTAAATTTTGGCATTCAATTTTTCGTTTGGCATGCCTAAAATTACATTAAATTACTTCACCTTCGATATATACCTTTGCTTCACCCAATATTGCCATAAATATTAATCCCACTTCATTCAAATTTAGGATTCTCAGTTTCCTTGATAAATGTTTTCATATTTGCTAATATTCACTGAAAATAAAATGCAGAGGTTTATGGCAGAGTTAATTTGCTTGCTGCAGGAGAGCAAAAGTGTTATTACTTGCTGCTTATGTACGTGAATGAACCATTCATTTACGTGAATGTTTATGCACTTCAAAGACCTTAAACTCCTGTCAACTAACATTAAATAACCGAGACCATGAGAAAGGCCTACTACGCCTAGTGGTATCAAACTGGGAGACCAACAGAAGCCGTGAGCACCACACAGGTTTCAGGTCTCATAGAGACAGTAGTTACGACATTGATGAACGGTGAGAGTAGAGCGTTACCATTCGGAATTCTAATGATGTGGCGACAACCAACAGACCGCAGTACTGACTGCTACTTCTGTTCTGTGCTTGAGAAGGAATTTATTAGTAAGAACAAAAGTATTGTGTATACAAACACTATTCCGCTAGCAATTTTACCCGTTTCCTTGTGGTTCTGATGAACCAGCCCCACAGCGTCCGAAAAATTGACAAAATTGTCCCTCCTCTGAATCTGAATTCGATGCAGAAATGGTCGATTCTACCTCTGATTGTGATTTCTCGATGGAAGATTTTGGAAAGCAAATCTAAACTTTTCAAGTAAAGTACTTTATTTAAATGTTCTCGAGATCTTGGACTTACAAAGGAATCTGCCGAGATACTCAGGTCTATATTTCGCGAAAAGAACATGTTACGTTACACCAGTAACGATGAACCATTGGTACAGATATTACGAACTAGACTTTATACACTTTTCTTTTTTAAATATATTTATTTCATGTTCAATTTTCTACAAATTTTCAGGATTTTTGAATAAAATGATACAGAACGTTTTGGAGATGCCAGAATTCATACCATAATTATTGGTAATTGTGATTTTATTTTAAAAATATATTCGAGTAAAATTGGAATTTTATTAAATATTTTGTATTTCTGAATATAAATTTAGAGTTTTAAGAGAAGTCATTATTTAGCATTAACGTAGAAAATTATTTATGGAGGATGAAATATATCTTTGGGGATGCGGGAACGAATTATTTTTATGTGATAACTTTTTCCCAGATCGAAAAGTTGATAAGCAGGATAATTTGTTAAGGAGTGGAAGAAATTAGAAGATTGATTAATGATAAATGTTTTAAATAGTTCTATTTGTAATTCTTTATGTATCTGTTTGTTGGAGATGAACCATTCAGCCTTAAGAATTCTCAGTAAATATTTATTTTGAATAGTTTGTATTTTCTTCATGTTTGACGCAGATGCATTACACCAAATCGGGCATGCGTATGTAAGTGATGGTCGTATTATTGCCTTGAATGTTGATATACCACAATCAATTTGTAATTTTGGAAACTTATTAGTTAAGGGGTACAATTTTAATATTTTTTGGGAAGTATTATTGACCATACTTTGAATATGTGTTTTCCACATTAATCGACGGTTTAAATAGAGTCCTAAATATTTAATTGGAATATGATTTTCTATCCAGAGTATATTTGTATTATTTATTTTGAGACATGGCTGATTAGTTGGTCTGCAAAGTGAAAATTTTTGTTTGTGTTTTAGATGATTTTATTATTCATCTCCATTGTTGAGTCCATTTAATACATATATATATATATATATATATATATATATATATATATATATATATATATATATATATATACTAGGTGACCCGGCGAACTCTGTTCCGCCTTAACAGCCGGTCCCATCTTTTTCTCGCGTCGCACTCACTGTGAGAAACTGTACTATCCTTGTTGCACTGCGTACGTGCAAAAACGTGCGTCCTCACACAGGAACGCTGTCGAACGGGATAAACAGTATCCTATGTCCGTCTCCTGGCTCTAAGCTTCCTGCTCACCAAATCGGTACAGCCGTTCTTGAGTTATTAATAAACGAACACGACTATATATAGATATAACGGCGAACGAAAGGCGGCTATCATTATCGCCTTCTGTTATCAGTGCGGCGTTACAACAATGGGTTACAACAGACAACAATGACCGCTAACATGCGAAATCACGCAAAAACGTGCGAAAACGTGCAAAAACGTGCATTCTCACACAGGAACGCTGTCGAACGGGATAAACAGTATCCTATGTCCGTCTCCTGGCTCTAAGCTTTCTGCTCACCAATTTTCAGTCAAATCGGTACAGCCGTTCTTGAGTTATAAATAGTGTAACTAACACGACTTTCTTTTATATATATAATATATATATATATATATATATATATATATATATATATATATATATATATATGTGTGTGTGTGTGTGTGTGTGTGTGTGTGTATATATTGAGAGAGAGAGAGAGAAAGAGGTAGAGATAGAGGTAGTTGTAGATGTAGCTGTAGCTGTAGCTGTAGCTGTAGCTGTAGCTGTAGATGTAGATGTAGATATTTTGTTTGTATATTTTTGTGATACAAAAAAAAAATGCAGTGTCGTCAGCATACAGTGCTATGGTGGTAAAAAGGAGGCATGGAATATCTGACATATATATTGAAAAGTAAAGGAGAGAGTGTCGATCCTTGAGGAATTCCTGAGAAGATACAACGAGAAGTAGAATAAGATGTTTTAATTTTGACAAAAAAATTACAATTATGTAAATTTTTTTATTATTTTGAATACATATATGGAAATTCCTATTGAATGTAATTTATATAATAATCCAGAATGCCAATCTTTATCAAATGCTTGGGCTATATCAAGGAAAATTCCAACTGTAAGTTCCTTTTTATGAAAGTTTTGAGCTATTAATTCAGAAACACATAGTAATTGGTGAGTAGTCGAATAATCGGAACGAAAACCAAATTGATAATTTGGAATAGCTTGTATCGAGTTAATATAGGATAACCGATGGGAGTGTAATATTTTTTCAAAAATTTTAGATAATGAAGATAAGAGACTAATAGGTCTGCACAAGGGAAGGTGAGGATCGTTGACTAGTTTACATATGGGGATAAGGTGAGCTAATTTTCATGATTGTGGGAAATAAGAAACACGAAGCATTGAATTGAATATACTTGTTAGTTTTGATAAAATTTGTAAATTAAATTCTTTTATCATTTTGTTTGTAATAGAATCATAGCCTGATGTTTTGTGTATATTCAATTTTTGTGTTGTTTTTTGAACTTCTACTGGAGAAATAAATTTTATTTTTGAAAGAACTGAATAAAATGAAGAAGACATAAAAGATTCAACTTCATTATTAAAAATTTGATCTATTATAGGGTTCGGGGCAAAAGACTGTTCTAATTGATTTGCAATTAAATTTGATTTTTGAAAATCAGTATAGGCAGATATAGTACCGTTGTTTAATATTGGTATAGGGGAATAAGATTTTTTTCATTTTTTAATTGTTGACCATTGTGATCTGCTATTAGGATGTATCTGTGTAATGTAATTTTGAAATTTGTCTAATTCATATGAGTCTATACATGATTTCATAATGTGTGATAACTTGTTGATTTTTCTTTTAATGTCAGGGTGACGAGTTTGTTGCCAGAATCATCTTAGGATATGTTTGGATTTAATAAGATTTAAGATATTTATAGGGAGAGAGCGATTATAAATGTACGGTTTAAAGTATATACTACATATACTTTACATTTATGAATTTACAGAATTAAAAATATTTATATGCATCTAGAACTATGTTAGTGAATTTTTCGATTTCTATATCAATTGTTTGTGTATTATCTACGTTTTTGGGAAGTTAAAATTTGAATCTATATATGAACGACATGCATTCCAATTTATTCGAATGTTTTGAGGGGATAATTAATTTTTAATAGTGAAGAATTAAAACATATTTTAATAGGGAGATGGTCGGAATCTAATCCAGGAAGTGGAGATTGAAAGAATTGTAAATTAACGTTTTTTTTCGTAATTATTATATCTAAAAATCTGGTATTATATTGTTGTGATTAGAGTAATAGGTTGGTTCAAAGGGAGCGTGTATGTTCAAATTATTTTGAATTATATATTCTTGTAGAAGAATTCCCTGTGGATATCTTGAAATGCAACCCAAAAAGTGTTTTTGCTGTTGAAGTCTCCCATGAGAATAATTGGATTAGAAGATTGTAAAATGAGGTTGTAAATTTGAGTGGGAAAGGGTTTGTTTGGTGGTTTATAAATATAATATAAAGAATAAATGGTATTATTTATTTTAATTTCTAAAGCTATACATCCTAAAATGTCAGATATAGGAAAAAAATTTTGTTGATGAATTATAGAATTCTTAATTATTATTGCTACTCCCCCAGAAGCATGATAAAAAATTCTATAAATTTTATAACCTTTCAAATACATCTTTAGGGGTTAGATGCGTTTCAGAAATACATGCTATTATGGTATGGTATGATAAAATGTGATTAAAAATATTTTTTTGTCGTTTTAGTCCATTAGAGTTCCAGTTTAGTAGTGTTATATTTAGATTTATATTGTTACTAATGGCCATTTAAAACTGGGAGAAAGAGGTTTTGTCATAAAGTCTTAATTTGTGGGATAAGTGTAGAAATAATTTGTTGAATTACATTGGAAATTAAAGTTGTGTGATTTGAAGTAGAAGGGTACATCAGAGTAAGAAAATTTAGGAAATTTGTGATTATAAGTTGGAGGTGTTGTAGTATTTGTATTTAAAGGGAGATTTTGAATAGGAATGTAAGTTTGAAGGATGTGACTTTGTGCTAAGTCTGGAAAATTTTGTGCATTTAATTTTGGAGAAAGAAAATTCAAATTTTGATTTTTAGTGACTTTGAATTATTAGTTTGATTTGATTTAAGTAATTCTTTAAATACTGGGCAACCTTTTGTAATTTGCTGTGCGATTCCCGATGCAATTACAACAAATAGGAGGGATTGATTTTGGAAGAGGACCGTTAGAATAATGGTGGTTTTCAGTACATCTTACGCAACGTGGGATTAATATACAATTGGTTTGTGTATGATTGAATTTTTAGCATCTCTTAGAGTGAATTGGTTGGTTATTTGATATGTTGCTTGAACTTTCATTACACTATGAAAATTGTTTTCTAATTTGAAGATTTTAGAAGCTTCAGAACTTTTAGTAAGATCTATTGAGCAAATTTCTATAGGTTCACGTTGTTTATTGAATAATCTGTGTACTTTTTGAACTGGATAGTTAAGCTTTGTTAATTCATAGAAAATACTTCCATTTGAGTAAGTAATAGGAATATTTCTGAATAAAACTGTGATTGTTTTAATAGTAGGATCACGATAAGAGTAATATTGTATGTTGTTTAAATCACAAAATGTTTTATATTTTCTAAAATCTTTAATTGTTTCAAAATTAATTTTAACTTTATTCTTGATAGCTTTTGTTGTAAAATCATTTTCAATAATATTTTTTATATCTCGGAGAAAAGTACTAAAGTTGTAAACGTTTAAAATAATTATTGGTGGAATGGAAACTGTTGGTATTTCTTCATGAGTGTCTTGTAGTTGTGCTTATAGTCCATATTTATTTTGTAGTGGAATTCCAGGTGTAGTCGTGTTGTACTTAAAAGCTGTAGATCTTTTACCTGGTTGTTGTAGTAATGAAGAACCTTCTCTATTTCTTGTTCTTGACTCACTTTTAGATGGAGGTGTTGATGATGGTACAGGAATGTTAGATTGACAATTTGACGAAGTAGTTGCTGGTGGGATGTTGTGATGGATCAGATTAACTGGAAATAATTCTGTAAATTCACTGTGTTGAGGTATATGAGTTGAAATATTAGATAAGTTATTTGTTTGATCTTGAGACAGAGGCAGTGATGAATCATTTGTTACTGAAGTTGTGGGAACTCCATAGTTGTTATGATGATATAAGCCAGGAATTGTTGAGTTATCATTTGTAGATTAAATAATTCTGTTATTTTGGTGTTGAACAATTTCTTCAGTTATCATCGATGAATCTTAAATTTCGGAATTCTGTTGAATACAAACATTATCTTGAAGCATGCCGATGGATGTAATACTAATAACATTCTGTGAGCTGGTTGTTTGAAAAGGAGTATTCTCCTCACTGAAGAGGATCGAGGCACAGATATTAATTGATTTATATTTTTGATTATCAATTGGTAGTCTGAATCAGTTCTATATTAAGACACCAGAGTAAGGTACGTCACGTTAAATAGTAAAATTTCAGGAGAATATTTTATAACATGTCACCATATATTCAAGACCTCCTGAGATCCAGTTCTTTTCTGAAGAAGAATCTTTGGTTGCTGCAACAACATCTTGCACGCTATGCTGAAACTAGGATTACCACTGTACGGCCCTATACAACGGAGACATTTTACCGATGCCATCAAGTGTAGTTTGAAATGAATACTTCTTCATAATGAAAACAAACTTCCATCAATTCCCATTGCTCATACTGTTGTTATGCAAGAAAACATGGAAATCGTGAGATGATGTTGCGCAAACTGAAGAAGCAGGAACACAAGTGGAAAGTCTGGGGTGATTCTAAAGTCTTAGGGATTCTGTTAAGTTTTAAATTCAGGTTACACAAAGTACCCCAGCTTTCTGGGTGTGGGATAGTTGAGCAAGGTTACACCAAAATATCAAAAAGAATGGCTACGTAGACAGTGGATTATAGGCTCGAACAATGTAAAAGTTCTTGTTGACAATCTCGTCATACTGCTCTCTTCCATTGATATCAAACTTGGCCATATGAAAATATTCATTAAATCTCTAAACAATGGAGGTGAATGAATGCTTTCAGTACCCGTGTCATCGATTCCCTGGTGTCAGTAATGCCAAATTCAAAGAAGGTATCTTCACAAGTTCATATATCAGGAAGATTCAATCTGAGGCTAATTTTGAAGATGTTATGTGCGCTGCAGAACGATCGTCATTATTACTTTCTCGTATACTTACGTATATACGGAGTATTATACCTAATATAGAGAAAGTTATGTAATGCTGTGGAAAATCGATTTCGAAATTTCAACGGAAATACACGTTTTGGAGTCCCCGATACCGAAAAGGTGTTTTTATTATTATTATTATTATTATTATTATTATTATTATTATTATTATTATTATTATTATTATTATTATTATTATTTTGCGCAGGTGGAAAAAAACCTTCAAAAGGCGAAGAGCAAAACCGGTTGCTCAACAGTGTGGGATTACCTCATGATAGGCGACCGCACTACAAACAACCACCTGTTTCTTCTTCTGACCCCAACCTGGAACCGCTTTCGCATTACTTCGGGTTGGGGCCTTTCTTGATGGGTGTCACTGCGTTTGTTCCCTCTTATACACTACTGTTTAGACAGCCTTCGTTCTTCTTTATCCGCAGGACGCTCTCTATAGAACGATTTTCCTAAGGATGAGCCAAAGTGAAAGTTCGTGAAAACAAGTGAACATCAAGTATTTCAGAGAAGTATCCATCCGCCGCGACAGCTATTCAGTCATGCCTCTTCGTAAAGTGCTAATGGCTCCTGTGAAAACATCCGTATGAAGAAGTCTAAGAGTTTTGCCGAGGTATATGCACGTACGTGAGTCCGGGAAATATTTAAATTTAATTACGTATGTGGAAAATCTCTTAACACGCTCTCACAAACAGTAAAAGAAAACTGCCACGAATGGAAATAGAAAGAAAAATGAGTTTAAGCCTGAAACACGTGCACATCTCGCATTCAAGTCTCGGTTTTAAAATAAACATAATATTTATCACCCAAAAAGTAAATTTAATGTAATGTTTATAGAAAAAAAGAATTTTACGGAAGAGCACATAACACTGCACCTCCTAATTTCATTTATTTCTCGTGGCGCACTATATTTTTGTCGGACGAGGACATCACAAAAGGAAACATCGAAGCCATTTACAAGTTAGCAACTGCAACTGCAACGAACGAATGCGGGAATGGAGTCTTATGAGCTCAAGGGCACAACGACCACAGACCCTTCAGCTATGTTGCCAGAACTAGCTGTCACTTTGGCTCATCCTTAGGAAAATCGCTCTATATAAAGTGGGAGATTGCGCTCCAGGACTTCTCATCTTTCATCATGACTTCCACCGTGTTTTCTGGCGTGAGGCTACCTGTCTTTTCCTCCAGCCTATCGCGTTCTCTTTCCCAGTTCGTGCACTGGAAAATGGTGTGCTCAGCGGTGTCTAATTCATTTATGCAGTAATTACAGTGGGGTGATGTAACCTTCCCCATGCGGTAGAGATAGTCTCTGAAGTAGCCGTGGCCTGTCAGGAACTGTGAGAGAAAGAAATTTACTTCACCAAACTCCCGTTGCATCCATGGTGACAGTTGCTTGATGAGCCGGTGCGTCCACCTTCCTTTGGTCCCACAGTTCCAGCGTTCTTGCCAGTGCTCCATTGTCCTACGTCGTTCCTCTCGTGTCGCTTTCGCTCTTCCTTCGACTCCGCTCCTATCATATATCCGCTTGCGCTCCAGCGCGAGCAGGTCAATAGGTATAACTCCAGCGATCACCAGGATAGCGTCTTTGGAGACTGTTCGGTAAGAGCATGCCACTCTCAACGCTCCCCTACGCTGCACCGCTGTGATTCGTGTTCTGTATTTCTTTACAGTCAGTGCTTCAGCCCACAATTCGGCTCCATACAGAAGCATTGACTGTACTGTCGACATCAGGAGTCTCCTTTTATTCGGCCGTGGGCCGTCTACGTTAGCCATTAGCCTGCTCAGTGCTGCAGTTGTAGTTGCGGCTTTGTCAACAGTCTTCTGTATGTGTGGCCAGTAGGTCAGCTTTGTATCCAGAGTTACCCCCAGATACTTTGCAGACGGCTTTGTCATTAATCTTTCTTTACCCACTTGCATGGGTAAGATGGTAGGGATTCTTTTTCTGGTAAGGACCACGATCTCCGTTTTAGCAAGTGCCAGTTGTAGACCGTGGCCTTCCATCCAGTCACTGACGCGCCTCATCACCTGGTTTAGCCTGAGCTGGGCCAGCTCAACGCTACGGGCTTCTACAATGGCTGCTGTGTCATCAGCATATCCGACCAGGATGGTACCTTCTGGCATCTGTGTCCTTAAAAGGCTGTCATACACCGAGTTCCAGAAATATGGGCCTAAAATTGATCCCTGTGCAACACCAGCGGTAACGCGCATGGATTTCTGCCCACTTGTTGTCTCGTATAAGAGGAAACGGTCCTTGAAATAGTCCCTTACCATACGGGTAAGATATTTGGGGACTGCAAACGTGCTATCTAGTGCCTCTAGAATATCGATCCACCTTGCCGAGTTAAAGGCATTTTTGACGTCGAGAGTCACAAGAAGAACGATTGGGCGGGCGGCGTGGCATGCCTCGTTCGCTCTGTCGACGGCTCTGATTACTTCCCGTATGGCTCCTATCGTAGAGCGCCCTCTTCTGAATCCATGCTGTTGATCAGAGAGATCTCCTGCAGCTTCGATTGCTGCAAGTAATCGTGGCTTTAAGAGTCTCTCCGGGATTTTTCCCGCTAAGTTTAGCATGCAGAGTGGTCTGTACGCCGATGGCGTGTTCGTATCGCCTTTTCCCTCGCTTACAAGGGCCAGACGTGCAATTTTCCAGCGACTGCTGAAGACCCCTGCTTTGAGGCAGGTATTGTACATATTCAATAGCAATTGTGGAGATGTTTCCACAATTTGCTTTGAAAACTTCCGCCTGTAAGCCATCTGGTCCTGGTGCCTTTTTATCCTTCAGAGAGGATACCGCCACTACCAGCTCCTCCTTGGTGAAGATATGTACTTCAATATTCCTCGGTTCATCTTTGGTTTCGCTTCTCACTGGGTGTGTTGGGAAGAGAACCTCCACTATGCTCGTCATATCTTCTGAGTTGAGGATGCCTGTAGGTCCAAGAGCCCTTAATTTCTGGTTGACAATTTTGTACCTCAATCCCCAGGGGTCGGTATTGACCTCCGCGCATAGTTTTTTCCAACATTGAATTTTGCTGTTCTTGATAGCGTTCTGGAGTATCATCCTCGCAGCCTTGTGCTCCGCTGAGAGCTCTAAAAACTCTGCAGGATTTATTCTTTCATGCGCTCGCTGTGCTTTTCTGCGTAGTCTGAGGCACTGTTTTCTTAATTCAGCTATTTCTTCCGTCCACCAATAGGCCGGATGTTTTCCGTTTCCTCGCTTTTTAGTGGGCATAGAGGCGTCGCATGCTTTGGTGATGAGGTTCATGGTTGCCTCTACGAGGGTCTCTGTTTGTGCCCTGTCCGGCGACCCTGCTGGCGGTTTAGGGATAGACTCCAGTCCGCTCTGGATCCCACTTTGAAGCCTTCCTTTGTCCATTGTGTTCCATTGTCGCGGTGTTCCATTTTTTGTAACTTTTGGTGAGGTGAAAGTCTCTCTCTCGTCTTTCATTATTACATATCTGGTATAATAGGTATTGGTGGTCACTACCAGTGTAATCCTCAATGACTCGCCAACCTCGTTCCTTAGTCGCTAATCTCTCCGACATGAGCGTGATGTCTGGAATAGAGTTTCCGAATCCAGGTCTTCTATATGTCGGGGTGGAGCCCTTGTTTATAACTATCAAATTCAATCGTGCGGCCATTTCCAGAATTAACATTCCTCTTGTGTCTGTTCGAGGCATACCCCATTCTAATGCCCTCGCGTTAAAGTCCCCGGCCAATACGACCTCAGTTTGAATGTCTGTTAGGCAGTCTTCGAGGTCCTCAAGTTTCTGTCGGAATTCTCCGACGGCGTCATTTGGGGACAGGTAGCAGCTCACGTATGTTATTCTATCTATCCTCGTCCATACATAGTGTGAGCCTGCTCCATGGCGCTCCACTCGGATTCGACTTGTGTCGGGAATCCATATGGCCGCAGTGCTTGAGTCATCAGAGAACCATGCTGTCGAACTTTTAGCCCTGTACGATTCACAGATCAATATGATGTCAACCTTCAGCTCATTAATTAGCTGTTCGAGAAGCTCCGAGGCAATTCTACTACGATTTAAATTTCCCTGTAGTATTCTCTTCATTTCCTTGCGTTCGCTATTCTCCTCTGTTTCAATGCATCTCTGTATACAATGCAGTTTCCTGTTCCAGGTATGTGGTCTGTCCCTCTTGCGTCGACTCGGGTCGCGCATAGTACGCACGACGGGCTGTTTTGGCATTCGGTACGTTTGTGCCCGGTTTTACCACATCTCCAGCACAGGTTGCTCCTATCTGGTCCTTTGCAGTCTTTTTGCACGTGGCCGTAGCAAAGACACTTATAACAGCGGGGAACAGTAATTCTTCTTTCTACTGGACAGTTGACCCAGCCTATCTTAATGCGCTGTTTGTGCAGTAGGGGAATGGCTACCGCTTCCTCCATCTCCACAATGGCCAGCCTTTGCTCACGCTTGTTAGGTTGCAGCACTGCCACCGTCACATCGCTCAGGTCAGCATTTGTTTCTCTCTGGATTGCTAACCTTACCTCTTCCTCTGTGGTTAGGCAGTCCAAATCTCGTATCTCTACGCGTGCTCGTGGCGTCAGATTGCGCACGACGCACGTATCCCCTAGTGCATCCTGCATTGTCTTGTGAAATGATTTGCACTCTTGTGATTGGTGGCCCAGTTCCACCAAGACGTTGCCGTCTCTGGTCTTTCGTATGCCTCTGACCTCGATGTTTTCGTCTTCCGGCTTTATCTTGCTGCGAAGGGTATTGACCACTTCTGCAAACGATTTGCCTTCAGTCGGTTTGATAAGAACTGCATTTGTACGGCCTTTAACTTTCTTCTTGTTATGGTCTCGAGGGGTTCTGTCTTTCGTAGGAGGCTTCTTCTTTTTTCCCCGGACCTCCGTCCAGTTGCCTTCCCCTTGGGGTTCGTTGGTGCTAGCAGGGGCGCCATTAACACACTCTTGCTCGTTCGTGCTGCTCTCTTCGTTTCCCTGTGCATGCATCGGTGTAATAAGCATCGGCACGGTCTCGCGCCGTCTGCTCTCCCGTATGAGATCGACACTCTCCTCAAGGCGACTGATGCTTTCCTTTATCTCAGTGCTTACATTCCTCTGTCTAAGGATAGCGCGTCGCATGGTCTCCAACAATTCTACCATTACGACCAGTTGCCTATCCACGGTTTCTCCTAAAGTCTGAATCGAGGTCTCTTCAGCATTATTATTATTATTATTATTATTATTATTATTATTATTATTATTATTATTATTATTATTATTATGTACGTCCGTCTGTCCGTCCGTCGGTGAACACTACTAGCGCCAAAACTATCCACACGATCTTTTCCAAATTGAAGAATCCTCAGACGAACTGACTTTAGTTGAAACTTTAACATTTTGAAAAACATTCTTTCAAATTTGGGGGTACTTTACATTATGCCTCGCGGACATTTTCAAAATTTTCTCAAAAACGGCTCCATTTTATAAAAATTTCTTGTTAGAATAGAGTAATATACACAGGTCTGATTATGACGCTTAACTCTGAATTTTCGAAAATTGCAAAAGTTTAAATTTTTTTCGGTGTCTTTCTACAACTATAAAATTGAAGATATCTTCAAATAAAATTTTTTGCCCATAAACAGTTCTTTCGTTAAATCATGTTTTTTTGGGAAATTTTAGTAGTTTTCGTGCAATAGTGGATGCAATATTTGCAATTTAAAAAAAACCATAAAATAAAAAAAACAAGATTTTCTGAAAAACGGCTCCAATTTTTTTCTATAAAGTTTTGCTAGGGGTAGTACCAACTGCACCCTATCCGATGACAAAAACTCCTTATTGCTCTATTCTTTTGTTGTTGTTTTTTCAAAAATTACATTAATGAATTTTTTTAGTTGTCTCTCACGTCGGTAATATGTTAGAGACGATTTCTTCTCATTATTAAATTTACATGTGCTTTAAATAATGTCAAATAAAGTTTCTCGAAAACTTTTCGTGCTCGTGGTATTCGTGTTCGTTGGTACTCTATTTCCTATTCGAAAGTCGTAAGTGGTTGCATAACTACGAAGTTTTAAAAATTATTTATTTCATAAATGGCAGAAGCAATTAATTTGCTTATAAAACATAAAATTAGCATCATATATCTAAAAACTGTTGTTGGTTTTATTTGATTGTGCTCGTTGGTTCTCTCTCTTTTCGAATTTTAATGTCTGTCATGGATAACTCTAGTTCGATTTTTAACAATATTTATTTATTACATTGCCACGTTTATAATTTTTTCTTTGGTGTAATATTTTAAAATGGAATGTTATTTGAAATATATATGAGATTTTAGTATTTAGTATCCATTGGTATTCTCCAATTTCCTATTCGATTGTCGTACGTGGTTACATAACTATGACGTTTTTTAACATTATTTATTTCATAAATGGCTGGAGCAATTAACTTCTGTTTTGAGTAATAAATTAGTGTCAAGCGTTTTTTAAATTATGATATTTATTTTATTTGATTGTGCTCGTTTGTTCTCTCTATAGTCCATTATTTTTTATTATGTTCGGTGTTGCGTCATGCCTGCTGAACGTGACCTTGATGATTTTCGACCGAAAATACGTGATAATTAATTAGAATTTGTGGCAATGAATTAGCAATAAATGATTTGAGGGTTTCCGTTGTCTGCGACTCGAATTTAACTTATGTGTGTGCAGGATTGACGTCAAGCTAGCACACACCCGTTTTCTCCACGAAAATACAAGGCAATTAATTCCAAATTGTGGCAATTAATTGGCAATTAATTAGCAATAACTGCTTTGACATGTTTCGTTGCGGTGTGCTGACTTGGCTGTTCCAGCTTGACGCATCTGTAAAATACACTTACTGAGGTGGCATAGGTCCGATTTTCACAGTTAACTTTGAATTTTCGAAAATTGCAAAAGTATCTTTTTTCGGCGTCTTCCTACAACTACACGACAGAGGTTTCTCCTTCAAATGTAATTCGTTATGCATAAATAGTTCTTTCATAGAGATCATGTAATTTTTAGTAGTTTTTGTGCAAGGGCAATTTTAGTAGTTTTCGTGCAATAGTGCGTGCAATATTTGCAATTTTCAAAAGTAACAAAAACATTTTTTTTTTCAAAAACGTCTCCCAATTTTGTTTTATATTTTTGGTAGGAGGAATGGCAAATGTACCCCATAGAGTGACATAATGACACATTGATCTATCCTTTTATTCTTTCAAACATTACAATTTTTTTTTACTTGACTGTCACGTCTGTAATATTTATATTAGAAGCAATTTATTCACATTATCATACTTATGAGTAAATGAGCTGTAAATAATATAATTAAAAGTTTCGCGAAAACTCAACAGATTTTTTTTAAAATTAGCTCAAAATTCCACATTTTGAGAAACGCTCAAACGACAATTTCTCAAAAATGGCTCCAAAATTTTTCTTCCAACTTTTCAAATAGATACTGCTAATTGCACTGTTTAGTATGACGTAAGGTTTATTTTCGTGCGTTCTTTTGTTTTATCAAAAATAACACAAATATAATTTTTCAAAGATATCGCTCACATTGTTAATATGCACACTTCCATCGATTTGAATACATTATTTCATTTGTGTGTGGAAGTACTTCACATGAATTCCAATGAAGATTTTCAAAAACTCAATAGTTTCCTGTGAAAAGGAGCTTCAAATTTCGCATTTACAGTAATGCTTAATCCCCATTTTCTTAAAAACGTCTTCAAATTTTCAATGAAAATTGCAATTTAGGAAAATTGCGAACTTTACTACGAGAAAGTCTGTACCATTCTGTAGCAACTCTAGTTACATTCTTGAATACATACGTATATTCAGGAGTAATATACGTAATATAGAGAAAGTTCTGTAATGATCTGGAAAATCGATTTCGTGATTTCAACGGAAATACACCCTTTGGTGTCCCCTGATACCGAAAAATTGTTGTTTTTTTTCAACGTCCGTCCGTCCGTCCGTCTGGCTGTCCGTCCGTCTGTCCGTCCTGTTCGTCTGGCTGTCCGTCTGACTGTCCGTCCGTCTGTCGGTCCGTCTGTCGATCCGTCTGTCGGTCCGTCAGTCGGTCCGTCTATCGGTCCGTCTGTCGGTCCGTCTGTCCGTCAGTCTATCCGTCCGTCTGTCGGTCCGTCTGTCGGTCCGTCTGTCCGTCAGTCTATCCGTCCGTCTGTCGGTCCGTCTGATGTATGAGAACAACACTAGCGCCTAAACCATGCGTGCGATTTTCCCCCAAATTGAATAAACCCCTGTCGATTTTTCTTGTGTCGAAGCTCTGGAGGTACATAAAGCCCCCTGGACATTTTAAAACATTTCTCAAGAATGGTTCAAATTTTTTCGTTATATTTCTTGAAAGAATACGGTAAAATACACTTATAAAGGTGGCAAGGTCCGATTTTCACAGTTAACTTTGAATTCTCGAAAATTGTTTACGTTTGAATTTTTTTCGGCGTCTTTCTACAACTACATAATTGAGGATTTTCGAAAACTCAATAAATTCGTGTGAATAAGAGCTTTAAATTTTTGAATGAAAATTTCTACTTAGGACGAGTTTACACTTTTCTTTAATATTCTTGAAGTACTAATATTAAGAAACCGAAAAGTTAAAGAAATGTAAAAAAAATTTACATTGACGACGATAGATGGCAGCAGTCCAGAGAATGTAGCACGACCTTAAAGCCAGTCTACACCAAGGATATTAGAAAAAATTGCTACGAGAAAGTCTGTGTCATTCTGTAGGACCTCCAGTTTCTTATTGTTTTGTAGTTCTGTGCAATTTTTTAAATTCTTTTTTATGTCTTCTAGGTTCACTAGGTTTACAATTTTTAATATGCTATCTAAATTTTCATCAGGCTCTAGAACTGGATTGCTGCTTATAAAATTCTGCCTCTTGGTTTAATTTTCCAGGATTATATTTAACTCTAAAATTGTATTGGGACAGATCGCTCAGTCAAATTGTTGTCAAATTGCCCAGTTCCTCATCTGTCTTCGCTTTTATATTTAAATTTTCCAAGGTTTTATGATCGGAGTGTATCAAAAGTTCTCTTCCAAGAAGCTAATGTCACGAATATTTTACAGCTTTTTTATTGCTACGCACTCAAGGTAAATTGCTTTTTTTTTTCTCTAGCTTCACTCAACTTTTTCGAAAAATATGCCTCTGGCTTATTATCCCCATTCTTGTCCTCTTGTTTTAGTATAGCTCCGATTCCTTTTATGTTTGCATCCGTGTAAATATTGATTGGTAAATCTGGATCAAATATTTTTAAAACTGGTTCTGAGCAAAGTAATTCTTGTTTTTCAAATGATTCTTGGCTCCTCTGACCAGATAAGTTTTACATTTTCTCGTAAAAGGTTATGTAGTGGATCGAAAATAATTGCAATGTATGGAACAAATTTGTGATATTTTTTCCAAGAAATGGACTTTATTTAAATTGGAATATTTTTACTGCAATTAGATAAAACCCTAGTGGTTTTATAGAATTATTTTGTAATATATGACCTAAATACTTTACTGAGCCCTTTGCAAAAGAGCATTTGGAAATTTTTTTTCTAAATCCTTATTTTTGTATCGTTCCAATATCATTGATAAATGAGATAAATGTTCATCAGAGGTTTTTGAAAAAATCAGTCTATCATCTATGTAGTTAACTGCAAATTTTGTTAGTCCATATTTTCTCAAAATATTGCTCAAAATCCTTTGAAAGATAGCCGGTGCTGTTTTTAGTCGAAAAGGGAGGCTGGACCATTGAATATGTTTATTGCAAAAATTTATATATTTATTTCATTGCACAAATACGGTACTTCTATTCTCAGTGGAATTGACCAGAAAGCTGAGTTTATATCTAAGGTTGTAAAGTATTTGCAGTTGACTGTTTTCACCATGAGATCCTCAATCAATGGAAAGGATTGGTTATCAAAGGAAAGGATTAGTTATTTTTCAATTTGACTTTCAATTTCTATTTTGTCTTCAATCGTACATCTGTATGGACATTTATAGCAATATTTGTCCAATATCAAATCAATGTGTGCTTCATAGTTTTTACAGTGCCGATATCATACTTATCTTTTGCAAAAACATTTAGATTTTTTAATTAATTAGTCAATTTTTGATAGTTTAACTAAATCTAAATGATTTATTGAAATTCAAATTCTTCAGTATTTATGTACTCGTTAAAATTTACTCTATATTCTTTTGGTATACATTCTAAATACAATTTGTTCCAATTATTTTATTTTCATTTCCTTGATTTTGAAAATTTTCTTCTATGTCACCTGGCAAGTCAGGAATATTTGCATTTTTCTTCTTTCTCGTTTGCATTGTGATATTGTGTTCTTTTCAAGTCTTCATTTTGTATCAATTTGAATTCTTTTATACAATCCAGGCCAATTAAAAATTCGTAATTGAAATTCTCGTTGTCTATAATAAAGACATTCATTTCCTTCTCTACATTATAGATTTTTTTCATGGTTATCATACCTTTTCTTTTTTTGCACTATTAATACTTTTCAAGTTTACTGTTTGTAAATTATCCATATTTTTCTATCTCAACTTCAATAATTTTGCATTAATGAATGACACATTTGTGCATGAATCATAGATGCCCGAAATGTTCCGAGTGTCATCCAACTGTAACCTCTCCTCAGGTTATCTATTAAATATTTCTTGGATTTGGGGCTCTTTATCAATGAAGATTTTGAAAAAAAACACAAAGTCATAGTCACAGAACATTTATAATTGGACGTTTTCTTTAACATTTACCAAAATACAGAATGTCAATCCACAAACAATGATAAAAAAACACAAACATTACACAATATAAAAAAAAAAACACAAACAAGTTTCACTCAAATTTAAACAAAGCTTTGTTTGCTTCTGGAGACAATCATTTGTTCATTTGCTAGTTTCTTCATGAATAAAGCAAGAATTGAACACTAGTACTAATCAGATTTCAAAAGAAAATAAAGAGTGATATGATAGTAAAGTAATATTCACTCAATATTATCACATTCTTAATTGCTCTATCAAACTGGTGTATAAGTATAAAAACACTAACTGAATTATTATTTTCTTTAGGTGCAGAATTTATTGCAGGTCATTTTTCTTAAATGACTCTTAAAATACATCCCACCTTGAAGACCTAAATGGAACAAGTGAATACCTCTTCAGAATACTGTTCTGTTTCAATGTTAACACCACAAAGACTTTTAAATCAGAAAATAAACTTCACATGACAAACACATGTAATCCCCTCTGAGATCAACATGAACACATTCTTGAAAATTTACAAGTGTTTAAATGTTAGGCTGAAATACATATAGAAATGTAACCCATTATGACTCTTCTGTCATATTAAACTTTTACATAATCAGTATAATAGGATCAATTATCTAGTCTTGCACACTTTAAGAGAATTATACAAGCAAAGATGAAGCATAAATATGAATGTCTCATTCCATAATACTCTGAATTTTACTCAATGCCTAATTTACGATACTTAATAGTCACATAGTAAATACAATAACATTCTGTAATATTTTCTACGTGCCATTGCACAAGCGGAAACATTTTCTAAATGTTAGCCTCTATTTACAAAACTTCTTGCAATCTGTCTTCTTTTAAACGAGTCTATTGAATGTTTATGATTTTATTTAACAGAAACTGTATTTTCTAACACAATGCATTCTATCAACCGAAGCACTGATCACAATCTCTATTGAATTAACAAAATGTACAGTACAAATACCTTGCAATCCGTCTTCTTCGTAGAACCTGTCTAGTGAATGTTTGATTCAATTTAACAGAAACTGTATTTTTCTAACACAAAGCATTCTATCAACCGAAGCACTGATCACAATCTATACTGTATTAACAAAAATGTAGAGTACTAATACCTTTTTTTCTTAAGATAACCTCATTCTACGCCGTCTGGAATACAACAAGAACGTTTTCCTCTCGCCTTCTTGCCTAGTGACGTCTCAACGGACGGGTGGAGAGAACCCCCTCCCTACCTCCGATACACCCCTCCTTCTTGGAATAAACTGGTGTCGTCATAGCGGCGGCGGCGGCGCGAAATTCGTTTGTTGAACATTCGAATGGTCACACAACAGTAACTCGATCTTTATTAATGGTGGTATGTCTAGTTTTTTGGATGATCTTGATTTAGTTCCACTTCTAATTCTGAATTGTTTATAGATTTTAGCGGTTGGGTCTTGTCATTTTTTTCTTTAAACCAGCAATTTGATTCAGCAGGAAAACGTTGAGCTTTCTTCGCTTTCTCACATATGCGGCATGGTTTTCTTTCTTCACTTTTTTGTGCTTGTTGTCCGAATAAACGTTTCCTTTGTTTTCATTTGTATTTCTTTTTACAAGGTGTTCCCACTTATTTCTTTATAGAGGTCTTGAGTTTCTTGTAAAATCTTTTTGTCAATATTATTAGACACGTAGTCCGGTAAACCAATAGCTATGAGATCACTTAAAGTTTCTGTACCTATAGATTGTCTTATTTGTAACAGCAGTTCTTTTTTTAGAGCGTAATCAAGCAAAGACCCTGATTAAACGCATATCTGAGCACGCATATTTGATAGGAGACCAGCCTTTATTCCCAAAAGTTTCAATAAAGTTCTTTTTCCAATTGTTCCATTCTGATTCTACTACTCATGGGATGGGGAGCACGAAGTGTGGAAGTAGGTGAAGGAACTGGCGAGGGCGAAAAAGGGAGAGTGGGTAAGCGAGCCATGGAGGTCAGACGAGGAACTGGAGAGGGTAAGAGAGATGTGGAAGCAGATGAAGGATGTGGAGTGGATATGAGGGGTGTGGAGGTAGGAGAAGGATCTGGTGGGGAGTAAGAGAAGAGTGGGGAAGGAAAGGAGGAAGAATGGGTGGTAGATGGATTTGGGATGGCAGGGGCAGATGTTCCCAGTAAGTGTGAAAAGAGCAAGGCTCCTAGTTTTTGTTTACCCATCTGGTACATGTGGAGGCCATGCTGAGTAAAATGTTTTCTTGAGAAGTTCAAGATCAACAAGTATATAGGTGTAACTCTCACGTGCTGTCTTTCATGATCGTTTGCGACCTTAATTTTGTTGTTTATAGGAATGTTGTTGTGCCAGGGGGCAGAGTGGTCGGTCGTGATTACATTTGGGTGTTCTGTAGTCTCTTGTATTTTTGTTAAATGTTTCCCTGTATCAAAGTGACTGCAGTGAGTTTATGTCATTCTATCCACCTATAACACTGGCGACAAAAAAGAGATCGTTTTTTCTCCATCAATCAAGGTTTCCGAGAGACAGGCATTTATGATTTCAAACACTTTAATATTTTCTACATTCTTGAGTACACTACATTCGAACATTCGGACTCACCTAAAAAGTCAGAAATGATTTTCTGCTGTATTTTGCTTGTGGAGCATCCCTCTTGATGGTCCAACAATAATCGGCCAGCATATTAGGATTCCATTTGCCTTGATATCTCTTTTCTATAGCTGAAATCTCCTGATGAAAGCGTTCCCCGTGCTCATCGCTCATTGCGCCAAGATTTTCCGGGAAGAAATCTAGGTGCGAGTGCAGGAAGTGTATTTTTAAGGACATATTACAGCCCAAATTTTTATAAGATGTTATAAGATCATTGCAATATCACGGTAATTTTCTGCCCGTCGATTTCCCAAAAAACTGTGAGTTACTTTCTTGAATGCTTGCCAAGCTGCTTTCTCCAGTGGATTCAATAGTTCCTCAAACTTCTCATCATGCATTAGTGATCGTATTTGTGGACTCATAAATATCCCTTCTTTAATTTTCGCTTCACTAATTTTTGGAAACTTCTGTTTTAGGTACATGAAACCAGTATTGCTCATGGCTTTCACGAAATTCATTCATCCTAGTTTGATAAGGTAACTGAGGTAGATACACATTTTTAGGATTACACAATGAGTCATGTTTCACACTTTCCTGTCCAGGAATGAATGATTCGCGTTTAGGCCGTTCTTTTCTGGTGTAATGGTTTTTCTGTCCCTACTACCCCAAAAAACAAAAAACAACAGTACTTTGTGTAACCAAGCTGCAGATAAAAAATAAGTGCAATTACCTTTAAATGACCTCAAATATTCCATTCATACACTCCATATTGAAGCTTTGTCAATATAAATTGAAAGTTTTCATATGCTTCTTTCATACTAGCAGAGTGAGCCAGAGGTATTGATGGAAATTTATTTCCATTATGCAGAAGCACTACTTTTAAACTTGCTTTGGAGGAATCAATGAACAAGCGCCATTCTGTTGGGTTATGTTCAATACCAAATGTCTCCATAAGAGAAGAAATGTCATTGCAAAACACTAAGCCATTTTCTTCAGAAAAATTGTCTTTAAATAGAAAATGACGACTACGATAAGTACAAATCTTTCTATTCTTTTAAAGAAGATTCCATTCTTTTATTCGGGACCCAAGCATTTCAGACTGGATTTTGGATAACTTTAAGTATCGTGTGAGATCGTTAAGACCTTCTTGAGTCAACAAATGAGGCTCAGATGAACAGGTTTGTTAAAAAGTTGTATCATCAAAATCTGTTTCTTCTTCTTCCTTACTTCCAAGGGAATCTGAGCTCTCTTCATCTAATGTCACATGTTCTGGAGGCTTTGGGATGGGCATTTCTTCGCTGTGTGGAACGGGTCTCATTATAGATTGCAAGTCAGGGTACACCACTGTATGTTTTGATTTTGACGTAATCCCTTTAATGTTTGTTAAGCAGAAATAACAGTCAGAGGAGTGATCTTTGGGTTCCCTCCAAATCATAGGGATAGCAAATGGCATGTGGCGTGTGCCATTCTTCCATGCAGTTAAAAGCCTACCACATGATAAAAAACAGATATGTGGGGCCCAGGTCCTTGTTTGGTTCCATCCAAAATAACCTTTAACACATCCACAATAACTTTACACCCAAAATAACGTTCATAACACTTTTTTACTAATGGAGTAAGGTTTCGCCTTTGGGACTTCAGCGTCACTTCACCACATATATAACAAACGTTGTTATGATGATTTAAACAAACTCTAGGCATTTCGTAAATTACAACAAAGTAAAATCCAGACACAAAGCACTCACAATTAAGTGCTTATTGGTTCACTGCTATCTCACAACTGACATCGAATTAATGCGTGCTACCCTAGATCATGTTTGTGCCTGTCTGTGCAGGTTTGAACTTCCACAACAGTAGCAACGGTAAAATTTGAGTTAGCAGATTTGGTTCCATCACATTTACAATACTTGAAGAGTTTTTATTTTAGAATGGACAAATGGTCGTTTATTAAAAAAATTAAAACCATTAATTGAAATGAAAAATTTGAAATTAAAAAAAACAACTGAGGGTGATGGATAAATTCCGAATACATGTTCGAAAACACAATAAAAAACTGCATTAAGTACAATTATTGGTACTCATGATACAAAAATCATGTTGACCAGTGTATGTAATTACTACTGTGTCCTGTTGTGTAAAAGATCTTGTATGAGTGTTTAAGTAATCAATTACATGTGCCATCGTGGCACTAGTCTTAGAAATACCTGTAATTGAGAAATTTGATGGACGTTTCTCTCTCACAATAAGGTTCCTATTATGGCTGCCTGCTAAGATCAAAATTTTACGTGCGTGAGAATGTCATTTGTTGTTTTAGACTTACCCTCTGAACTGTGCTTTTGTTGAGATTTTGAGGGCAGGCTATTAATAAATGCATGCCCATTGTTTACTGGTTGTCGTGGTAACGTAGGTGGGAAGAGATGGAAAAGTCAGAAAGGATCGATAACATGTTGAATGTGGGGGCGCAGTGTGGTGCCTGAGATGTTGGTGGGTGGCTAGGAATGTGTGTGTGTCTATTCTTTCTAGTTATGTTTCTAGTGACACCAGGGTTTTGAACGACCTGTTTCAGTCTACTGATCTCATTTTTAATGAAATTTATACGTTCGTAGGCTTTCTTTGAGTCGGCATTGAGTTAGGCAAGAGCAAAGTATACCTGTTCATTGTACATGTTAATGTTTAGTGAGTAATATAAGTTTTAAATTAGTCTTGATTTAACGAGTTTTTTATAAGTAATTCTAAAAATGTAAATTTAAAGTTTAAAGTTTAATAAAGTGATAATAAACTTTAACTATAAAATATTTTCAATGCTTGATGCTTATGACAAATCAATAAAAAATCAAAAATCATTATTGTTGAAATAAACACATTCAATGCCTAGCAGTTGATTAATTTAATGTATTTTTTTAATTCCAGGACTGTCGTAAATAAAATAAAATTTATTATTGCAAAACTCAAATTGAGAATCTCCTGTTATGGATCAAATCCCAAATATTGCATTAAAACGTCTTCCGAATCCCTGTTACAGAACTTCTGTAACAGCGATATATAATGCTTGTCTCAAATTGAATTACTTTCCTGAGATGTGAAAAATTGCTCTCATTTTACTCTTCTTACCCCACACAAAAAGCACAGCAAACCGGGAAATTTTCGTCCTATCAACCAATTTTTGTAAATTCTCTGAAAGAGCTTTTCTCTCTGGATTAATTAAATTTATTCAATCAACTAATCTCTTACCTAATTATCAATTTGGTTTTCGATATAATTATTTAACTACTCACCAACTGATACGTTTATCTGACTGCATTGTTTCAGGTTAAAAATTATTATTATTCTTATTATTATTCTTATTATTATTATTATTATTAATAATAATAACAATAATGTTACTATACTATTTCTAGATATACAAAAAGCTTTTGACAAAGTTTGGCACTGTGGTATTGTAGTAATTAAATTTTGGTTTCCCAAGATACATTCAAAATATTATTGCTAGTTTATGTAATCGTAATTTCCAAGTTAAAATTAACAATATGCTTCTACCAAATTTAATATGAGTATATATATATATATATATATATATATATATATATATATATATATATATATATACATACATACATGTATATTGTAATGCGCCTAATGTGCCCTCAATCACGACGCCCCCCCACGTTGGTGCGCGTATGCAACCGGTACTCCTCCTCAATCATGACGCCCCCCACGTTGGTGCGCCAATGCAACGGGTGCTAATGTTCTCTCTCTCTCTCTCTCTCTACTCGTCACGTGGACTATCTTTGCCCTGCCTAGCTCTAACTTGCAATTGGGTGCCACAATACCTTCGCTTATCGGTTGCCCGTACCTCTGCTAGCTTGAATAATCATTCACAACCTACCTGGTCGTAGTCCGCGCGCTCACTCCATACGGAGTTGAGGTAAGGGTCCGTTTCGTTCGTGCCTGGGTCAAATTCTATACAACTATTTAATAAAAACACATGAATTCAAGGCAATTATGAGCCCTGTAGGATGCTCATACATTTAATTTCGGATTTTTGTTTCCTTATATCCTATCCATAAACACAATCTGCCTCTCCGGCTTGCGAAAACGTGACAACACAAATACATAAACATACAGAAAAAAGAAATACTACCATGCACACTGAAAACATAATACGAAAATCTCATGCATACATCAGAATGCGCATTCTGTCGTGACCCCTATTTTCTTTGTTTTCATCTTATCCTTAACCTAATACCATGACTTGGTCTTCGACAGAATTTTTTCTTTAGACTTGCGCGTGAACAAACAACAAACAAACAAAAAAACAGTAGTTGCACGATTTGTGCCACTTCCCTTTTTGCAGCGATGTCGCTTCCTGTCAGCGCCCGTCGTTGCTCGTTGTAACGTGCATTTTTTTTTTGCACGCAGTTCCCGTTCAGCTGCCATCAGATCCCATGTACACTCGCTCGTTTAAAAATTACCAAATATATTTCCGTTCATCGTTCCTTGCATCAATCGCGTCTTCCCTAACCGTTACTTCTATTTTCTTTCGCGACGTATTTAGATTTTGCGACGCTCCTGTTTCCTGCGCCTAACTTGCGTGAATACCGTCCATACGGATTTTTTTTCGTGAATTTCTAAATAAATTAAATTGAATTTTAGCTCGACCTAATTTAAAAAATTGATGTTATACAACCGAAAATAACTCAAAAACTTTTGCACGACACTTCCGCGAAATTTCTCCAAAAATTTAACACAGCATCCAAACGCGTGCGATCCTCATCAAACCCCAACTCTTTCTGTCTGTAACACATTTTACATTGTTGGTCCACACAATCCAAGTGACTGTCTTTTTATTAAACACATGCCCATCACCATAAGAAATGTTCGAAAACGTTTACATTTTCACTGTTTTCGGGCATCTTACGTCTTACTATCTGTTTCATAATTTTGCTAGCTTTCATTTTGTAGTCGTCACATTACCGAATTCCCCTTTCCTGTTCTCCTTTTTCCAAAAACCTTTATTTTTCGTCTTCTCAACTCGTGATGACGTCACTTACACTTTCAGACGCTCCTTCAATTCTTTCTTAATCCGCTATGCTATGAAACTGGATAATAATTTATTCCGATCCCTACATAAATTCCCCCGCGCCGTGACTAATTTTGCCCTGATCTAAATATTTTTCTCTATAATTTCTGAAAGTTTGGCCAAAATCCACCCAGGCATTCACTGGATATTCAATAAAACTCGTCTTGTTGTATACTTTCAGAGGTACAACAATGGTCACCATGTCTTCAATCTTCGCCGTGTTATACATGCGATTTACACAACTTATGATATTTACGGAACCCGTGGCTCGAATAACGTGATTCTTAGTTCAAAATGTTCCTAAATTTGGGTTCTATTCACTGTTCATAATGCCTATGTCCGCCCCTTTTGTTTTCTATTACTTTCCTAATAATTATTATTACGCGGTGCAGTTGTCTATTGTTTATTTCATTATTGGCTCCTCTTTGCTTATATAGAAGTTCCGTGTTCCGTGCATTCTTGCGGGCTAGTCTCACAAATCATTACAATATATATATATATATATATATATATATATATATATATATATATATATATATGTGTGTGGGAATCTGATCATGACTTTTTGGGCTTCCCACAAGAGGAAGTAGAGAGCGCGGGAGTCGAAGCGGAAGAGATGAACGAGTTGCTACAAGACACGCGAGACAGGCAGTGTGTGAAAACAGGAGGCGTAGAACGGTGCTGATTGTTGAGCAGATCCGCGTGTTGTAATGAGTTTTGTCGTTGTTATATATTTCTTGACTTTAAAAACCAAGTAGGACAATCCCGAATAATCTGATTCCCACATATATATATATATATATACACACACACAATATATATATATATATATATATATATATATATATATATATATATACCACCCCTATCCAAGTCCCAAAAAGCGTTTTTTGTAGATGACATTGCAATCTTCAATTCTCATAAAGACATTATTAAAGGTAGAGGCAATTTACAATCCAACCTAAAACCATAATTTCTTGGTATAACAACTGGCAAATTAAAATTAATCCACAAAAGTCGCAAGGAAATATTTTCTCTTTAAGACAAATTACCTTCACTTATCCCCTAATTGTTAGTGGTAACACAGTTCATGGGCTTCCTTGGAATAAAGCGGTAACACACTTAGGACTACAATTAGACACAAGTTAATTTGGAAAACACAATTATTTGCCACATAGCACATTAAACTAATATAAAAATTTTATAATTATATCCCTTTCTTAACAAGAACTCTGAATTATCTACTGAATCAGCTTTATCTGTATTTAAATACATTATTCATCCTTTCCTACTTCCATACGTATTCATCATTTCCATACGCCTGTCCTACTTGGGGTGCTATGGCAAAATCTAATTTTCAGCAACTAGAAGTTAAACAAAATAGGTACTTGAGAAATATTTTAAAAGACCCTTAATTTATTCAAAATAATCAAATTTTAGAATATCTTTTTTCTGTAAAACCTGGATTAATATTCTCTCTACTAAATTCTTCTCCAGTCTCTTCCCTTGTCCTGCTCACATTTTCAATCTTGGCAAATCAGCTGACCCTTATCCACGTATTCGTTCACGTTTTGTTAAAAACTTATTATAATTTATTCTTATTTATGTACAGTTAGTCATCATTTGATTATTTCTTGATACGGCACAGTTTATCTTTATTTTCACACTTCTCTTGATTATTTATTTTCACTGTTCACTTCTTTTGCACTGACGTACAGTACCTAAGCACTGACCACCGTCCGACGCACTGGCATCTGTTTGATGCATTGACCACAGTTCTCTGCTCTGACCACAGTTCACGGCGCTGGCCGCGGTTCACGTCACTGAGCACAATCCACTGCATTGCTATTCATCGCGATGCACACACTTCACAGCTCAGCTTCCACTTCAGACTGACTCGCGTTCGCTGGCCGCCGCGTATCTATTTTGGCTGGAGACCGCCTAGAATTTTCAGGAACTTGCGATAAACATCGCGAACACTCCGGGACCATCTAGTTCGGGGGGTCACTGGCAAATGTCGCAATCCGTGCATCCCCCGTAACCATCTAGTTCGGAAAGCCGCCGATAGATGACGCAATATTCTTTACAGTACTCCCTCCTTAGATGCGAACCGTCTCGGAGCGCATTTAGTGAAATCATGCAGATATTTGCAGCTGGAGCCTCTATTGCAGATGAAGGTTAAGAAGAAGTGACAGTCAATTGTCTTCTTTGGATATGCCGACATTCCATGGTGGTAGCTGCAGACTATGATGATATCACCAGTGTACCGGAATACTACGTCCAACATGCTTCTCGCTATTCTCCAGTTCAGTCCATCATAACCACATCCCAGTTTGGACATGGCAATCTTCTGGACGTTGTCTTGCAGTACTTGTTGGCGTAATTCAATCAGTTTTCCAAAGATTTTTATAGAAGGCCTTGTGATGTGACTTACTTTTCGTGACGAGGTAATACGCATATTTACTCACGTCGTGCAGTTGCAGGACCTTCCCAATATCTGGTTGCTGATTCTCTGATTCTTCTATTCTTCCGTATTTTCTCTTGAATACAGCAGCAACATCCGTTATCATATCTAGATCATGTGTGACACAATGCGCCAATGAATATTCCTGGGGTACCGCAAACAGATCCTTTTGCACTTCCATTGTTACACCATAACGCTCTTTATGGTTTTCATTATAATGAGGTATAAACTCGCAAATATGAACGTTTGCTTGTCCAGCTCACAAACTCGTGCGGTCTTTTCTCCATCATCATTTTCATTACTTCCTCCGTACGGGGCCAGCCGATTCGAATGAATGACTCGTAGTTTTCCATTCGGCAACTTTTTAATTCGGTAGAGAACATCATTTATCCTCTTCACTACCTCGTACGGTCCTTCCCACTGTCGTAATTTTGGACACAAACCGCGGCGTCGTTGGGGGTTGAACAGCCAAACATGATCTTCAGGTTGATAACCTCCTCCTTCAGCTTTGATGTCATACCGGTTTTTCATCCTGTCATTTGTGATTTCGATTCGTTCACGCACCTGGTTATAAATGACGTCCATTTTCTGTTTTAGGTCATTTATTAAGTCTTCTTCGGCTATTTCTTCATTAGTTTTACAACCAAACAATAGATCCAAAGGTAGACGTAGTTCCCGACCAAAGAGGATATTAGCGGGTCTTTGCCCAGTTGTCTCGTGAACAAAGGAGCGGTAGGCTAGAACAAAGATATGTATGTATTGGTCCCAGTCGCATTGGTAATCTAACACGACCTTCGCTATATATTTTCCCATTGTTCTGTTCATGAGTTCCACCATTCCATCTGACTGCGGATGTAGGGCAGTTATTCTTGTTTTCCTTATTCCCAGAAGTTCACACACTCCTTGAAACACTGCAGATTCGAAGTTCCGTCCCTGGTCTGAATGTAATTCAAGTGGCAAAATCGTCTTACCCCTTCCTTAACCAGAATTACGGAGATAGTAGTGGTCTCTTGGTTAAGCAGGGGATTTGTTTCAATCCGCGTGCTAAAATAATCCATGGCCACAAGTATGTATTTATTCCCATCATTTGACAATGGAAATGGGCCAGCCAAGTCAATGGGAATTCGTTCGAAAGTACTTCCAACGGTGTATTGCCTCATCTTCGCTATTCTCTTTTTATGTGGCCCATTACTAGTACCACACACTTGACATTTTGTGCATCATATCGTATGTGTAGCTTGCAATTAACCAGTAAAATATTTCGCGCACTTTCTCTAGCGTTTTCGTTATACCGAGATGTCCTCCCAAAGTTCCATCATACAATTCCCTCATTATTTCAGGCACCGTTATTCTTGGGAACAATACCTGCGTCCTCTTCTGAGAGCCATCTTCACTTTCCAGAACTCGTTTAAGAACACCTTCCTCTTCAGTAATCGAATTCCACTGCGCCCAATACGATTTTACTGCTGAAGAACAGGGAGCTATTTCTTGCCAACTCGGTCTCCGTCCTGCCATTTTCCATTCCCAAGCATGTTTCAAGTCTGCGTCCTCTTTCTGATCTTTTTGAAGTTCTCTGAGCCATTCTCATTGGTCATTCCTGGCAGTGACCCTTAAGGTAGAAGACATCTTCTCTTCCGCATGACAACAGTGTTTGCAGTTTTCAGGACACACTCTTCTGGAGAGAGCATCGGCATTCCGGTGACTACTTCCACTCCGATGTTCTATTCTGTGAATTCTTGCAATCTCTCAATCCATCTGGCGACTTGACCTTCCGGATTTTTGAAGTTAAGCAGCCATTTCAAAGCAGCATGATCCGTTCTCAAAAGAAATTATCTACCGTAGAGATATTTGTAGAAGTGCTCATCGGATTTCACCACAGCAAGTAATTCTCTCCAGGTTACTCAATAGTTGCGTTCTGGCTTTGATAGCACTTTACTGTAGTAACTGATGTCCCTCTCTCGTCCATCTTCTATCCCTCCAATGCCAACGTTACTTGCGTCAGTATCCAGTACATAATTCCCTTGAGGTAATGGATAGCTCAATATAGAGGCACGCAGCATGGTGCTCTTAAGTTTTTCGAAAGCGCGCTGGCATTCTTGGTCCCATTGAAACAAAGGCTTTTCTTCGGTCAGCTGAGTCAGCGGTTTCGCGATGTTGGCAAATCCCAAGACATACCGGCGATAATAACTACATAGACCCAGGAAACTTCTCAATTCATGTTTATAATTTGGGACTGGCCATTCCTTTAAAGCTTTAACCTTCTCTGGATCAGGTACTACTCCCATGCCATATACTACATGACCAAGGTAATTCACCTGCTTGCGAAATAAATGGCACTTTTTTGGGCTTAGTTTCAAGTTCGCTCCTTCCAACCTCTTGAACACCTGTTCTAGGTTCTTGATGTGGTCCTCGAAAGACTTTCCGAGAACAATTATATCGTCAAGGTAGAAATGTCTCTCACGACAGACCTCTCAGCACGGTTTTCATCAATCTTTTGAATGTAGGTGGAGCATTACACAACCCGGAAACCATTACTGTAAACTGCCACAAACCTGATCCGATGGTAAATGCAGTCTACTCCCTATTTCTGGGATCTAAATCTACTTGCCTGTATCCACTTTCCAGGTCAAGTGTCGAGAATATCTTGGCCACAGAAAGTGTTTCCAACATGTGAATAGGAGCAATGGATAGTTGTCCTTCGTTACATTGTTGAGATGTCGGAAATCGACACAGAACCGAGTCGACCCGACTTTCTTTTTTACCAATACAAGAATCAGTGTGGCGTTTCCGGTGTGTATTCTGTGACGAACAACATCAGTCTTTCCTTTTACACCATCATTGCATTCAAAGACATGCTGGTATCACCGTATTAGGTCTTCAGCCTTGTGACATTCTTTCCGAGATAAACCTTTACGGCCCTCTGTAACCAGATTCCTCAGTCGTCACTTCAGACTGTCTCGCGGTCGCCGGCCGCAGCGTACTTATTATACTCCGCTGGCCACCGCCTAGAATTTTCTGGAACTTGCTATAAACATTGCGAACACTCTAGGGACCATCTAGTTTGGGGGGCCGTCGGCTGATGTCGCAATTCGCGCATACCCCGCAACCATCTAGTTCGGAAGGGCGCCGGCAGATGACGCAATATTCGTTACAATATGCATTATCGCTCTGTAGAAGTTTGACACTTGTAGTATTGTTGATAATATTAAAGACATACTGTACAGACTGCTGCGCACAGGCAGATACGCTTAACACGGGCAATTTTTCCACATAACTAAATGTCTACAAACGTACCTAAATAACTTAACTTACGTAAATAACAATCAGCAAGACTGCTTTCTCTCTCTCTCTCCCTCTCCCTCCCCATCCCTCCCTCTCCCTCCCTCCCCTCCCTCTCCCTATCTCCCTCTCTCTTTCTCTTTCTCTCTCTCTCTCTCCCATATGATATATATATATATATATATATATATATATATATATATATATATATATATATGATAATACGATATACAGGCTGAGTCACGTAACTTTAGGCACCTCTTGTAACGTTTGAACGGTTCAAGTTATTGCAATGCAGTTTTCACGAAAGTAGATGAGGGAATGAGCCTAATTGACACGTGTATTTGTATTTTACGAGATATTTGAGGTAACTTTGTTTTTCAAATGAAATACATATTTTTTCAGTATATCAAGACGAGCGTTTTAAGAGGTAACCCTAATGTTTTTGTGGGTTATTACTGAAACAATAAATATATTATTAATACTATGTATATTTTAAAATTCGCCTCAAATAAAGAAACGTGTTTCCTTACCATTAAAAATGATTGTGTTAGGATTATTTCATGTGTTAACTCTTTCCCAACTACCTATTCATTAATGACGATACGAAAGGTGTTTGTTTACCACTAAACATTGTTGTGGTTGGTAATTTCAAGAGCTGAAATTCGCTGAAATTCGATGGGACACGCGCCCAACAAGAAATTTGAAATGCAATTGTGTCACTTACATAGCAAATTTTCCTTACTTCACGAAATCCGCACACTGACCACTGATTAATATATAGCTATACTGCAATCTTCTAAAAGGGCGCGAACTCACTTCTGCTCACCAAACCTTGTTTGCTTCCTTATTTCTGATTACTCCAGCATTATTTCAACACGATATAAAAATTACCTTTTATAATAGCATTCACCACTGTCACTTTAAATAAAACATACGTGTTCCCGGATCTCGGTGCTTGGTTTCCTCTTTGCGTGTCTCACTCATGCACTACTTCTTGAAGTACAAGTTACGTAATGTACAATACTGGAAACATAACTTGATCGCGGCCGTCTGCGGCTAAGTTCAGCTATTGCACGGCTTGGCCAGCCCTTGTCATGACGAAACGTCGCCTCAAAACCATCATAGCCAATCTCAACGCAGTGGGGAGTGCCCTAACAATATTACGGCGTACAAAATGGTGGGCGCCGCTAGTTCAGATGTGGAAGTATTTTCAAATAAAAAATACATGGAAGAAACACTTGTATGAACATGAATATAAATTCATTGAAAAATATAAGAACACATAGCACTTAACCACTGTTAACACAATTCTTTTTGAAGAAATTACAATGATATCAGATAAACTTAACACTAAAAACTTAAAACTAAACTACATTACTAGGGGTGTAGGAAACTACAAGAGCCCCTACTATAAACAATTAGTAGAGAAAATGTTCAAGAACGCTTCGGAAGGAAATGTTTTCTTAATTCTAGTAGGGAAGTCATTTATAGTGGCCAGGTTGTAGTGGACGGCTCGGTTTATTGTATTTAGGTTGGAGTAAAAATTATTGGAAAGATGGGCAATATGTTTGATGATCGGTGATATATTCAGTTCTTTATGAAGTTGGGCGTTGGAGATGAACCATGGGGCATGTGTTGCTGATCTGAGGAATCTATTTTGTACGATTTGAAGTTTATTAATGTTAGAAATGGATGCATTGGTCCAGATGGGACATGCGTAGAGCATTAATGGTCTGACTATTGCTTTATAAATTGTAACAGCATTTGTTAGGGATAGCCGACTTTTGGAGTTGATAAGGAATTTTAGTTGAGCTATTTTTATTTTTGCTTGTTGTTTTAGTGTTATGTGTGTTTTCCAGTTGAGTCTTGTGTCGAAGTTCATCCCGAGGTATTTTACTGATTGGTTTTGTGGTGTCCATGGAATTGTGTGTTTATTAATGTGTAGTGGTGGTGGGTGAGAAAATGGTCTTAGTGAGAATATTTTGGCAGTTGATTTAGTTGGGTTGAGTTTGATTTTCCACAATGTTGACCACTGGTCTATTTCATTTAGGTGATTTTGAATCCTATCGGTAATGGTCTATCGGTAAGTGAGTGGCTGGATTTGTAGATTGCGGTATCGTCGGCGAATTGTGCCAATTGGGTGTGTATTGTAGTGGGTATGTCAGATGTGTATATGTTAAATAGTGTGGGTGAGAGTGGTGAACCTTGTGGAAGGCCTGCTATTATTTTTCGGGGGTTGGAGATGTGATTTTCTACGGAAACTGTAAAGGATCTATCAGTTAGAAAACTTTTGATGAAGTTTACTAAGTAGATTGGTGTTCCCATTGTTCGGAGTTTGTATGATAGTCCTTCGTGCCATACTCGATCAAACGCCTGTGAAATGTCAAGAAATGAAACTATTGTGTGATGTTTGTTTTGAAACGCTGTGTGGATATTTTCTGAGAGTCTGAGTAGTTGGTGTGCAGTTGATACATGACTTATAAAGCCAAACTGGTGTAATGGAATAATTTGGGTTGATTGAAGGTAGCTATTTAACCTTTTTAGAATTAGTTTCTCGAGAATTTTTGAAAGTGTGGTAAGTAAACTTATCGGTCTGTAGTTTTCTACATTGCTATGATTTTTATATGGCTTTGGAATGGGTATTATGATTGAGTTTTTCCATACTATAGGGTAATATCCAATTCTTATTATTGAGTTACCTATATATGTTGTTTATATAGGCTATAGTTGAGGATGGGAGGTTTTTTAGGATCTTATTAGTGATTTTATCGTGACCAGGGGCTTTTTTTTGTGGAAGTTTTTAAATTATGTTTTTTACTTCATTTGGGGATATGAATTTTATCTTCTGTGGCACATCATAGTTCGGGGCTGAAACTGTTTGTAATATCATCGCATGATCAGGATGAGTTGGTGTGTTGTTGAGCATGAATGTTCTTTCAAAATGATTGGCCAATACTTCGGCTTTGTCAAAAGGGGCGAATTTTTTCCCCATTGACGTATTTAGAGGTGGGATGCTATTTTTCTTTTTTAGGATTTTTTAGTGAACTGCCACAGAGAACTATTGGTTGTGCTTAATGATTTTATTAGTTTGTTGTAGGTTGAGCTATGAAAGTCGTTTATTGCTTTTTTTGTTATTGAATTTAAAATGTTCAATTCTTTCTTTAAGTGTGGGTTTCTGAGTTTGGCCCATAATCTTCTGGTTCTGTTTCTAGTGTTGATTATTGTTAGTATGTTTCTAGAACTATTCTGAGAATTATAACCATCTAACATCCTTTTTTTAAAAAAATGGAAAATCAAATTATTAACTTTGAACAAATGATTAAGTCCCTTGGAATTAATATTATCATTCCAATTAATTTATACAACACTTATGTTCCTTCACTCCAAAACAATTCAGATTTATACATTCCTCATCACAATTCCCTTATTTCAATAATAAATTCACATCCAATCACGATCAACACACAGCAAGAGAACTTTGATTTCCAATGTAAACTCTAGAGTAAACATTGCACACTATGATCAACACACATTAATAGAAATTTAATTTACAATGTAAACTTTAGAATAAACATTCCGCTTATTTTTCAATAATAATTTCACATCCCATTTTGATCAACACAGCAATAGAAATTTAATTTACAATATAAACTTTAGAATAAACATCCTACACCATTTCTCCAGAAATTGTATAAAAAATATTCATGACTGACAAAGTTTTCTTATACCTTTTGATAAATACTCAAGAAAGTAGAGTGTATCATTACCCAAAGTTTTAATGATAATACTAGTTCATTACCATACAAGTAATCATTGCAACATTTTCTTTCTCTTTATCCTGCATGGTCACATAGCATTCCTGCTACATGCTAATTCTACCTGCCATGAAATCACACCATATTAATTATGATCAGAAGGAAATCATGAATAAACATTGTAATGAAACGTTACAGACAGCAGTAAAAATAACTAACTGTCCTCCCACTGAGCTAATATTTTTTTCAGAATCTGTGGTATTAGACAATCTCCACTAAGATACTACATTACCACAGAAATTGCAAAGTCTCACTCCCAAATTGACCAAAATTAACAACTTAACACTTTCCTTACAGTAAGAGAACTGCAATACAAGTTGCAAATAAACAGTACATAATTGGCAGCACTACAAGTTAATAAAAGTGAAAGTTCACCTTTCTTTAAATTCTTCTCCCATGAATAAATAATCAGTTCACAATCCACACAAGTACTTTGGTGATTGAACATTGATGCTTTACTATGCACAATTTCATTTACCAGTCTTTCAAGTCTTCAACTCAGAATGATGCAATAGAACATCGTGCATTTCAAAGGATATTACACATCTCTCACAAAATATACTCACAGAAAGTCACTCGCCACTTGAAAATGTCAGAGCCGACCTCTCTAATGCTCCCCACAATTCTAAATTTTGATATCGCATACCAGCTTGAGGAGAGATTGATTCTCTAACCTCACACGTTTACGTTTACGTCCCCTTTATCCTAACGTGCCTCTAACACTACGTCACATCATCTCGTGAAACAAATACTCCACAACCCACTCAATTACATTTTTCCATTTACCTCCTGTTTTGTGGTAGAGAGCTACATACCACTCATCACCAGCACAGTCCTGCTTCACACACCCGTCTCTCGGCACTTCAACATCCTCTCTCCTCCTAGCTCCCACATCAAAAAAAAGGGCTGGGTTGTCGGAGCGCTTCCAGATTTCGTCAGTCCCACTACATCAGCGAACTCTATCGCTAGCCTCGAGGTTTCGCCACGCCGGCTTGGAGCGCGCATTTTAAATTACCCTTCTGCACACGTCCCTCGCGCTCACGAAGCGCGGTGGTCCGTGTATGCGGCGGGGCGTTACAATATATATATATATATATATATATATATATATATATATATATATATATATATGTGTTTATATATATATATAAACACACACACATACATACACATGTGTGTGTGTGTTTAACAGATGTTTAAATGTTTTTCAATGTATATTTTCTTCAATACGTAATTATCTGACAAGGTATCTGGCTGCTGTGGGCAGCTAGTGCTCTGCAACATGATTAGGCTTGATGAGGCCGTCAGGTCCGTTTATGAAGCAACATCAACCTCTCAGAAATCACAGGCCGATTGGTCCATCAAGGTTGGTCAATCAAGATCAGCAATCGTAGATGCTGTTGTAACCAGGAAAGGGAGTAAAGCAATAAGGTCTGTGTTTCGCATACGAAGGTTTTGTGTAACCTTGAAACCTTGTTAGGAATTATGGTATCTTTTTTTTCAGTGTAAGTTTCTTGTAGAAGGGACATTCCTCGTTTCGAGTATCTCCGTGGTGGGGGCCCTTGCAGTTCTTACATATCAGTACTTGTTCCCGCTGGGGACAATTTACTGAGTAGTGATTTTCAGCACAGTAAATACACGCGATTGTGTGGTTGCAATTATTTTTAGTGTGTCCAAAGTCCAGGCACCGCAGACATTGAACAGGGCCTTTGTTTTTCGTCTTTGTTCAGGTTTAACACTCAAAATTACAAATTTGTTTAATTTGAAGCACTGATTCAATACTGTGTCGACCGTCAAATTCCGCGGCAACAACAGGTATGGGGAAGTTGTTTTTATACAGTCGGGTGACACTAATTAATGATGAACACTTTTCCTTCAAGTCTTCGTATATTTCTTCTTGGGTTATTGATGTGTGTAGGTTTTTAAACACTATAGAAAACGTCTTGTTAGCTGGGTCCTTATACGTGTAAATCTCCTACTGGTATTGATTAAATATTTGATGGCCTTTCTGAAATCGGCAATGGTCCTGAACATTATTTTGATTCGGTTGTTTTTAATATCTGATGTGAACTGATTAGTTATTTTAGATTTTATTTCCCTGTTGAATTCAGAAATGCTTTCTATATCGTTAACATAGATAGGAGGAATTTTGACTGATATCGTTAAAACTTCTTTTTCCTCTGTTGTTTGTGAGTTTTGCTTTGTTGCAAAACCGTTACCGGGGGGCATTCGGGCATTTTGGCCTAGCGCGAGGCCGCTGTCTAAGTTATGGTTACTAACCTCGGGTATGCCATTACCGGCATTGCTTTCGAGTGGTGTTTCAGTTCCCGATTGATAGCCTCCGCTAGCCACGTTATGGCCGGACGCAGTGAGCTGCTGGTCACGGAAACTTTCATGTTTTTCCGATTCTAGATGGTCCTCTTGATGAAACTGTGTTGGGCTGGAGGATGTGTCCATGTCGTTCGTGCCGTACACGGCCGCCATGGCCTCGGCGATGCACTGGCCTAAGCCAGGGCTGGGCGGCGCTGCACTGCCACTAATTATTAGATAAATTTGATTTGCTCTGTGCGGCGCACCGTACACAACACTTCACAATGGCACTAATACTTTAGAGTATATACACTACATATATATACAGAGTATATATAGTACGAGTATATACACTTTACCTTCGATTCCTCTCCATTCGCGTGATTGTGATTATTATTATTATTATTATTATTATTATTATTATTATTATTATTATTATTATTATTATTATTATTATTTTATAATTATAATAATAATAATAAAGTTCTAATATTTCGTTCTTTTCAAGTATTATATTTCTCTGCTAAGAAAGCAAAGGATAAAAGTCAGAGAACTCAGCAGGGTATTCCAGCGTAGACCAAGACAAGATAGAGAAAAGTTTCTTCAAGAAATATAGCACGTCATACGTAGTTTTTAACTGTTTTTTGACGCTAAATAAATAAATAAATAATAAGAAAAATGCAAAGAAGTGGAAGAACATAACAACAAAAGGAGACCTAAAGAAATGTTCCGGGTCATTCGAAATATGACCAGGGAGTGTAAACTGGCAATGAGGAATAGGCAGGGACCGAAAAGGTATTAGGTACCGGTAAAATACCGGTATTTTACATACCTTTTTCAAATACCTATGTTCTTTTATACCGGTAAAATACCTCTATAGGACGTCTATAACGGTATGGACGTCCATACTTTTTTTACTAGTAGCATATAAATCTTATAAATTGAATTGCTATCCGATTAAATATGTTTAGAAAAATGGTATCTTAATGTAGAAATGTAAAAGTTGCCGAACTTTATAACAAAACATAATTTATCCCCCTCATAGACGGATATTCCTCTTCTAGTGTGGTGTTCCTGTCTAAGGGTTTAAGTTGTATTGTTTTCATGACAATTTAATGCATTAAAAAATACATACATATGTCACAATACAATGATTTACACTACATCCTTTTACATTATCATTTACGTGGTTTGTATCAAAATGACGCGCCGGGAATTACTTTTTCCAATCTTCAAGTTTATACAAATATAACAGAATCATTTTATATCAATATAACTTACTAAGTAAGTTGGGACATGTCACGATTCTTAATATTAGATTTTAATGTTTGTTACAGTGTTGGATTCAGGATGCATCTCGCCTGCGCGCTATTTTACCACTTCTTCAATTTTGTCCGATAGTACGAAAACAGTTTTAAAGTTTTACTTGGGAAAACAGATTCATCAGGTGAAGTCTATCAAGGAGACAAACGCCGTTTTGAGATCAAAAATCGAGGCGCAGGATAAAAGAGCTCGTGCGTAATTTCGGCTCATTCTTTCTGGTAGTGGAATGATAATGGAAGATCTTAGAAGTAAAATGTATGTAAAATAAGATGTTAGGACATGGAATATTGGTGATATCTACACAATTAATTCAATTTTCTTTTTGAAATCAGTTTCCAAATCGGAATTGGTATTTTGAGTAGTGCCTCAACTTTTTGATGGTATGAAGACGGAAATATGTGAAGAAGATATATAGTTTTATACGACTATTACAGATGATATGGGACCGTTTGGTTGTGTTACAGCATCACTAGTTTGATAAGTAGAGAAAAATATATTGAGACTGAATGGGACGAAAGCTTAAACTGACTGCCCAGCTTGCCTGTCTGAAAGTTCGGCCTCCCGCGCCGCTGGCCGCTGGGTTTGGCCGTTCGGCCGCGTCGAGGGAGGGCCCAGAAGGGGTGGGTTGAAGCAAGGGGAGCGGGAAGGGGGAGGGGGATCAGGTATTTTTTTCCGAAATTTCACTTTACGCCGCTCCTATTCAACCGATTTGCATGATTGACACGGCGTTGGATTCAGGAAGCACGTCGTCATTGCGCTATAATCCCACATTTTTTAATTTCTTCCCGGAACTATGAGAAATCATTTAAAACTTTTTTTGGAAATATTTTTTGAAAAAACGGCATCGTAGCGTGAATTCTATTTTAAAAAGGAGTCCAACGCCGTTTACAGATCGAAAATCGGACAATTTGTTCAGACGTTATCGGTCTAGTAAATTTTGCTTATTTTGGTGCTGCCACGTGGTGGCGACAAATTGAACTAGTGTCGGTACATTTAGCCTTAAGCCCTTGGTATATTTTCAACATTTTCAAAAAGAGGTTCAATAATTTTTACTTCCTCCTATACGTACGTATATACGGAATAGTATACGTAGTATAGATAAAGTTATGTAGTGCTGCGGTCCCAATTGCTAAATTAAGAGAAAAAAATCCTATATCACGTGGTACATCCAGAATCCCTATTTTGTAGTGTGACCGTCTGTGAACACTACTATTGCCTAACCCACACGCACGATGTTTTCCAAATTGAAGAATCCTATGTCGAACTGGCTCAAGTTGAAGCTTTCAAATTTTGAAAAACATTCTTTAAAATTTGGGACTATTCAAAATGTCCCCCGGACATTTTCAAAATTTTCTCAAAAATGACTCCAAATTCTTTCATTAAATTTTGTGTACGGATAGTGAAAGTTATGCTGTTTAAGATGACATAAAATTCATTTTGGTGTTTTCTTTTATTTTTTTAATTATACAAATGTTTTTTAAAACTTTATTTCTCACGCCGTTTATATACACATTTCCATAGACTTGTATATATTATTGCATATGTGAGTGGAAGTGCTTCAAATGACATCAAATGTAGTTTTTCGAAAACTCAATAAATTCGAAGGAGCTTCAGATTTCGCGTTTACAGTAATGCTTAATCGCCATTTTCTTAAAAACGGCTCCAAATTTTTCAATGAAAATTTCTATTTAGGATGAGATTTTAGTCTTCTTTAATATTGAGATAATATTTCGGTTCTGCTATTAGGAAACCGAAATATTGGGAAAATGTGAGAAATATGTATTTATGGCGACCATAATGGCAGCTGGTCAGAGAATGGAGTATTATCGTAAAGCCACACCAACGAAATTAGAAGAATTTCCTACGAGAAAGTCTGTGCCATTCTGTAGCACTTCTAGTTTTATTTTCAAATCGTCCGTCTGTGTCTGTCCATCTGTGAAAACTGCTAGCGCCTAAACAATGCGTACGATATTTTCCAAATTGAAGAAACCCATGTACACCTGGCACTAGTTCAAGCTTTGAGATTTTGAAAACCATTCTTTAAATTTTAGGGGTACTTTACATAAAGTTCCCCGGATATTTTCAAAATTTTCTCAAAAACGGCCCCCAATTCTTTCTTTAAATTTCTTGTAAAAAGAGACTTTAATACACTTATAAAGGTGGCATAAGTCCGATTTCCACGGTTGATTCTGAGTTTTCGTAAACTGCAAAAGTTTGAAATTTTTCGGCGTCTTCCTACAACTACAAAATTGAAGACAGATTTGTCCTTCAAAAGAAATTTATTATCCATCAATTTTTCATTAAGGTCATGTAGACTTTTTGAAAATTTTAGCAGTTTTCGTGCAATATTGCGTGCAATATTTGCAATTTTAAAATTATTGTTATAACATTTTTTAAAAACGACTCCAATTTTTTTCTTTAAATTTTTGGTAGGGATACTGCCAAATGTGCCCTACACGATGACATAAACACCATACAGCTCCACTCTGTTTTTCCAAAAACCACAAAAATTTAATTTTTTTACTTGTCTCTCACGTCGGTAATACATTAGAGGCGGTTTCTTCACATTATTAGATTTATAAGTACATGTGAGCTCAAAATTCCGCATGTTTAGAAACACTCAAACAGCATTTTCTCAAAAAAACGGCGCATAATTTTTTCTTCAAATTATTTCAATGGATAGTGCTAATTGCACAGTTTAATATGACAAAGTTCTTTTTGGGGTATTCTTTTGTGTTTTCAAAAATTACACAAATCTAATTTTTTCAAATCTCTCATGCCGTTAATTTCACATTTTAATTGATTTGTATACACGATTGAATTTGTGAGTGGAAGTTCTTTAAATGTCTTTAAATTATGTTTTTCGAAAACTCAATATAATTCTATGAGTAAGTTTCAAATTTCGTTTTTGTAGAAACTCTAAACGCCATTTTTTTAAATGGCTCCAATTTTTTAAATTGCTATTTTGAACGATATTTTAGCTTTATTTAATGTTCTTAAAATAATATTTCGGTTCTACTATTTAGAAACTGAAAAGTTGAGAAAAAAGTCAAAAATATGTTCTCTGGGCGGCGGTAGATGGCAGCAGGGAAGGAAGAGGGGCAAGACTACAATCGCAGTCCAGACCTAGGAAATTAGAAAACTTTACTAGGAGAGGGCCTTTGCCATTCTGTAGCATCTCTATTTATTTTCTTTAAACCATTCTTTTTAAAATGCACGAAATTTAAGGAGTACATTTATACCAAAGATAGCATAAAGAACGCGTAAGAGATCGGTATATTGTATATGCTTCGTAATGTATACGAGAGGTGATTCCTGGCACTTCGATGATACGCAAGTTAGAATTTGTATATTATTTCATATTCTTTGTTTGTTTCTTGTTCGCGCTTTTGTTATACGTTTACAAATTAATCTCTTAGAAATGATTTAAAATGTATTTGAAATATTCTAATTAAAAATTGCGATCCTTCAAGGAATATCAGAACCGAATGCAACGATGTCCTTCCTCGGAGCGACTCGGCAGATGAATTTCTGTGAGTTACGCCTCATTGTTATAACATGTTTAGCTGTAAGAAAAGCAGTTTTAATAGTCAAAATTTGTGTTAATGCTTGCTTAAAAATATTTAGCTTTCAAGTGCCTGCCGGAGAGCTCAGTGCCCCTTTTTCACGAGCGCGTGTCCTTGAGCCCCGGAATTCTGGAGTTTTCCTGAAGTTTAGAGATTGTCCCGGATGGGGCGGTGCCCGTGGGAGACACGTGGTTGGGAAAAATCCGGAGAAGCCGACGTAGGTCGGTGCAGGATCGCGTCAGCCAGCGAGGGAAAATTACCGCCACCTCCTGCGATAAAAATGTACCCTTGTGGGACTGATTACCATAGCAGTTGATGCGTGGCATGTGTGGCAGCGAGCGGGGCGCCGGCGCGGACGGCGTTCCCGCTGGTGCGGCGGTCGACGGCGCTGGCGTCCGCGCGCCCGCTGCCGCGCCTCATGTCGCTCGAGCTCTTCAACCCCGAGACGGACGACATGGACAGCGACTCGTCGGGAGTGTCCTCGCCCGACTCCGTCAGCTCCGTCATCAGCGTGCTCACCGAGGAGCAGGGCGCTGGCGAGCGCCAGGCGATCGCTGCCGCGGGTGAGTGCGACGCAACGCATGCGACAGTTGGCTTTCGAATCTCTTGCCCAAGTACAAGAGATGAAAATTGAAGAGATAATGGGAATATTGTGTTCACACTAAGTATTAATTAACAGGTTTTCGGAATAATTGTTGAAAACTTCTAGAGTATGTACTTGGGGGACAAAGATCATTACGTTTTGCCATGAACACTTGAGAAACCTGATATAACAAAATATACTTGTGACTTCCCCCGGACTGGTAAAATATTCATTGGGCTTTGGCGTTTAGCGTGTACATCAAATCTCCTTGTCTGTCAGATTGACTGCAAAACCACAGTGCCCAATGAATGGCCGACCAATAACAGAGCCTTTTGTGTAATTTTCGTAATAAGGTTACCCACCACATGTACTACATTGTCGAAAGGTGATCAATTTCGACTCCTTTCATGTCCACAAAGTATGTTTTATTTATTCCGAGGCGTCGAGAGGGGTGATAGTGAGTGAGAGTGAGAGAGAGTGAGTGAGTGAGAGTGAGAGTGAAATGTAGTTAATTTATTAAAAATAGTTTAATTGTACTATTACAATTAGAATACTATTATTCTGATCTTTTATTAAAACACCCTACAATGTTTTTCTAATAATTTATTAATTTGACGTTTCAACCCTCATTGTAGTATTTTTATGAAATATAGGGCCAGGTGATTTTAACCAGGTCACATTCATAAACCAGTGTTTTTATAAAGTAGACAATTTTTATATAAAATGATACCCATTATCCCTAAATCTTTTTAACAAACCTAAACCCATTTTTTTAAAAAGACCCCAATTAGAAACAAAACATCATATTACTACTTTATTAGGAAAAATAATGTTGTAGTGTTTGTTTTAATAAAAGATCATAATAATGTTACAAAACATTGTAGGTTTTAATAAAAGGTTATTATTATTATTATTATTATTATTATTATTATTATTATTATTATTATTATTATTATTATTATTATTATTATTATTATTATTATTATTATTATACCATTACAATTACAATTTAGGGCAAGGCCATCTTGGCTCCCCAGGGAGGGATTGCATGTGCAGCTTGGCTGGTTTATGTGAATCGGGTCACCTGTTGGTGCACAGCATTAGCAATGCCCTCTCGTGTTGCAAACCGCCTACCACGTAGTACTTCCTAAATCTTGCGAATGAGATGAAAGTCACAGGGCGCAATGTCGGAGAGTACGGTGGGTACTCCAATTCTTCCCATCCCTAGCGTCGCAATAGCTGCCCTACACACTCTGCTTTATGTGGTTTTGCATTGTCGTGCGTGCAGGATTATTGCTCTGTCCACAAGATCTGAACGTTTCTCCCGAACGCCACGTCGTACCTGTCGCACCAGGAAGTCTCTGTAATAATGTACAGTCACTGTTATACCATGAGGAACACAGTGACAAACAATGACGTCGTACTTGACGATCACCATCAATTTGACTGAAGAAGGATTCTGACGCAACTTCTGCCTCCTTGGTGATCAGGCATGTCGCCACTCCGCGGACTGATGTTTCAGTTCTGGTTCGTATGCCCTGGCCCAAAATTCATCGATGGCAATTATTCGTTACAAGAATTTATCGCCGTCCTGTTGATAGCGTGCAAGGTGGTCGGAGTATATTGTATAGTGCACCCACCTTTGAACTTCCATCAGTGCCTGCGGTACCCACCGCGATGCGATTTTGCGTAGGTGCAGCTCATCACGCAATATCCTGTAGACGGTGCGTTTCTCGATGTCCCTTGCCCTCTCTAACTCCAGTAGCATCCATCGTCTGTCTTCATCCAGGAGCTGCTCGATGACGCCACGTGCTACGATGGCCCACACACTGACAGAGTCGTCCCAAACGTTGCTCATCACTGGTTGACACACGACCTTGCTGAAACTTTCCTACCCACCGTGCTAGTGTTCGGTATGGTAGAGCATTATTCCCAAGGGGCTTCCACTAATTCACTGTGACATTCCATTGCATTTCTCCCTCGGAGAACGGCTATTTTGATGTAAGCGCGCTGCTCAACACGGGTTACTTCCACCTCGCACGACACTCACCAACTGACCGATTTCACAGCCCTCGCTGCGTTACGACCAGCTATCACAGAGCCATATGTTGTTCTGCATACACACTGTGCCTGCAGAACTTCCATACGACACATACACGTTTGTGATCCTTTCACATATCTACAAGAAGAAAATAGTTACCATGACTTATGCCCCAACCCTCCTTTATTGTTTCATACTTAGGTTTACTAAGTACTTACTTAAACTACAATTAACAACAAATTATAAACAATAAAAATAAAAAATACTGATTTTACTGATTACTAGACTGCTGAAATAAGATATTTCGGGAATAATTAAAATACTAAAAATAAAAATATTTTACTGAATTACAAGTACAAACAAAATAAAAATTACTAAAATTTTGTGTCATAATCAAACTTTTCATGATCTAATTGAAACTTCTCTAAATTCTACTTAGTAATGAACACTTCTTAATTTTTTACTAAGTAGTTTTTGGGTTCAGGAAACGTCAATACTATACCGATTAAGAGGAAGAAAGAGAGAGAGACAGAGAGACAGAGAGACAGAGAGACAGAGAGAGAGAGAGACAGACAGACAGAGAGAGAATTCATCAAAATAAAGATCCGTAAATCCTTACTGTTATGTATGATAAACAAATGCACTGTACAAACATTGTGACAGCCAGTCAGTACGCACAACACCGAGAATTTTTTAGTGTCTTCAGCACTCAGTGCTGAGACGAGTGGTGGCAGTTACTTAGGTTGGAACATTTGAACTTTGAACATTTCTTCTGATAAATACTCAAACAAAGTTGAGCATTTCCGAACGTGTATTGTAAACAATAGATAAACTCAGTGGTTACCGCAGATATCGTGTGGAAATCCATAGGGATTGGAAAAAACAATTTGTGGAAAGGAACTTCTTTTTAATTATCCATAACGTAACCCTGATATCATATTTCAAGAAGTTTAAATATGTAGGTTTATATCTCATACCAATTACACTGTGAAATTCACTTATGTTTCTGAAGCAGATACAACTCTCATATTTATGACACAAGAAATTATTTCTCTGTACCATTGTCTTTAATACTAATTACACAATGCAACTCAATGATGTCAGTCTGTTGTAACAATCATATGATTGATATAATATATAATGACATATTATTGATATAATATATAATGTCATAAAATGACACATTATGTCATTAAAAATTACTCTATTTCGCGCGAGTCGCCAGCAATGACGATAACGCAGATGTTAAGCCAAGCCCCTAACTTGGATGTCGTGCTATCGGAAAAAATAAAATATTTATTTTTTAATGTAGCTCGATAGACGAGTATCGTTAACTGCTGCAAGCCTCTACTGTAGTTTAAATAAATATTGCGGTGGACTATCAGATATTGGTCAACCAAACATGTAATCAAAACACAAGATGCTGACCGACGTTTCTGAATATAGAGATTGTTTCTGATTAAATGTTCACTCTAGGGTGTCACACTTCTAGGGTGTGTGGAGAGATAAAATATGATCACTTTTTGCTATTGAAAATGTATAAGAAAATTTCATATAACAGAGTTCAGCTATCATTTGCTCATGCTCAGGTGTTCGACGGGCACATGAAACTTCCTTGACTGCATCAGAACACAACCCACCGAATATCTGTACGCACAGTGTTACCTAAAAATTAGAGGAAAATGACACATCTGTAACTCCGTTACATGCAATTTTCTAATGCAGGTTCATTCGCAAAAAAATATATTTTTCGATCCCTCTACGTCTCCTAGCAATTTGTTATATTTATTCTGAGACATTCTGTAAAATTTCTTCGTCTCTTGACAAGCACGTCTCGAAAAAATGATGTGCGAGGGGGTCACATATAACGAATCAAAAGTAATCATTCACCACCAGTTTTAAGCTTAGAATTCTATTACAGTAAGTGATCGACACAGATGACCGCTTAATACAGGTCAATCTACGAAATGCCTGACCTCTAGGAACGGGAATCTGCGATCGTTCAAAAGATGGAATATTGCCTTAGGAATACATAAATTGCAGTTCGTGGAGATGGGCGCTTAATGGTTGTGGCCTTTTCAACAGGTTTCAGTGTACTCACATTTAGTGACGCACGATCGTAGAGCTTAGTGGCATTAAGACTCCGCTGCATGAAACTGTACACGCTGCCAATGGATTAGGCTCGGTAAAATACAGAAAGGAGCGACATTCAGAGAGAAACATCTGAGCAAAGGTGGGGCAATTGCAGTTTCGACACCTCTAGATTTCTAAAATAATACTTTTAAAACTATTTGTTAGTTTTTAATTAAAAAATATATGTATTCATAATAGAATTATTCCTTTGGAATATGATAGAATCAGTATGTGGTATTGATCCCATTCCCCTGAACCTTTCATTAAAAGTATGAATAGGCTCTTACCGTAACACCTAAACTTACTCATTTCGTAATAGTTAATAGTTCAAGACTGTTTTACGCAACAATGTTTTACGTTATTTTATATTCTGTTTTTTTATATTATTGGGTAAAAATCATTGCACTGAAACTTATTGCGTAGAAAATTAACAATGAGCACTCCCATCAATAATAATTTTGTTCGATAACACCTTTACTGCTACTAATCGTGACTTGATCCCCTGTTTTATGTGTTGCTGCCCACTATAGTTATAATGGTTAATGATTAGTGGTAGAGGAAGAGAACATACTAGTTACTGTGGGTTTGATATAATGTTTCATAGAACTATCGAAAATGTACAGAATTAAATAATGGGGCCGTGGACCCCCTGAAAACTTTGAAAACGACCCCATATACCCTTCCAAGCGACACAATAAAACATTTTATCCACTTTGGTTAGGTAAAGAAATGATGTATTTTGCCATTCTTTGTATGAAAATATTTTGGTATTTTTTGTTCTTTTAGTATTCTTTATTCTTTGTTATTTCATATATCTCTATTCTTTTGTTTTTTCACAGATTACAAAAATGTAATTTTTTGACTTATCTCTCAGGTCAATAATGCTTACTTTAGAGGCGATTTTTTCACAGTATTATATTTATGAGTACATGTGCTTTAAATGATGTCATATAAAGTTTCTCAAAAACAATAGTTTTCTGTGAAAATAGGCTCAAAATCCGCATTTTCAGAAACGTTAAAACGTCATTATCTAAAAAATGGCTCCTAATTTTATCTTCACATTTTTCCAATGGATAGTGCTTATTGTACTGTTTAATATGATGTAATGTTCATTTTGGTGAACATTACATACATTCAACATTACAATCATTTTGTTTGTTCAAAAATTACAAAAATGTATTTTTTGTGATTTGTCTCTTACGTCGGTAATGTAAATTAGAGGCGATTTTTTCACGTAGTATTTATGAGTACTTATGCTTTAAATAAGTGAATTTTCCCAAAACCTCAACAACTTTTTAAAAAAATGTTTTTGTTTTTGTTAAAAACTCAACAATTTTTTTGGCAAAACTCCGCATTTTCAGCAACGTTCAAACGGCATTTTCTCAAAAATTACTCCAAATTTTTTCTTCAAACGTTTCCTGCAGATAGTGGTAATGGCATTGTTTAATATGACGTAAAGTTATTTTTGAGGTATACTTTGTTTTTTCAACTATTACACAAATGTAATTTTTTCAATATTTCTCACGCCGTTAATATGCACATATCAGTAGATTTTTATACATTATTGAATTTGTGAATAAAAGTTCTTCAAATTACTACATATAAAGTTTTTCGAAAACTTAATAAATTTGTGTGAAAAAGAGCTTCAAATTTCGCATTTACAATAAAGCCTAACGCCACTTTCTTACTAGAAACTTACTTACTTTCTTTCTAAAAAACTTAACTACGAGAAAGTCTGTGTCATTCTGTAGCACCTCTAGTTCTCTTTAAAAATTATAATAATTGAGTAAACTTATTGATGTCAATATTGACATTAAGTGATATTGTGGTCTTTAGAGTAGTGGGCCTAAGACGACATGGGTTCTCCTTCTTTGACTTGCCATAAAAGTAATCAATCAACTTTTTCCGAAATGTAATGAACGTTTTTACACCAATCTTTAAAAATGAAATACCCACGCTCCTATTTCTTTTTTGATTTGTTAGGTAACAATGTTTCTATAGCAGCATTTGCTGATACTTCTATATCCTAATGAGAACTACAATCACTCATGTCGAAAAGTATGCACCAAGTGTGTCTCAATTGTTCCCCTTGTTGAGAACAGTGTCGCCACTTATAGGAAAAAAATGTTTATACTAAATGAAGGCATAGGACGAAAGTTTACGTTAAATTAACAAATTTTTACAAAGTGAATAAAACGTTGTATGATATTCGTGTAGTAATATCTGATTAGAATACTCAGTTGGTTACCAATTTTCCAGTCTGGTATTGTACTCAGATGCTTTACGACACGTACATCGTTAATAACAATTATTTTAGTAAATATATTTGTTACTTGACTTCCCTTTTTTAACCTGGCAATTTGGAAAATTGTTATACAATATTTGGGAAAGAGTCTCCTTGTAATATTTTTATTTACTACTAAATTTTGTTTGTAATTAAAGAAGTAGGATAAAAAGAGAAATGTATGAAAAGGTACCAGAAATATAGATTCTTACCCCTTTTGTTTTAGGCTGCGCTCGCCTATGTCGTTTGATTTTAACCCGCATACAACTGCCAGGCGCCGTCACGCTCGGTTGCTTATCAAAACATTTTTACTTACAATTGTTAATACCCGTTAGTTGTCATACTGATAACTGTTATTGAAGATTAGCTACTGGAAGCATAGCGTTGCTCCTGTTGCTGCGACCTCCCGTGGTTTTCTCCACTTTCTCCAACAGCTCCATGTAGCACGCTATCTTTCGTCCAACCGTCCAACTGCATTTCTTTGCGGTCCGAACTTCACGCTGTTTCCCTAATGCGAATATTCCCTCGAAGCGTCTGCAGTAGAGAACACATTCAAGAGCCCCACATTAATTAATCTGTAACTAGCAGGGTTGGTTAAAGAGGTCGGAGGGCCCATGGCTCTATTAAAAGCGGGACCTAAACCTTGTTAATGATAATTGGTGTTGCTACTTCTTCCAACAACACTTTCTCGCTTCACATTAAAGAAAGGTAGTTCAGACTTACTAGGCCCTTACCTATTTTTAAATTTTTTCTTAATGCGATTCAGTTTTGAGAACCATCTCTCACTAGTGCCTAGTGAGCCTAGTTAGTATTCATGCTCAAGATATACTTCAATTGAATTTGACAAATTTATATAGAATATGACAAAAGCTTTAGACGATAAAACTTCATTTTTTAAGCGTCATTCTGAAGTTGAGAAAGATTGCATACCTCTGACTTCAAAACTACTGCAAGCTGGAATATCCTATTTGTTTCATTCTTTTAAAAAGCGGGAGTCAGTGACAATGTGGGACCCATGATACGTTCATGTGCCAATACTATGTTAAAAACATTTGCATGAAAAAGCTCTTTATATCTGAAAAACGCACAACAGGTTGTCTTTTTTCTACCTTCATCTGAACTCCTTCTTCTAAACCACAGAACAAATCATGCTGAAACGAGACTGTTTCAAACCTCCTAAAATCATTATCTCAAAGAACAACAGAGTTACTCTGTACAATATTGTTCTAGCTGCAGAATCTGACCTCTCCAGGTATGTGTGTTTTTCATTCATCAAAAACCTTCTCACTGCAGCTTCTCTGGTCCCCGACTTCATTAATTTCATAATAGTTGTTTGAATAACGAGTATAACTCATAAAAACGAGTACAAATTTGACAAAATGTAATTGGTTCACAAATATATAAGTGAAAAATATGATAAACAATATCGACTCTGTGCAATTAATTTATTTCCTGATAGATGTAGAAAACGCTCATCCCTAATCGTGTAGACCACACTCGTATTATACGATCTTCCATTAAAAGTACCTTTCTTTAACCTCAAACCGCCCTCTATCGGATTTCTTCATGCGTTTGGCATGTAAACCGCCGCTTTTCCCCCGCATCCTCTTTGCTTTTCTCACACCGTGTAGACAAGGCACCGGCCAACAAAGACGTCTGTGAAGAGAGCCGCCACGTTGCATCTGCGTCTCTCAGCTCTCGGCGTGCAACTGACGATTCCTTTCACTCATTCGACGCCCACAGCAAGCCCCGTCTCCAGCGGCGCTTCCCGGCTAGCTCGACCCGCGTTGATTCTTTTCATTCCTGCTCCACCGTGATCGCCCACACTAGCCCCACTAACGGCTCCACACCCAGGCCGCCCGCAAGACCCATTCCTTCCGGGCTCGCTCGTCCACCCCCACCCTGCCACGTTCCTCCCATCTCGCATACGCTTTCCCTTATACGCCCCTTCACGCCAGTCTCTCGCTCAGCGCCGTTTTTTCTGGTCTTCTTCGTCCACCCACACAATGCCCTATTCCTAAACACCTAGCACACGCCTTTCCACAGCAAACCTCAACCAAAGCCTCTCGCCCAGCGCCGCTCCTCCTGGTCTTCTTCGTTCACCCCCATTCTGCCCCGTTCTTCCCATCTCCCCCACCAGCCAGCACATAATAATAATAATAATAATAATAATAATAATAATAATAATAATAATAATAATAATAATAATAATAATAATAATAACAACTTTATTTATGTGGCGAGACTCGGACCATCAGGCCCGCTCTTCCGCCTATCCACGTAATACATAAATTTATAGATAAGAATTGAATTCAGAGGTACATTTAGTAAATAAAAATAGAATACAACTTGCAGATGTCATGCCCCTGGGCTCATAAACGCGACAAGAATACAACGTCCCAGCATTTGCCTTAAGCGGCCGGAGAAAACCAGGGAAAACAAAGGAAGTGTGCATGCTCTTCAACACTGAGCAACAAAATAATATATTTAAGATAATTTTAAAAACAAACAAACATTACTGACACTGGAAATCTCTAAAGATGTGCCAGAAATATAAATTCTGAGAGATATTAATTTAGCAATATGTATCAAGTGTTAACAAAAAAATCTCAAATACATTACTGAATCTTCAAAAACAATATGAGAATACACACAACCACCCGGCCAGGGCGACGGCTTAGGTCCGATTTTAGATTACAACCTCATGTGCTAAGGGAAAAGACGCATTCAGTCAGAGCCATGACGAAGTTAAACAATAATGAATTAGAAGTTACTAGTAGATAACACAAAAAACTCATAACCCTATAATATACTTAATTTAGACTAATTATACTATTGTTAATTCAATTAAGAACTAACTTAAGAAAACAAAAAAAACTGTTAAAAAGCCACATAAAAATTACATTTAACTTACAATTTTGAACTCACTTAAAAACTAACTTAAGAAAATACAAGAAATGGAGAAAAAACTGTTAAAAAGCGATATAAAATATTACAGTTACCTTACAATTTTTAACAAATTTTATACACACTTTCGCATCATACAATATCAGCTCAGAAAAAGAGTATTTAAATGTTTTTTGAATGATCGCAGTGAGTTTTGAATGATCGCAATGATCGCAGTTTTTTTAATGATCACATTTCCTAACGTTTACTTGAAGGCTATTCCACTTTCTGGTCGTTGCTACTAAGTAAGATTTATTGTAAAAGTTAGTGTTGCTTTTAGGAATATTGCATAGCAAAGATCAGTCGCGGCTCGTGGTTTTCTAAATGGGGTAGGCTGCAACTGTTTAATTGCTGGGGGTGGGGTGCACCGCAGCACAACTATGTTAACGTTACATACTTATAATATTTGTCTTACCTTTGTTTGTAAATGAAGTCAGCTCTCCTCTCTTTCTGTTCTGCAAAGTAGTCTATAAACGAGTTCATTGAAGTTCGGTGATGATAATAACTCCTTTTCAATGGAACACATTGCCAACGCACACAGTCGATCTTCTTTCATTGTGTTTCGAATGAAGGATTTCACCCATTTGAGAGTAGAAAAGTAACGTTCTGCAAGGGTTTTCACCTGTATCCTCGAGTGAAGATCCAAATTGTTACCACGTATATTGTTCACTGAATTCATCTTTACAACAACTACACCAACACCAATAAAACCCACAAAACTACCCAACACCACAAATGAAGCAAACGCAGCTACACAATAGCACACTATGACTTAAGCACAATTCACCTTCACCGCTAACAAGACAACAGACAACCACTTAACTTTCGCACCATACAAAAACTGCTCTGTGGTACGTATCTAACGGCACTTCAGAAAGCAGAGCGTGTCGTTTTTCCCGCCAGTTCATGAAGTTAATTCGGGGGTAGTACTAGATTTTCATTTATGGGGACAGCAGGGGAACGTGTTCTTTGACAGAGTTTTGTCTACGTTTTTCATTAGGACTTGATTTTTAATTAATGTATTTGTATACACATTCCGATAAGGGGGTAGCGTTCCTACCGCGTATTTGAACAACTAGTTAATGCTCAGTGCTTCTCACTGAGCTGCATAGTATTGCTATCTGGTGAGCACGCCGTTCTTCAGACCCTACGCCCCACCTAGGCTTCGACCGCGCCCAGGTCCCGACCCTTGAAGGCTGCCAGGCCGCAGCCTTCGCCCGCCCGTAACCCTGTGCAGTGAATGCACGACGTCACACCCTCCTCGTTTTACACAGGGGCTTATGGCAGAATGAAGTGGGAGCCTAACGCTTTTCTCTTCCCTTTCAACAGCTTCAAATGCGTTACGAACGAGCGTTGTAGCACTGTCATATAAACATTTTGATATGATTATTACATAACTATTATTACATAACTCAGAAAGCCATTATTAATAAATAAATAAATACATTTATAAATATTTTTTACATTCTTTTGGGCGGCAATTTTTGTAGGGGAGGCTCCGCCTTACAGCCTTTAATGACGAGCCGCGCCTGGCAAAGATTTCTCGAATCTTTGTTTTAAGATAATAAATTTTATGAGAGGTAAGTAGGTACACCCGTATTTTATATTTTGTGGAAAAGGCACAAACTATGAAACATGCGTCGGGCTTTCAAGTTTAGTATGTTATTGGCTTTGTAGTATCCCGATATGTGATCAAACTTTCTGATATTATATTGAAACATAACACACGCATTTTGAACTCTTTGGAGAGCGTCAGCGGTTGATTTCTTTACGTTACCGTACACAATGTCACCGTAATCAAGCAGGGGGAGCAAGAGGGATTTTACTAGTAGTTCTTTGATTTTGGGTGGAAGGCATTTGTACGCGCATTTGAGTGAATACATTGAAGTATACACTTTGCAGCAAGTGTCCCAAACATGAGGTTTCCAATTTGGAATTTATCGATGGTCAGACCGAGATTTTTAACTTGAGAGCATAGAGAAACAGTAGTGTTATCCAGTACGATATGAGGAATATTTAGATTTTTAAGTGCTTTATGGGACCAACAGGAGCCAATTATAATTGATTGAGATTTTAATGGATTTAGCTTAAGGCCGTTTCTCACTGACCATTCATGTAAAGAGGCTAAATCCTGATTTGTTTTACTAATTAAATGAGCCACTTCATAAGGTTTCCCACTGACGTAGATCTGTAAGTCATCTGCGTACATATGATGATTCCATCTTGATAGCACCGACGGTATATCATTTACATAGATGAAGAAAAGTGGACCAATCACGGAGCCCTGTGGCACTCCACGTGAAACTGGTTTAGGTGACGAGAAAGTATTTTCTACAACTACGACCTGTTGTCTATTACTAAAATAACTTGAAATTCACGTTAAGGTAGAATCATAAAAACCGAGACATTTACATTTTGCCAGAAGCACGTCATGGTCTACTGAATCGAAGGCCTTGCTAAAATCTAAAAGCGTTAGCGTTGTTATACAGGTATTGCCTTCATCCAGAGATTGACGAATGTATTCGGTGACTCGTTGCAAAGCCGTTTGCGGTCTTCTACCTTCCCTAAAACCAGATTGGATATTATTGAGAACATCATTTACGGCGAGATTCTTGTTGATTTGCTGACGTACTACTTTTTCGAGGACTTTGGGTAATGTTGGTAATATACTGATAGGCGGATAATCGCAAAGATTTAACGAACGATTTAACGAAGATTTAAACATTTCGGGAGGGGACGTATGTAAGCTAGTTTCCGCAATTGGGGAAAATATCCTGTTGTTAAAGAAAAAAAAATTTTTTATTTTATTTTATGTCGCATCAACTACAAAAGGTTATTAGCGACAACTACAAAATAACATTAATATTTTTGTACATACAAAGTTATGACATTTATAGGACATAGAACATTATAGGTATTCACACTACATTATTAAAGTTTATACACATGTCTTATATACCCCCATACAATTCTATGCTTTTCAAAAACTTGAGAAACCGATTACATTGATCTCTGTCCTTTAATACACTTGACATGTCGTTCTCAACACCATGTCTCGTCCGATCAGTCTCAAACCTGGGGCACAGAAATAAGTGATTAATACACATAGAAACATTACACATATTACACATAACAGCTGTTTTTCCTGAGATCAGATGGGCATGTGTGAGCTTGGTGTGACCTATTCTGCATCTAGTTAACACAACCTGGTCAGCTCTGCAGAAGAATGTGGCTGGATTGTAGTCATCGTATTCACATATACTTCTTAATTTACATTGGGCGTCGTTATTCCATTCCTGCTTGTCCAATTCTTGTAATTTTCCTTTGATGTTGGCGTGATAGTCCTGTGGTATTATGGGAAGGTTACTTCTTTCATCAAGTTGTGACGCCTCTTTTGCAGATGTCTGCCAGCTCATTCTCCGTGATACCCACATGAGCCGGGATCCATCCAAAAACTATATCTTTACCTTTAAAGTTCAAGTTTCTGATCATACTAACAATGTCTAAAGCTAGCGGGTTTCCTGAATAAAAGACATTTCCAATAGTCGACAGAGCCAATTTGGAGTGTGTTACTATAAAAAATTTACGTTCATTGTCTTCGAGAATGTAGTCTAGTGCTGTGATGATGGCATATAATTCGCTGGACAGGACTGAGTACTTGTCGGGCAGTTTGGTTGATATTACTCTTGTTGACGTTACAGCGGCACATCCCACTAAGTTGCTACTTTTCGAGCCATCTGTGTATATTTTGTTGTAGTTCTCATATTTGGCAATTTCTTCTCATATTCTGGCTCTTATCTCTTGGTTGTGAATTTTTGACTTCTTAGGATTATTTGTCAGCTCCTCAGCTTTAATGTCCTGCATGGTCCATGGTGCATAGTCAGTGATACTGATGGGTTTAAGAGGGGGATTTTTTTCTGATATTGTGCTTAGTATTTGCATAGCCCGTACAGTGATTGGTTTTGGTAGTTTCTTTGTGAAACATAATTTCTTCCTATGTCTGTATGTCAGCTGGTAAATTTGGTTCACAGGGTTGCCACAGTTAGCTGTAACTTTGATTATATATCCTACAATTAGATTTCTTCTTCTCATTACCAGGGGTGGTAAATTAGCTTCCTGTAACATGCTTATCACCGGACTTGTTCTATATGCTCCGCATATAAGCCTGGCACCAGTGTTATTGATAGGGTCGAGTATTCTTTTAATATTCTTATTTGCAGCATCGTAGAATATGCTGCTATAATCCATCTTAGCCCTGATCAACGCCTGATATGTTCTTCTAAGCACAGTATAATCGGCCCCCCACGCCGAATGGCTTATGATTTTCATCAAGTTTAGCCTTTTCGTGCATTCCACTTTCAGGCTTTTAATATGAGGTATCCAGGATAATCTTTCGTCAAGTGTCAGGCCTAAGACTTTTAAGGTTTTACATTGTTTTATCTTGTGTTCACCGATATTCAGGGATAGAGTCTTCTCAGAGGATCGTTTCCTGGAGAAAATTATGAATGTGGATTTCGTCTTGGAGAATTTTAGACCAACTTCAGTGGAGAACTGCAGGATGGTGTCTAAGATGTTTTGCGCTATAACTGCTATGGAAGACAGATGTTTACCAGTGATGCATATATTACAGTCATCCGCATACATGCTTACTAGCGCGGGAGGTTTGATTTTGGTCTGCAGTTCATTTATTATCTACAAAAACAAGGTCACACTAAGTACAGAGCCCTGCGGTACTCCATTTGTCAGCATATATCTCTCTGATAAGGCTCCTCTTACTCTGACATTAATGTAACGTTCTTTAACGAAGTTATGCACGAACTTAGCTATGTTGCCTTTAATTCCATGTTTCGTTATTATGTCCATAATACGCCGTCACCAAACCATCTCATATGCCTTTTCGATGTCGAGGCTTAGTACCACTGTGAACATGTTATTGGCGAATCCATTGTAGATGCTGTTCTCAATTATTGCAATGCTGTCTAAGGCAGATCGGTTCTTGCGAAAACCACTTTGAGGCGATATTAGCTGATGTTTTTCTAGGTACCATTTAAGTCTGTAGTTCACTACCTTCTCAAGTAATTTACACAGACAACACGTTAGGGCAATAGGCCTGTAGCTGTCTATTAAAAATTGGTCCTTACCAGGCTTGTGAATTGGAACAATAACCGCTTCTGACCATTTTTGTGGGAAGACATTGTTTAAATATAGATAATTGTAAATGTCTAAAAGAACATTGATAGCTTCTTCAGGGAGCATCCGGATAAATATGTTAGGTATTCCGTCGGGACCGGCGCTTGTGTCTTTTAGTTGACGTATATTGACCTTAAGTTCTCGGAGCGTAATGGGTACATTCAGTTGTACGGAATCATCTATTTCATCTTCTTCTACTTCCAGATTTAGGGGAGATCTCTCAGTTTCTTCTTTATGTTTCGTGAAGCTATCCGCAAGGTTCGCATCACTAGAATTGGAGGCGAAAATCTTTCCAAAACTATCTGCAATATCACACGTGTCCTGAATGAATTGTCCGTCTGGCGTATACATAGACTTCGGGTAATTTGTTCTGAATTTTCCATCGATAGCGTTTATTTTCTTCCAAGCCTCCGTGTAGTTCAGTTTACTGTTTAAGGATGAAATGTATTCATTCCAGCAGCTCCTTTTAGATTGTTTTATGATTCTTCTTGCCCTGGCTCGTGCGGATTTAAACTTGAATTTATTTTCATTTGTGTTATGTTTCTTAAATACATTAAACCAGTGCTTGTCATTCTTAACCGCTTCTTCACATTCCTTTGTCCACCAAGGTAGTTTCTTCTTACTTTTAGTATTTTTTGTTTTGGGTATAGTCACATCCGCTGTCGACAATATAAGTTCTGTAAAGTTGTTCACAATATCGTTTATTTGCACTGAATCGTCGATGTTCAATTTCTTAAGGTTCTGAACTTTGCTCGCAATGATGTCTTGGTACGACTTCCAGTTAGCCTTTTTAAATATCCATCTGGGCATATAGATGTCCTCAGGAATAATCGAATTATCATATGACAATACTATAGGATAATGATCACTGTTGTGAAGGTCTTCCATCACGTTCCATTTTAGATATCTGGCCAAAGTTGGAGTGCAGATGCTTAGGTCGATGCAAGATGAGTTGCCGCTACCCGCATTGAAGTATGTAGATTTTCTGCAATCATTCAAGACTATAAGATCTTCATTGTTCGCAAATTCACCAACAATTTTCCCTCTACGATCAGTTCTGCTTGATCCCCAAATCAAGTTGTGGCTATTAAAATCGCCGACTATCAGTACCGGGCCAGATATTTGTGAAAATAAGTTGTCTAGGTGGCGAGATTCTAGCTGAAACGCATTAGGAATGTATACATTACACAAATGAAAACTACTACCGCCAATATGCAGCCGTATCACACATACTTCTAGGTCACTTGTAATAGCGCATTCACTACACTTGATCGACGTATTAACATAAATCGCAACTGCACCACTGGCATTTCCACATATCACTCTGTTTTTATAAAAACATTGATAACCTTTTATATTAAAATGGTACTTATTTTTGAAATTGGTTTCTTGGATGCACAGTATATCATAGTTTTCGTCTTTTAGAATCTTCTGAAGAAATTCATATCTAGTGAAAAAACCGTTCACATTCCATTGTAAAATTCTTATCTGCATATTTGACGATCTTCGCTTGTTAATTCGTCGTTGTCAGACGATTCCTTTGAAGAATCTGAGAGAACTGGGTCCTTAAGTTTCTTCATAATTCTCGTAAATCTTGGTTTTATTCCTCTGTCAGACAGTAATGGATATATTTCTTTAAGCATTTCAATTAGCCTGTCTGTCTCTTTGGTGTAACTGAGAGATATTTGAAGAGGGTTACTTAAGCCATAAGTATTTTCCAGAAAGTCTTTTAGTTGCTCGTACGTTAGTACATTGTTGGATCCTTCTATTCTTTCTTTCGCTGGGGCTAGTTGCTCCACTATGCTTTTCTTGTTGCAGACGCTACTAACGGTGTTCTCCCTGGATACCTTCCTTTTCTTTTTCTTAGTTTGTTTTGTCGAACCGTTAATTTTTCCTTGGGGACGGTTGAATTGTTCATCCTGAAGTTCACTTGAATTGTTGCTGGGAATACTTGTGATCTGTGATAAGGCTCTCTTAACAGGCTTGCCTTGGTCAAGTGGGAGAAATTCATGGTAACTAGGAACCTTATCTCTTTGTTCGTTGTTAGCGGCTACATTGTTGTCAATTATGTCTTCCGATTGGTTGAGGTTAATGTCTCCTACATTTTTACAGTTTTTGGCAATATGACCTTCTTCCTTGCAGTGAAAGCACTTAATGATACCGCTTGACATGTAAATCCAGTTTCTTTCTCCTTTGTATGTGATCAGTATGGCTTCAGGTATCAAACTTAATGAGTCTTCCGGAACGAACACCTGTCTACGGAAACTTAAGATATGAGTGAACTGTTCTTTACCAAAACCAGCTCTGAGAAACGACACTTGAGAACTGCGTATCACTTTTAATTTATCTAGTTCATCTTCAATTACTGCATTAGGAATCATATGATACACATTTGAAATTACGATACGTTTCTGTCTACTCACAAGAGACCGAATATTTTGGGAGGAGCCCTCAATATTAATAGTCTTGTACTTCTCTATTAATTCATCGACTAACTGCTTACTGCTCAAAAATACACACACCCTGTTATTTGAAATTTTTGAAGCATACGTGATGTGACTAGGCGGAACAATCGATTCTAAAGCTTCTACGTACCTTTCGAGGGTGTGCTGTGGTCTTTGCCTTCAATTATAATACCTTGTTCCTTCTCCGGGTACATGGCATTGAGAACGACTCTGTTGTAACTTGGACGGCCGGTGTGGTTTCCTTCAGCGGGCTGGCTCCTGTAGTCAGAGGCCTGCCCTCGGGTAGCGGCTTCGGCATCCGCCATTTATTTTCTGTTTCCCATTCACAATGAGAAACAGATCGATCGTAATCAGAACAGTTATATGCACTGAAGTAGACTGCTTACTTTACACTGACACTTAAACTTCTTGAGTTCGATGAAAACACGTAAACGAGTCACAGACCGCGAGGCTCTACTGAGCGGGGCACACGATGTTGCCTCGACCACTGCTGCCGAGCGAATGTCTCAGAAAAATTTATTATGTGAGTAAGCGCTGAAAGAGCATCTTTTAAAACCAATTTTAATTGCTTTGCCGTTATATCGTCAGAGCCTTTTGAATTTGATTTGAGTGCCTTCACTATTTTTTCGACTTCTTGGCAGTCAACATTGTTGAAATAGAAACTGTCATCACAGCGAGATGCAAGTGATTCCAGAGAGTGAAGTGTCTTTTCTTTAATAATAGGGTCTATTTTATGTGTAGCGGAAGCAAAATAATCTAGATCATCTAGGGGAATTATCTAATGAACTGTCATTTGACTTACGTTTGCAAATTCCTAAGTTTTTCAAAGTGTTCCATACTCCCTTCGTACTGGAATTTGTTTGGAAAACATTATGATAATAACGAATCTTAGCGTTTCTGACTTGTTGTTTTACGAAATTTCTAAGTTTTTTTATACTCCTTTTCATTTTCATCGGTTTTAATAATTTTAAAACGGTTATATGCGGAATTTCTAACTTTCATATGAACTTTTAGCTCATTTGTAAGCCATGGAGCAGCAGGCTGCGTGACAAGAGAAGTTTTCCATGGAGCGTGCTTGTTAAAAAGGTTTGTTATGATTCCATTAAACATATTTACTTTCGAGTCTAATGAATATTGTTGGTAAACTTGGTGCCAAGGTGCACGTTCACTGTCTACTTGAAATGCTGTAAAATCTAAGTTTTTGTAATCACGGTAATTGATTGTTTTGTTTTTGTATTTAGTACACTTAGCCGAGTATACAACAAAGAGTAAATCATGGTTTGAAATACCCGGAACAGGAACTTGACCATATAGTAATACTTTGGAAATATCTGAAACAATCAAGTGATCAATCCACGATTCCGCTTTAGATGAGCTATGAGTAGGCTTCAGTTTTAATATTTGTAAATTATACGAATTGAAAGTATGAATAAAGTTAGTGGCAGATTTTGAGATGGGATATTTTAAGTCACAATTAAAATCCCCCATTATAATAATATCTTGATACTTATCTGTGAATTCTGAAAGTGATTCCTCTAATTCTGACAACAGTCCCGTATTTGGAGGCCAATATACAACCCCGACAAGTAAATGTTTTCCCCCAGTCACCATATCAACAAACACGTATTCCACGCTCGGTGAGTTACTAGTAGATGTTTTTATTATTTTACAATTTATATCATCACGCACAAACATAGCAACACCCCCACCGGATTTCTCTTTTAAATTAATTTTTATTATATTTCTATTGTTTCGTATGAGTTTATATTTAGGGATCGACACAGGATCAGACGACGCAGTAGATTTCAACCACGTTTCACTAATTAATAATACATGTGAGCTAGCTTCAGAGAGAACATGGAAAATTTCTGAGTGATGTTTCTTTAGAGATTGTGCGTTAATGTGAAAGACAGACAAGTCACGAGGAAGGTGCGAAATGGACGTGTTGAGATCTGAGAGTGTAGCAGGGCTTTGAGGGGTAGGTAGCAAGCTTAACGCCGGACTGGGGTCAATGCCACAAGCAGGTATGTCTAGGGGTGCGGTGTCCGGCAAGACTTCGTCATCTACAGGTTGCCAAATTTCTGACGTAGTATTTGAAAGTGTGTACTTTACAGGCAGAAAGAAATTAAAATTAATATATTACAAGTAAAAATTAAATAATAAACAATAATCTAAGTATAAGAGAGACTTCTGAAAACAAATTCTAAAGTTACGCGCCATTTACAGGTAGCGAGTTAACTTCACACATTCTGGTGATGTGTCTTTTCCCTTGTGTGGTACTTACATATATTGCCCAATCAAAAGAACATACATTTTTAAGCTGGAATTTTGTTATACATTTTCTCAATATTTCTAACCTACGTGAGGTTAAGTCCTCTCATATAACTTTTCCACTACCTACAAGTTTTTTTTTTTTTTAAATACTTCATCCCTTTTCATCCGATACTAACTTCACTATAGTAGGGCGACACTTGCCATCAGCCTTAGGTCCTCCTCTATGGCTCCTATCAATGTCATCAAGAGTAAGACTGACACCAATATCCTTTGCTAACTCTATAACTTTAGTGTCAGTATTTTCATTGTTCGACTCACTGATTCCAAAAAAGCGGAGAGAATTTCTCCGCTGATATTGTTCCAGCTCGTCCATTTGGTCCACGTGAGCCATCTTTAGCGCTGTGATCTCCTGGTGTTGCTCGTCATTGTCGCGGTTCTGCTGCTCGATGGTCTCCCGAAGTTTCGAGAGCTCGTCCCGATGCGCCTCGATGAGACCCTGATTTATCTCTTGACACCTCAACACGAGCAGGATTTCCAGTGGGACCCGGACGAATTCCTGACCATATTCGACGGGCTGTTGGACGTCGTACAGCGACCACCGCCGGACGACCCCGTCCCGGTGGACTGGGCCTTCTGGAGGCCCATCATTACGGCCCTCAGTGGCCAAGAAGAGACGACTTCCCAGCAGGATCCTGACGAGGAAGACGCGGACGACATCACAGATCCAGACGACGCGCCTAGCGTGCTGCCAACGCTACCACGCGCCCGTGTCTCCCCCAAATCGGTGGCACCTCTACAGTTTCGACCCCGGGGCGACGCCCGATATCCAGCACACGCTGTTTCAACACGGTGTGCATCACGTGCCTCCCACGGGCGTGCCGATGGCCCACCGCACAACCAGCAAATGGTTATTACACACGCTCAATATGCGTGACGCCGGAATCATCGAAGAAAGCGACCAATCAGTGGTAAACTGTTTTTCATGCTTCGTGATTCCTAAACCCAACTCGGACAAATACAGGTTGATAGGGGGACAAATACAGGTATTAGGTATTAGGTTATATACTAGTTATCCAAATTATAATATTATTCACATTAGGTATTTAAAATATAAATTGTATAAACTGTATATTATATTAATAATAATAAAAAAAATGTAAAAAAATAAAAAAAAGACCGGGGAGCGACTAACGACGGGAAATGACATGATGAAGCAACATCACTTCTTTTTGGGAGCAACTAAAAGAAAATGAGGCAAGAAAACGCAAAATAAAACAAGCAGAAAACAACAAGCGCGCCGCCCAAACACGAGAAAATCGTAAGGCGGCCGCAAAAAAGTCAAACAAATACTTGAAGAGAAACCACCGGCGGAAGAGCTCCCCACCAGGAGCAGGCCGCCAAATTTCGGCACTACACGACGTCCGTCCAGGTTGATATACGACATGTCCCAGTGGACAGCGTATTACGCTAATACGCCACGAGTACCATCACCCAAGACAGTGCTACAATGCTTGCGGGAATTTTCCTTTGCAGTGCGCATAGACCTTAGAGATGGATTCTACCATATACCGATCGCTGAAGGCACGAGGAAATACTTCGGCATTAAATGCAAGAATCGCGTGTTCCGGTTTTGTGCGCTGCCCATGGGTTGGGCGATGAGCCCCCTGCTAATGCAAATCGCCATGACGGCGGCATTGGACATGTGCTGTGCAGCTAAGTGCTTCGTGTATTACGACGACATACTGCTCCTGTCAAACTCACAACAAGAACTGTTAAGTGATATTCAACAGTTACGAGACAAGAACTTTCAAAGTTCAACATTGAATATGTGAGACAGGACTTCTCTTCATTGATTTGAAAGTTCTTCAGAGAATACAAACTCACAGGAAATGTTACAAAAAGTAAAAACAAGGTGTACAAGAAAACATATAAATGGTACTTTAGAATGGCAAACAAGTCTTAATAAACTAAAATATACAGCACTATTGTCCACAAGAAGCAAAATGTTCTCAGAATGAAAATCCCAGATGGTGCATAACGCGGCATAAAATTCGGCTTCATAGCCGTTATGCGGGCAGCAACAGATTCGCTCACTTGAGCGATGAAATTCTTGTTCTCGAGGAGGTTCTTTGCAGCTTGGCCCATGACGAGAAAACACGGACAACAAGAATATTAGAAAAATGAAAATAAATAAAAGCACAGTTAAAGCAAATTATAGTTTGTACGAGTTGAAACGAGCAAAACCACTAGGTTCGAGGCAGCAAGATAGACCGAAAGGAAAACAAGGGTAGAGTAGAAAAAAATAAACTAAATAAGAGAAAGAAAGATATATTATCAGAAACGGACAAGAAATGAGAAGGAATAAAATTAATGGACAAGAGAATAAATTTAACAAACTTTAGAGAAAAACACAATTCTGGAGATATAGAAGAAAGATATTGTGATATCATAAATAGTAACACTGGGAGAAGAGAGTAAAAGAAAGTTTACTTGCCTAAAAATAAACTGCTAGAATTCACTGTAACTTCAGCACTCGCCGCTCACCAGACACCTGCTATAAGCCTCGTTTTGCTACCTGCGCTCCGACACGTCCTCACTCGACGACGGTCATACGACGACTGACACATGTTTTCCCACTTACACGCAGTAACCCAAGTCTCTCGCTCAGCGCCGCCCCTGGTCTGCTTCTTACACCCCAACTCCACCCCGTTCCTCCCACTTCCCCACCAACCCGCACTCGCCCTCCCTCTTGAACTCTTGAATTTTATCTTTTTTCGGAGCGTTCTTCCCCACGTCTGACTTCGAGCTCGCTACACACAATCCTCCTGGGCATTGTTGCGTTGTGTCTTCAACTTTTTTTTTCTGGAACATTTACCGATCGCTTACGTGTTTTTACCAAAAATATCATACCATTTCACTTAATTCTGTCCTTTCCAGGCTATTTCTCTTTATTACTACTTTTAATTATCAATTTACATCTTATTACTATTTCTTTTACGATTTCCTAATGTTTATTAACGCCAAAATTGCTTAATTTCCGTCGCTCAGCGCCTTGACGTAGTTGTGACGTCAGCGCGACGCATCATTGTTCTCTCGTAAAATTCCAAATACACAATTTCAATTGGCATCTCTACTGCAGTTCCTCGATATTTTTCAGAGTTGCGAGTAATGTCATAATTTTCCGCGTGATTTCCTTTGTTAATCCCGAAAGTTTCATTTTAATCGCTTTACGCGTTCTCTTAATTTTTAGGAAAAACCGCTTCTTTACATTACCTTTCTTATGATAACAATGGCTGTAAATTTCTAGTTATATCGTCAAAAGTGTACTTTCAAAATCACTCATATCTTTTAAACCCCTGATGCGATTTGCTTCGAATAACTTTTGAAATGTTCCTCTAAATAAATGCTATTGATTCGTACCATCCAAATCGGGATTTTGTCGCGTCTTCTTTAATTTATAAAAAAATTATTAGTGCGCGACACCGCTTTCTTCTGTTTTTTCATCTCCTACTCATGCCATTCCTTGTTATGTTTATTCTTTGCATCTAAATAGTTCGTGGGGATCTTAGATTGTTACAGTGCCATTCTGTAGAACCTTTCATTTCTTTTTCGTAAACGTACGTATATACGGAGTAATGCACGTAGTGTAGAGAAAGTTATGTAATGCTGCGGAAAATCAATTTCGTGATGTTAAAGGAAATACACACGTTTTGGGGTCCCCTGATAACAAGAAAGTGTTTTATCAAAACGTCCGTCCATCTGTCTGTCCGTCCCTGTCCGTCTGTCTGTGAATCCCACTAGCGCCTATACCATACGTAGGATTTTTTTCAAATTGAAGAAACACCTGTCCTCCAGGCTCGATGCGAAGCATTGTGATTTCTAAAAACATTCTTCAAAATTTGAAGGTACTATACATGAAGTCGCTGTACATTTTCAACATTTTCTCAAAAATTGTCCCGATCTTTTTTTTTACATTTTTTGAAAGAATACACTTGTAAAGATGGCATAGATCTATTTTTAACTGTTAACTTTGGATTTTCGAAACCTTCAAAACTTTTTTCGTCTTATTCCTACTTTTACAAAATTGAAGATAAAGATTTTTTCTTCAAGTAATTTTTTTTCTCTGCAGTTACTTCTTTCATTAAGGTCGTGTACATTTTTTGAAAATTTTAGTAGTTTTCGCGCAATATTAAAAAAATAAAAGTAATTTTCCAAAAAAGGCTCCATACACCCATTTCCAGCAATTTGTATACATTGTTCCATCTGTCAGTGGAAATACTTCAAATGACTTTCAATGAAGTTTCTCGAAAACTCAAAACCTTTCTGCGAAAAAGAGGTTGAAATTTCGCATTTACCGTAATGTTTAACGACATTTTTGTAAAACAGCTCCAAATTTTTCAACGATAATTTCCTTATAGGGCGAGATTTTATTATTTTATAATATTCTTAAAGTAATATTTCGGTTTTACTATTAGACAACAGAAATATTCAGAAGATTGAAGAAAAAAGTACTTTGGCGATGGTAGATTATAGCTGGCAAGGGGATGGGTGAAGACCCATAAAAACTAACCCCATACGAAGAAATTAGAAAACTAACGTACAAGAAAATCTGTGCGTTTATATAGCTCTTTTCATTCTGTTAAGGACAGTTTTCGAAATACCAGCAATAGTTGTTTCAATTTCTGCGTGACTGTGTGTAGTGAAGTATTAGTATTTATATTCCTCTCATTTTCTTCTTTCTAAGTGAAGTAATAGTGTTTGTTGTTCTATAATTTTCCTTGGTGTCTAAAGCCTTACCCTACTAAAAAATAAAAACTTGGAGGTTATAACAATCAATTGTAAATCAAAACGAAATTTACCCTTAAAATTATTCAAAGTAATGCAGGAAGGAAGTATGAATATAAATGTAACTACCTTCGTGTGAACAGGCTGGTATGTACTGTAATGATTTGTGAGACTAGCCCGCAAGAATGCATGGAACACGGAAATTTTATGTAAGCAAAGAGGAACTAAGAATGAAATAAACAATACACAACAGCGCCGCTTAATAATAATTATTAGGAAAGTAATGGAAAACATAAGGGGCGGAAACAGGCGTTATGAACAGTGAATAGAACCCAAATTTAGGAACATTTTAAAACAAGAATCACATATTCGAGCCACGGGTTCCGTAAATATCATAAATTGTGTAAATTGCATGTATAACACGGCGAAGATTGAGAATATGGCACCCATTGTTGTACTTCTGGAAGTATACAACACGGGTTTTATTGAATATCCAGTGAATGCCTGGGTGGATTTTGGCCAAACTTTCGGAAATTATAGAGAAAAATATTTAGATCAGGGCAAAATTAGTCACGGCGCGGGGGAATTTATGTAAGGCTCAGAATAAATTATTATCCAGTTTCATAGCATAGAGAGTTAAGAAAGAATTGAAAGAGTGACCGAAGATGTAAGTGACGTCATCACGAGCTGAGAACACGAAAAATAAAGGTTTTTGGAAAGAGGAAAACAGGAAAAGGGAATTCGGTAACGTGACAAGTACAAAATAAAAGTTAGTAAAATTATGAAGCAGATAGTCAGACGCAAGACGCCCGAAAACAGTGAAAATGTAAACGTTTTCGAACATTTTTTATGGTGATGGGCATGTGTTTGATAAAAGACAGTCACTTGGATTTTGTGGACCAACAATGTAAAATGTGTTACAGACGGAATCAGGTCGAGCCGGATGATGATCGCACGCGTTTGATGCTATGTTAAATTTTTGGAGAAATTTCGCAGAAGTATTGCGCAAAAGTTCTTAATTTATATGCGGTTATATAAAATCAGTTGTTTAGATGAAGTGGAACTAAAATTCAATTCAATTTGTTTACAAATTCACGGGAAAATCCGCATGGACATAATTCACGCAAGTCAGGCGCAGGAAACATTAGCGTCGCAAAATTTAAATACGTCGCGAGAAATCGAAAGAACATTTAGGGAAGACGCGATTAGTGCAAGGAACAATAATTGTGAATACATTTGGTAATTTTAAATGGACGAGTGCATCTGGGATCTGATGGCAGCTGAACGGGGACTGCGTGCATGGAAAATGCACATTACAACTAGCAACGACGGGCGCTGACAAGAAGTGACATCGCTGCGAAAAGGGAAGTGGCACGAATTGTGCAATTACTGTATTTATTTTTGTTTGTTCACGTGCAAGTCCAAAGAAAGAAAAACTCTGTCGAAGACCAAGTCCTGATACTAGGTTAAGGTTAGGATTATCAAAAGGTCACGACAGAATGCGCATTCTGGTGTATGTATGAGATTTTTGCATTATATTTTCAGTGTGCATGTTTGTATTTTTTTTCTCCTGTGTGTTTATGTATTTGTGTTGTCATGTTTCGCAAGTCGGAGGGGCAGATTGTGTTTATGTTTAGGATATAAGAAAAGGAAATCCGAAATTAAATGTATGAGCATCCCACAAGGCTCATAATTGCCTTGGATCTATGTGTCATTATTTAGTAGTTGTATAAAATTTGACCCAGGCACGAACGAAACGGACCCTTACCTCAAGTCCGTATGGAATGAGCGCGCGGACCACGACCAGGTAGGATATAAATAGTGATTCGAGCTATCAGAGGTACGGGCAACCGATAAGCGAAGGTATTGTGGCACCCAAGTATAAGTTAGAGCTAGGGCAGGGCAAAGATAGTGCACGTGACGAGTAGACAGTAAAGGACGTGGATAGTTAAGTTATTGTGCTCGTGGTGTGAGAGCATGATTTATGAGGATAGTGAGTAAATAGGAGGGAAAGTAGAGCGGTTGCATTGGGCGCCCAACGTGTGGGCGTGATAATTATAGATAGAACGGACAGGTAGAACGGGCGGTGAGAGAGAGTATATACACCCGTTGCAGTACTGAGGATGATGAGTGGACTGTATGAGGTTGGTTTCTTACAATCTGGTCTGCTCCCGTCTGATAGCTCAGTTCAGTTTACTTCTTGGTTACTTATCACTTACAGTTAGATTTACACAGGTACACAGTTTCTAACAGAAATTGATTCACTTCACATTGCACGTCACACGTTGTACTTGAAATAATTATATTTGAAATTGTGGCACACAGTTAATAATACTGATTTGGTGCTCGGCATAGGTTGTTTGCTCTAATCGAGACTTCAAAAATTTGCTCTGTACGAAACTTCAAACATTTTACATACAGGAACTTTATACGGAGCCGAAGATGCTAGGCGTGTATGTGCAGCCCGCATCAGATCCTTATGTCGACTGACGTTTAAACTAAGCGACTGTGGCGTCGCAAGATTTGGTTCGCACAGCCACATGAAAGAGGGAGTTAGGCCATGGCCAATCAGCATTTGAACTTCTTCTGGTGTCTTCTAGAACGAGGGCTCGTTAGTAGCGGTTGCAAGCCGTTGGCTTGGCGTGTTTCAACATGCCTTTCTAGGAATCTGCGTCGGTCGCACGTGTGCGCCAGTTGAACGGAGCCGATGGGCGTCCACGCGGGCACCGCAGGATGCTCGTCCGCTGATACTCCCGAACTAACGGATTTTCTTGTGAAGTATATGAAATAGATTAATAAGTAATTTCTGCCTTTGTGAAGTATATTAAATTATATATAAATTTTCTGCTTCGCTGTGGGCCCGAACATACATCCCCTTGGGAAACCGCAGGTTTGCCACCAAGAAATAAGAGTGCACTACAGCATAAGGCTAAACATACAGCAGGCATATGGGCAAGTATGTGCAACATAAGATACTTGAGGGTGGGGATAAGAGTGATGGAGTAACTGTATTGTGCAAAATATTTTGTTTATACATAAGGAAATAGTAAAAAACTAATACTAGGGATCCTAAATAATTGATAAAATTATAAAAAGGGGAGAAGAATATAAGTGGGGATGGCAAGGGGTGATAGGAACGCATAACGGACTGACCGGCCAAGCCTGAACATAGGTGGACAGGACAAATGCCAAGGATCACAAGCCAGGACTGAAACACGATTGCAAAGACGAAGAACAGTTCAAGCGAGTCATAAGCTGAACACAGGTAAGAGGACAAGTGCCTAGAATGACAAGACAGAGCCCGGTTGCAATGTGTGTAGGTAATCTCGCGACCACCTTGCATTCTTGCCTTGGTTTGCCCCCACTGAGACAGACGTGAGGGGGAGGTCGGCAAGTACGCTTGGATCTGGAAGACACGTAAGTGGCCTTCCAATTAGAAAATGGCCGGGGGTCAAGTAATCGAAGTCATTGGAGCCATCTGAAGGCTTGACCATTGGTCGGGAGTAGTGAATAGTCTCAACTTGAACTGATATAGTATGCAATTCTTCAAAATTATAAACAGTTTCAGACATTAGTCTGAGTAAGTGGTATTTCAATGATTTGATATTAACTATCCAGATGCCACCACAGCGGGCACTCCTGGGAAGAATAAATCTACACTGTATGCGATTGGTGGAACAAAAATCAGCTACTTGAGCTTGAAACGAGGGGACTTTTTGTTGGCACCAACAAATACTGTGCCGTTGTCTGAGAAAATGGAAGCGGGTAGACCACGGCGGGCAATGAACCGCTTGAAAGCCATTAAAAAAGTTCTAATAGCTAGAGCCGAAACAATTTCAATGTGCACGGTACGAGTGGTCATGCATATAAAAAGAGCAATATACACTTTGGAGACCGTTTTATTGCGCGGGCCTCCATAGCTAATTAGAAAATGTCCAGTGTACTCTACACCTACTGACTGGAAGACTAGATTTGGGTTTACTCTAACCGCTGGCAGATTGTCCATCAGCTATTGAGCGGGAACCGGCTTATGACGAAAACAAGTAACACAGTATTTCAATGCGTCTTTTACTGCCCTACCGGCAGAAAGGATCCAATATTTTTGTCTTAAATGAGATATCAAAGTTTGCCCAGCAATGTGAGCCAGACTTTCGTGAACCTAGCTTTAGAATCGGAAGCACTTGAGGTGAAATTCAAGCCATGGCAGATATTTTTCTTTATATTTCTTGTAAGGTTAAATAAGAATGCCCAGAATTCAATGGAATAAGTCGGAGTTTCAATAGAGGTTTTCAATTTCCAAAGACTTTAGTCGTTATTTTCTTTTTCGAATCTCACTTGATTCATTTGATGAATTGTTGTTTTTTTTAAGAGTTGGAACCGACTGAGGTTGCTCAGGGCATCAAATGTTTCTGTAGTGCTTTTGACCGGAAGACGCTAGGGTTCACCCGACGGTGGCAAGATTATCGACATCTAGATAGCTAGGTCAATTTCACGCGCTGTCTGAAGAAGCATTCTAGCGGCTGGCTTCTTTGATCGGTAGCTTTCGGTAGTTTCTCCGATCAACATGGCGAATGCCGGAGGAACAGTACCCTAACAAACGGGCCCCGGATCGCGTGCGATCTTTCCTTCCTCTTCCTTGTACAACATCACACCTTACTTATAAAATAAGGTCTCCTAATAAGGGATACGTTCCCCCATAAAATGGAATAGTTCCTTATGTGAAATACAGAATTATCGGACTTGCAATGAGTTATCATGTGGTGAACAAATTTGGTAATTACTTGGAAGAGGCCCCTTATCGCGCGTAGAAAATGATTTTTGAGTTGGAACCCTTGAGTGAAGTAGCAGAGTGTGTTTTCTTCAGAGCGTCAACAAAAATATTGGAGCAGTAAGCAGAAGAATTGTTGTTACTCGTGTACCATACATATTAGAATAATTATCTACATGGTATATGTTAGTTGTATATCAAGGAGATATCACTGAATATATAAAGGACAGTGATGCAGATTTTGACCGCGAAACAGAACAGCTTGATGCAAAGCAATATGGTCGTGATGTCCCTAATGTGGAAAAAGAGCATTGTCCTAATGTAGAATATTCCGCATTGCCGATATGGATAAAATGAAGTTGGTTCTTTTGCCAGTATACATTAAATCGCATTTTCTAACATTATTATTGACATTGTATACCGTATTGTGGTGTATGGTTCAAGAGGACAACTAATTCGATTCAGTGTCAGAAGTGTAAGATCAGGGCTCGTGTCGATGTGCAGGTAACCAAAAAACGAGTTTCCTCTGCCGGAATTGTCTGCAACATTAAACCTAACATAATTGTTGTGTAAATGCGTTGTTTTCCTAGGCGTTTATCGTTTGCTAAAAACAAAAATCGTTCACTATTCCACTTTAGAAGCAGGGTATGCCTAATGTGTAATATATGTAGACCTTTTTTAATTACGAAATATCGTAAATTTCTAATAGATTTAAATGAATATTAACTATACGTGTTTATTCATGACTAGTTTAAGGAATTATCTACCCTAGTATTCGCATTCGCTCGAAAATTTAAAAAATATACCACATTCGGCACTTTATACACTTACACGCACTACACTACCACACATATCTGGAGATCTGTCCGAAGCTTAGATCTTGTCCCGGCGGGGGCGGTGTCTTCCTGCTGGGAGATACCTGGTTGGGAAAACCAGGCTATCCGATGTGTAGTTCGGCGCCAGATCTCATCACCCAGCAGAGAAGGATCACCGCCACCTGCCGAGGGAAAACCAAGTACTACACTTACGGGGCTAGTGACCTTACCTGTTGACGCACCCCGAAACACGAAATAATTAATTAATCAAGAGATGGCTGAAGAATTCGTTCGAAAGAAACTGTAATTACACAACATCTACAAATACGACAAAATGTGTGTTATTGTAGCGCCAATACTTTTGCTGATTTCCTCAATTTCCGGTTATATTCTTAGTTTATCTCGTATATATTCGAAGATTCAAACACGGCCAGGAAGAAAATAAAATGCCGGTAAAATTATATGCAGATTATTCAAGTGCAACCTTTCATAACATCAATAATTGCAACAAAAATACGTTTGCAGTGACTTATGTTCTCCTAAGAAATAAATAAAATAAGCAAATAAATAAGCTATTTATTGTCGGCACTTTAATAAATAACAAATGTCATTATTCATATTTTAATTAACATATAATAACTAAGCAGTACCACTAACTTTATTATCATTATGAAAACTAAACATGATATACTACCTCTCTCTTCTCCCCATAGATTATTAAACAAAACAAACTTTATCAACTTCACACTACAAACCAACCATTAACTCGGTATTTCATATCTTCCCTTTGTTACAGATGTACTTCTGTTGAAATTCAACCTTATCAAAAATTACTTTTTGTTCTTTAACCGAGTAACAATTATCTTAAAAAGAATTACAAAAGAAAATTATAAAAACTGAAGATGACTGAAGATAATTCAGAAGCATTTGTCTGAAAATTGTGACCTTTGCACATACGGTTGCACATGCACAAAAACGGGTAAATGCTTTGTTAAATTTCCCTCCACCCAAATAAAAACCAGTAATTTTCATATTCAGAAATTCTTTCTTAATTAAATTCTAAGAACCATCCTATGAAATCAATTGTCAAGTTAGTTTATATTGTTTATCTCCTTTTCTATTTATTGCAGGTAAATTGCTAAGGACCTCATTCCGTTCTCCACACTCTGTATCTCTTGAACTATTTGCTTAAACGTGTTGATCCAACAACTTTCTATTGAGGATAATGTAAAATCATGTTTTTACTACATTTTCATAAACAGTTATTTCCCCGTCAGTAATTTTACATGTTAAACTGAAGAAGTATATTTTCTTTATTACTATCAACTGAGTTGAAAGATTTACTTTCGCATTTGGCATCATCTTTCCTTTCAGCACTGACATTCCGAAAATCTGCGTTTTCTCTTTCATTTGCGCTATCCTCGCTTATGTCATTCTGTGATTCTAGATCACATGCAAAAGTGACCCTGCGAGTCATTCCCTTGGGCCAAGTTCTGATACGCTGACCGGTAGAGAGGATACTTGCACGCTCTTTTGCAGGTTGGGCTGTTGGCGAATGAAGTTGTTCTGGGGTTGTTGGAGAAACACCTGTTGTTAATGATGGGCAGGAAACAGTATCGCTCTCCGGAGTGGATGTCATCGGCCCAGCTACACTCGATTTCTCAAAGTTTGTTGGTGGGGGAGTCTGAAGAGATATATTTAAACAATTCCTTAAAGCCGTACGTAAAAGACTTTTCTCTTGCGTTTTCTTCATAGCGAAGCGGGAGCAATCAAAAACATTTATTCCGCTATTCCTTCCCATCCTATTTCCTTTATTTTCGTCATCGTTGCAATCTTCTAGATACATTGTTAGTGGAATCATCCAATGACATTTCTGTTACATTAAGAAAAAAACAATGAAGGTGTGAGGGTGAAGGAAACATTGACACAAAAATAATGAAAAGAAGCACTGCTTAGAAAGCGAAGAAGGAGAGAGTAATACGAAACATTGACGTCCGTCGCTGGTATTAAAGGGATATGAATACTCATCGAAGGTAAATCCATCAAATAAGTAACATCATCCTAATTTAAATCAGAGTCCAATTAAAGCTTAATAAACACTGCCAAAGAGTACGCACCAACTAAGAGTACGAATTCATTTCGCGAGCAGTAGATTTTAGCAGCTATGAAACACGAGAGATGAGTGTTGGGGGGGGGGGGGCTCAACCTGTTGTGTGTTTGCTGTGGTGATATTCTGAGTGGAGTTATGAAGATTTGCTAGTAGGTTTCTTGGTCATTATGGTTTTTGAAATAGAAGGTTTGAGTTTTACAAGTGCGATGTATTAATGGTAATGTATTAAGTTGTGTCATTACTAGTGAATGGATTTACATGTAAATACATATTTTTTTGTGTTATAAATTTTTACTGGTAAAAGATTCAATTCAATTCATTCAATAGAGTTTGAAAGAGACTTCGGATGAATTAAATCCACTTTTATTTTACATATTTTCATATATTTACATATTTCAGCTATTACTACATTTATACCTTGACAACGTTGTATGGGAGTGGAAGAAATGGTTTAAATCCACTTTTAAATGAAAAAAAATATTGAAACTCTTATTTTTGTTGATGGGCACGTTGTACCTTCTATGATAACCAGACTTTCATTAAAAATTGTTGAACTTACTCCCGCTTCTGGGATATCGTGTTCTCAAAATCAAGCATGAAGCAGAAGTGAATGAAACCAAGTGTTTAATCATGTTTTAGAGCCCTAAAGCATCCCCTAATCGAGCAACAATATAGTCATTTCCCGCTTCAATATTGATGCTCTATATTGAAGCGCGGATCAACATGCTTCAATAGAAACGCATCGATATTGTGATCAACACCCACTCTGGTAAAAAACATTCGTTATGTCATTTTTTTTTTATTTTTATGTATTTAGTCCTTGTTGAAGGTGGTGATTAAACTGTTAATTATATTTTTTAATTGTTCAAATGTATAGTCTGGTTTATGTTCTTTCAATGCATCAACAATTGTTTTCTTTGTAATTGCTCTTTGTTTATTAATATTTTCACATCAAATATTTTTTCACGTCACACATCACAATTCCGGATAATCTCTATATGCTGCTATAAACAGGGTTTGAAATCGCGATCGCGAACAGAACGCTGATCACTAGAAGGGAAGCTCGGTGGGTCAGCCATGCTCTTACTTTTATGTGCCACAAGCCACTGAAGATGAAAGAAATATTGACAATAAACCTAGATGTTCAAACGGTTCTTCAATATTGACAGAAAATATATCAGTATCCGTGAATATGGATTGGACGCTTAAATACGCTTCTAGACGATCAGTATTTGCATCAATAGGGTCCTCTGTCAATATTCAAAGGTAAATTGACAAGGTTATTGATCGTTTTGGAGATTCTTAAGCCCACGCATCATTCCACCGAAATATGACAAATATTCATGACAGACAGGACTGGTTGACGCCATCTTACGAGACGGACGCATTTGGTTGTGCTCTTCATTTTTTGTGAATATCTACTACTTTTAGCGATTTGACAGTGCCTAGTGTGTTTTAAGTGCTTTTATTACTTGTTGCAGGTTATCTGAGAATATAATTTCAACTGATTTTTTTGCTATAACCAAGACAAACAGATTACGATTTTTAAACGAATTTTTGAACGTTACGAGGACAGTGTATCAAAGTGAATTTGTTTCAAATCTTATTCTATATATTGAAGACAAACTTTCAGATATTATCTTTTATCTAATTACGGTAACGTATAATCTACTGATTGTATTAAACAGTTGCAGCTTAAGTTGACGAAATTCTACGTAGCCACATTGCCAAATTTCGTAAGTACTAGCTCCATTAGAATTGTGTGTAGCATACCTTCTAGTTTTTGTATTGAATCTTGATTTTTAACTTATTTAATACACATCAATTTAACACTTTTAAAATACAAAGCTAGGTTTTTGTTGCTCTTATCTGGGTTTTCTTGTATTTATTTCAATTTTTATCACGTACATTAAAACGCATTCGTGACATGGCTACTGTTCGTTCTACTCTCTTTACTCTCTACACTCTCAACGCCGACCTTCTGAAAGCCTTCACACACGTAAACAATAATTTAGATCAACGTATCCGAAGGTTGGAAGAGGTCGTTCTCTACACCGACGGTTGGGTACAAGTCGGCAACACTGCGAATAATACCAACCGTACACCCGTGACTGTACAAAAGACACAGACACCGCATCCAGTCACAACTCAAAACAAATTTAGTGTTTTAGATTATGAAACAGATTTTCCTCGCCTTCCTGATCCTCACCACCCTTCTCTACCATCGACAAATACATGCACAAACCAACGCAAACAGGCTAGGAAGCGCCTCAAAACCAAAACACGTAAAGCTGCGCATCCTAGCTCACTTGAAAACAAAGACATTCCTACTGAGCCTAAAAAACAGGTACTTATTTTAGCTGACAGTCATGGCCATCATCTTTCCTCCATTCTCAGTAGGAAGTTACCCTCCAATTTCTCAGTCTCATCTATTTTTAAACCTAACGGGAGGTTTGCAGATGTGACTGCAGAATTGGACACCCACACGAAAACAATGAACAATCAGGACACAGTCATTATCATAGGAGGGCAGAATGACATTAACTTGGGCGGTAACTTTACACCTGAACAACATGTTAACAAATTACAATGTGCCGCCCAAAATACTAACATTGTAGTCTCGACTCTGCCCTTCTGGTACAACAGACCAACACTATGCAGCGAGATTAAGCACGCAAACCATGGATGAAATGAATTTCCTCTCAGCAAAACACTTCACCCGGTATGGTCTTCACATGAACCTTGCTGGAAAACATACAGTCGGTAACAAGCTTGCACAATACATCATCAACTCCAGTCCTACGCAGTCTCCTGCCAAAAATCCGTCCCTTTCACCTTCCTAACGTTCTCCACCCCCCACCCTTATTTCGAACCCTGTTGCCTCTTCCTCTGAACATACTCCCGTTTCTCCCATTCCCACTACCAATTCGTCTTCATCTGATGCCCCATCTTCCTCACAACCTGTCACTGCCCGGACACACTACAACCTTCGACCACGCATTCGAGGTAAAAATGGAGTAAATATATAGCAACTACAGTCAGATGCAGCAGAAAAACATTCGTGTAGTTACTTGCAAAAAATAAACATTCTTCACCATAATGTTCAATCCCTTTCAAATAAAACTGAGTTTATCGAGGCAGCTCTACAGAGCGATCTAAATCAAACGGACGTTCTTTGCTTTACAGAACATTGGTTATCTCCTAATGAACTTAGCATTTTCCAAGTTCCAAACTTTTACCTCGCAGGCTTTTATTGCAGAGAGAGAGAATCGCATAAAGGTCCTACGTATGGTGGTTCTTGTATTTACGTTAGAAATAATATTGATTCTATCCCCTTGGCGGAATTAAATGTGTATTCCATTGAAAATATTTTCGAAATTTCTGTTGTACATCTTACTTCACTAAAAGTAATAATACTTTGCATTTACAGACCTCCAACAAAGAGAACTGCAGATTATATTTTGTTCTTAGAAAACCTTGAGATAACACTTAACAAAGTCAGCAATCGCTCTTTTGAATCTATTGTTATGCGGAGATTTTAACATTGATTTTCTGGTCGAATCTTGCGAGAAAGAAAAGTTTCTCAATTTAATTAATTCCTTCAATTTAGACATTACAATTAATGTACCTACACGGATCACACAAAATTCGATGAAGGCAATTGATCAAATTATAATAAACAAAACTACTACTCGATATGAAGTTGAAACAAAAGATTTAGGATACTGTGACCACGATGCACAAATTCTTACCATTATAAGAAATGCGAACACTGACACAATAAATAATACACGTATGACTAGATTGTTTACTAAAAGTAAAATTAAATTATTCATTGACTACTTGATGCAGGAGTCATGGAAGGGGTTTATAATACTGTTGATACAAACGACAAATATAATTCTTTTTTTTTTCAACTCTTTCAATTCATTTTAACACTTGCTTTCCTCTTCAAAAACGAAAATTCAATATTTCACGGAAAAGCAATTCTTGTATAACACAAGGGATTAGGACATCTTGTAAAAACAAGCGAATTCTTTCTTTCATTTCTAAACGTCATGACGTATCTCAAGATTTCCTTATCTACTTTAAAAAATATAAAACATTGTTACGAAAAGTCCTAAGGCAGGCTAAAATCATGAAAAACGATCAGGATATTTTGAACTCAAATAATAAAACAAAAGCAATGTGGAATATAATAAAAAAAACTACCAAATCAACTAGAAAACCCGTAGAGAATGATGTTTTAAAATATAACGATATAAATGTAAACGATCCGGCAACAGTGGCTACTCTCTTTAACCAATACTTTTCGAAAATTGCTGCCGATCTCACCAAGGGTCTTCAGGCACAAAATTCAAAAACAGACAGTTCATCCAAAATTTTAGACACAATGTTCGTTTCCGAAACTTCTTCCTATGAAATTCTCAAAATAATCGGTAAACTAAAAAATAAATATTCGTCCGGTTTAGATGAATTCCCAGATTCTTTGTTAAAGACTTGTGCGTATGCCATTATACACCCGTTAACTCACATATTTAATGCATCTTTATGCACTGGAACGTTTCCAGATATTTTCAAAACAGCTAAAATTAAGCCGCTCTTCAAAAAAGGTAACAAAAATTAAATTCAAAATTATCGGCCCATCTCTCTTCTATCAGTTTTTTCAAAAATATTAGAGAGACTTTTTTACGTACGAATGGAAAACTTTCTCACTAAACACGAGGCGCTTTCAGATTGCCAACATGGATTTAGAAAATCAAAATCAACGGAAACAGCTATATTTTCTTTTCTTAAAGATGTCGCCTCATCATTAGATCAAAACGAGGCACCGATTGGATTATTTTTAGATCTCTCAAAAGCTTTTGACATCATTGATCATGACATTTTACTTTCAAAGTTACCTTCATATGGAATCCGTGGTATTGCTCTAGATTGGTTATGTTCGTACCTTAAACAACGATCTCAGAAAGTTGAAATACCTTACTGGAATGATGGAACATTACGTACGCACCTTTCCGACTCTTTGCCCGTTGCATGTGGAGTTCCTCAAGGATCGATTTTAGGCCCTATTCTGTTCCTACTTTACGTAAACGATATGCCCTCGACGATTGGAAACGGAAGAACGGTTCTCTTTGCGGATGATACGAACATCCTTTGCAATAAAGAAACCGTAAATAGTACAATATCAGATGTTTCAAATTGGTTCCGAAATAACAAATTAATAGTAAACGAAAAGAAAACGGTTTTAATGCAGTTTTCCATTTCAAATAAACAATTCTGTGCTCCATTGAAAATGAACAGTGTACCATTGACTGATGTTAAGGCAACAAAATGTTTAGGTCTCTCAATTCAGTCAAACCTTAAATGGAACGTACATTTAAATGAATTGAACACAAAATTAAGTTCATTATGCTACGCGTTCAGAATTCTTGCAAATTCAGTCAGCCTTCATACTGCTCGTTGTGTATACTTCGCGAATGTTCATTCCCGCCTGAGATATGGCATAATATTCTGGGGAAATACATCTTATAGCTCCCAGACTTTTAGATTACAAAAACGAATTGTGCGAATAATAACCAAATCCCACCCACGTGATTCATGTAAGCCTCTCTTCATTAATCTAGAAATTCTACCATTACCGTGTCTTTTTATTTACGAATCAGTTGTTTTTGTCAAAAATGACTTGCTTAAGGGCGGGAATATATTTTCAGAAAATGCCGATGTCTATTACTATAACACTCGACGTAGAAATCATATTCATCAGGTGACAGTATCAACAGCTCATTACAAAAAATTCACATACAATACATGAACATTATTTTACAACACTTTGTCAGATGACATTAAACGATTAAATTCAATAGAAAAGTTTAAATCCCAAGTGAAATCGTTTCTGCTGCATAACTGTTTCTATACAATTATAGACTATACTGAGCATCACAAGAAAAGTAACATTAATTTTAACAATGATACATAATGCATTAATTACCATTTGGACTGTATAAATGAGTATAAACAACCTGTAACAACTATTGTACTACAGCTTCCGGGTCAATGACCCCCATCTCGATCAGGTTTTTCGTCCAGTTTCCCTGATCCATTGAGCAAATGCTGAGATGGCCCCTTGTTTTGCTTCTGGTCATAAATGTAACTTCATTTTCTGTGCACGTCTTCTAGAATTCAGTGGGAAATACAATTATTCAAATTATCGTTTCCACGTTGTCGCGGCAGGAAGTAATAAGAGCCAAAATTTATTGCTTATTTATCCTTGAAAATAGATTTTATTACAAGGGAGTTTTTTGTTTGTTTTTTTCTCCCTTTCAAAATTCAAAATTTATTGCTTATTTATCCTTGAAAATAGATTTTATTACATGGGAGTTTTTTTTTTTTTTTTCTCCCTTTCAAAATTCAAAACTTAAGTAGAATATGATTTAGTGTAGGGATCACAGAATTTTGAAAATGTGCACACAATTCACTTTTCCCCATAGCCCGTCATACGCAGTTTTTTAACTGTTTTTTGACGTAAAATAAATAAATAAATAGACCAATTGCTTTTTGCAGATTTCGTACCCACACCCTCTGTCAAGGTCGCATATTTCGGAACGGCTTACTGAAGGAGGCTTTTGTGAAAAGAGCTGACATCTAAATGTGGTCATTGTTTTCAATAAATTGAAATTCTGAATTTTTTTATTTAGCTTGAATTACCATTTTTTTTATTTAAGTGGAGGGCACTGTCCTTTTACCTCTCCCCTCGGACTCCTCACAAGCTGTGCGAGACGAATACGAATTTTCACTCTCTCACCAGCTCCTAGTAAACATGTTGTATACTAAGTACGCATTTTATATTTCTTATAAAACTCACATATGTGCTGTAGACTAGTTTCTAATTACTTCTGTAGAAAATTAAAATTGGATGCAAAGCCAGTTGGGTCCACATTGAGTATGCTAGGCTCCACTATAGAGCCTATGTGAATGTGAACAGTTTTTTTTTTTGACAATACGTCAATAAATATTTTGAACATCAAACAACTTTGCTTTTGCTCTTTGATGAAATAGTCCTGAAGCTGTTCTCTTGAGGATATATAGTATGTAATTAAGTGCACATTTGTCCTTAAGTACACATTTTACGCTTTTCAGTAAAAAGAAACCTGTTACAAATATGTTCTCATTAAGTAATTGCTTGATTATTTTTTAAAGATCAAAAGGTAACTGCAACAATTTAAAATGTATTTAAGTCAAATCGAACTTACAACAAAAAATAGTGCTGTTAGGCAATCTCCCTTTGCGAAAGCTTAAAAATTGAATTTTATGTAGAAATATGGAGAAAAATTCATTTACAGTAGCTGTCTAGAAATAAAAAAATATAATTTACAACAATGCAACGTGTCTCAAACTATGGATGGACGTATTCATGGCTTTGTAATTCCCTTCTAAAACATTTAATATTTTCAACAGTTCAAATAGAATTTAGACGTATTTAAAAAAATTAACGTTTCAAACGTTGCATGTGACAGCAGAGATATCGTAGTAATCAATAACGATTAAGGATTCAGGTGTCATTAAAAACAAACATTCAAATTTCAAGTTGACACCTGCTGGATCCTTAATCAAAATAAGAGTTTTTCTGGCGAAAAGTCACCTTTTCCGGCGCACGATTATATAACTTTCTCTTCTTACGAAGAACGTCGTAAGGCGAGAAAGCAAAAATAATTCTGAACGTGATGCTATTGCGACTGGTGTGAACGAGACCAAGAATTTCTGAATCTCACACAAGTAATGTACGGTTTAACGAATAATACAGTTAACACCGAATATATTACTCTCTCCTTCTGGATGTTGAATTTAAGAAAGTAATTTTACTTTGACTGTAGTTGAATTAAAGAAAGTAATTTTACCTTGATTGGACACAGAGACCTGTAAGTCATTAAATGTCTTAAGTCAATTTCGTCTTTAACTTTTATCTTACAATACACGCAAAAGAATGGAAATTCATTCTGTACAACACGCGACGAAAGAATCATTTCAGAAGCATTTTTCCACTCACTGAAAAATTAACGCAAGCAAGTTAATAACTTTATAACCAACCGTTCCTGGCAACTAATAAATTTGCAGGTGGCCTAGGAATGTATAGTAGGGTGTCTCTTATATAGCAAAAAATATTTTTTCCTAATTCTTTTGGACTCACCCCCTAAATATTATCCATTGATTCAAATTAACTCAAAAATAAAATTTCATCTCAATGGGCCTATAATAACCAGTGCCGACTTGCGCGCGAAATTTGAATGTTTGGTTATTGAATGTTGGATAATTGGTTGTTACGCTAAGTCAATGGAAAACTACTGATACGTGTTTAATATAAATTTGTATTTTACAATTTAATTCATTTTCACTCTTTAGACTACTTTACTTTTCTTGTGGGTACTTTTCTTCAGTGTTCTTTCTTGCAATGTGGGTACTGTGAACAATGTTCTTGAACAACACAACACAAATTGCTTTTGCTCCTCATCTATAGCCAGTAGTGCATGAAAATATTGCATTAATTCAATATCCCTTTCAGTCGTTCACAGCTTTTAACTTTATAAATAACCTTTTAGCTACTACATATTAAGAGTTGCCTTTCTAGGTCCAAGGCCGTTTTAATAAAACTAGTATCAATTTTCAGGCAAGAGAACAGATATCTGTTTTTGTTGACACAAAGTCGGCTATTGTTTTCAAAAAAATTATTAAATTGAATTAGGAGATGCATTGTATATTAACGAATTAATAATTAAATATGATCATCGAGATACCATTGCGCTTAACATATTATTCTCCATACAATTCTCCACAAAAAAGAATATAGTATGTAGATTTGTGTAGAGCTGTGTGTAGATTCTCTCTGGCTAAATTTGGTATCACTCTTATTTTGATTTGTACGTCTACTTCATCATCAAAGAGTGATACGACAGACAATTCTTCTAATAAATGCCACAATGGTGTCTAAATTTTTAGAGCTGCTTTTAAAATTGTGGAATAAATTCTTTCATGTAATTTTAGAACTTTTAGAAAGCAGATATCTTGATCTTTTATAACTGCACTGAACTGAAGCCGCGGATTGCCAAACAGTTACAAATTAACAGAAAGACATTTTTAAGGATTACATCACGTATTTTACATTCAAACACACATTTTAAAATTAATTCCTAAATGTGATGACGGCACCGAAAGAATAATTCGCTTGTCCAGATTTTCTTCAATAAAGAAACACGTTCCTTTAAAACTCCATGTGTTTGATGCAGTCATGTCAAGAATTTGTACATTGTCTTCGATACCTCAATGTGCGTTAACCCATTGCAAACAGCGTTAGTGTGTTCTTTTCTAGAAGAATTCCGCAATTTTCGAAACACGATGAGCTGCTTATTGCCCCCAAATGTAATAATTGGAAGTGTTTCTTCTTTTGGGTCCCTTATATTTCATGCAGGCAACACTACTATCCCAATGAACAGTAAGAATTTCACATAAATTACTCTTTTTTTTCTTAACGTTCTCTTTTCTTCTTGGGTCTGATTCGAAGAATAGAAGATGTATTAATAGAGAATTCTTCGGGTATTGTGATCAAGTCTCTGCTGAAGGCTGTATAAGGAATTTATCAGCTGACATTATCTAAACCATTAGTGTGGGGGTAATGAAATGTTTGGTACCACACCTTGCGGTTTTCTGTATTGATGTACTCTCGAAAATTCACCAACTTTGATTTCATCTGAACTTAGAAGTTTGTTATCTGAATCTCAGACCATGAAGGAGGTACAACAGAAGATATAGACTTTTCATACTGTTGTTTCTCTTTCCTATTCTCTTCTTGTAATGCTCTTTTTCTGGCCTTTTCTTCTTTATCCGTAAGATTTTGGTCTACTCTTCTAAAATAGCTTTTACGTTCTGGCTCTCGACCGAAGTAAAAACATCCTGACTTCTTCCAATGTAATAATTTGTAAATTATTCGGATGGGCAATATCAAATAGATTGTTCAAACTATTTCTAAATTCCTCTGCACTCTTGTTTGCGTTTTTTGTTTGTAATTTTCTCCTCTCCGAATACAATACTCTCTTGGTACAAGTTGTTTGCGAACACTCAACAAGTTTAGCACATGCACTGTGAATTTTACTTCCCGTATGTTACAAAATAAACGTCAAGCACTTGTTTATTTGAAGGTAAATTGTGTCCAGTAATTTGGAGTTTTATAATATTAATAATTAATATTATCTTCTGTTGAAAACACATGTTTCTCGGCACTGCCAATGACACTAACATATGACATTATGTTAGATTAGCGACCTGCAAACAGGTGTGACACGGGCGATTAAAATTCTTGTACTGTTAGCCTCGGGGCTGACTTAGCGGTGGGTGGTAGGTTTGGACGTGCGTAATCCGAGTTCGCGCTCAAGTCGGCCCAGGTTAGAATGCTCCGATCTCAATAACATTTTGTATAAGCATGTTTTAAGTTCATTCGAACAAAATTAGAGGGTTAGCGATCAAAAATTTAGAAGTCGGGAAGTAAGAGACACCGTAATGGATAAGCTTGTATTACAATATGCGTATGTATTGTGTACATTTAGATATAAAAATATTTTGATACACATTAACCCATTAACTGCCAAATTTTGTTTTGATCTAAATTTGATAATTTGGCTTTATTTATGTTGCAAAGAAATTAATAAAGCCTCTTATTGAAATGCAATTCATTTTTATTGAAAAATTAAAATTTTTGGAGAAATCTCCAATTGGGGGATCCTAATAGTTCATGACTATTTTCTATGCCATGTCTAGAAACACTCCATATACAGTCCTACATCACATTTTACACATTCTTTGCGCACATTGCTCTTGCAAACGCCACATTGTCTTGTTTGCCTCTGTTTGCCCTCTCAAGAAGGGGCCCAATATTTGAATATTTGATTTCTCTTGGTACTCGGCAGGTAGATGTGGCCCTTCTGTATATAGTGTTCCTTTGGCTTTTGGATTAGATAGTTCTGATAAATGTGCAGAAACGCTGTATCAACAGCTCTTGAGAATGACAGAAAGGGGATTTTACCATTGGCCATTCAATAGAAAGTGTGAGCATTTACTAATGCAATATCAATGGCGTTTGTAAAAATAGGGAAATGCCATTTTTACCTCCTATTTCTGTTCGATACTTATTCAGATTCCAATCTAGTTTCTCAACTCCCCACATATTTTTAATGCAATCTGCCAAAGTGTATGGTTGAGGTAGTTGAGGAAGTTGAACATGAATATTGAACAATTTGTCCCTTTCATGGATATTTGGTTCATTCCACGCACAAATCTAAGGTCGCACAAATTTAAAGAAAATTTGACCTTGATGTCCCAGATTTTTAATTTTTTTCTGTAAAGAGTATAAGAAAAATATGAAACACATGTTTTTTTCATTTTTCTGCAAATATTATTTTTCGAGATTTTACTAATTTTCCAAATTTTCGAAAAAAATGCTCGCATTGCTAAAGTTAATTATATTAACTCATATTGTTATTGTGACAGAAATTTAATCTTTCGTGACATTAAAGAACAATAGATGCTCTTTCAATTGATGTATGTATTGAATTAATTTAATTTATAAAAAAATCATTTTTGACCTATTTATTTTAAGTCCTCCAAAATCTCTCTGAAGTATAGCACAAAATAATGCAGAGTAGCTAAGACATCAATTCATAGCAATATCTGAATTACATCTTCAAGTACAAAAGAATAATTTTCTAAAACAATCACACTAGACAATTAAAACTCCCAGTCAAATTTTATTTTAGTCTCATGAAAAGAGCCGAAGACGACAACTGGTGGGCGAGGACATCAGAAGAACTACAAGTGCTACACAATGGCACATACTTTCTCGTATTACATTTTTCTACCTTACTTTTGGTATGGACTGGTACTGAACAGTCTTGCCCCTCCTTGTCTGCTGCCATGTATCGGCGCCCAAAGTAAATTGTTTGACATTTTCTCAACTTTTCTGTTTCCTAATAATAGAACAGAAATATTATTTTAAGAAAATTAAAGAAGGCTAAAACCTGGTCCTAAATATAAATTTTCATTGAAAAGTTTTGAGCCGTCTATAATTTTGGTTGGTTAGTGATTCCGGGCACGTCAACAGTTTGTCATTAGTTCCGTAAGTGTAATGAATGTTTTTTTCCTTGGGAGATGGATCTTCCCACTGGATGGCAAGATCCGGCGCCTACCTACTGTCGGCTAGCGGGGTTTGCCCGCAACCAGGACTTTCCCCCCAGTCGGGACAAGCTCTAAGCTCACGACCGGTCTCCTAGCATGAGTAGCAGTGTAGTGTATGTCAGTGTAAGTGTGTGTGTGTAAGGGGAGAGGATAGGACAAGGAAGAGGAAGGACAGATCGCACGCGGTCCGTGGCCCGTTTGTTATGGCGGAGCAGTAGCTCCGAAATTCGCCTGGCGTTGATTGGAGAAACCTCGGGAAAATACCGACCAGAGCAGCCGGCCGCTAGAATTCTCCTCCAGACAGCGACTGAGTTCGACCAAGCTGAAAAGCTAGTGTCTAAAATCCTGCCGCCATCAGGACTTGAACCTTGGACTTTGCGGTCAGAGGCGCTGCAGTGACATCAGTCGATGCACTGAGCTACCGCTCCCGGTGGAGGCATTTATTAGAAAATGGAGTTAAGCGGTATTGTAAATGCAAAATGTGAAGTTCTTATTCACAGGAGTCTATTGAGATTTTGGAAAACTTAATTTGAAGTATTTCCACTCACAAATGCAATAACGTACACAAATTGGTAAAAAATTTGCATATTAATGGCGTGAGAGATATTTAAAAGAAATAACGTTTGTATATTTTTTGAAAAAAACAAGACTATACGAAAATAAACTTTACGGCATATTAAACAGTGTAATTAGTACTATCCATTGAAAAAGTTTTAAGAAAAAATGTGGAGCCATTTTTGAGAAAATTACATTTGAACGTTTGTGAAAATTTGGAATTTTGAGCCCATTTTCACATATCGCCAGTCGCTCGCACGTAGTCGTCGGGATAGGACGTGTTTTGGAGCAGCTCCGTGCCGTAAAGTCCATGGGTTGCGACTTAACGATATACCGCGCCCGGGCGGGCATATGGGCCTGCGTGTTTTCCGGGAGGCGAGGGAGCAAGCGGCCCGCGTGTTGTCTGGCGACAGTGTGACTTTGCTTTGCGCGGCAATTCTGGCCACTCCTTGTTATCGGCGGGGTTGAGCAAAATCCTGGCCCTGCTGCTGAGTCGTTGGCACCTACGTGCCCCAAATGTGACCGAAGCGAGAGAAGACTGCGGAGATTTGAAGCGGAAGCACAGCAGTGCATTAGGAAACTGAGCTTCATGGTTCAGGAATCGGAGAAACAAAGTGTTCGGGAGTAATCAACGCATCATAGTTCAGAAGTAAATAACACTGTCATTCATGAAGAGCCTTACAAGAACAAGGTTAAAGTTTTCGGAGATTCGATGCTGCGACACAGCGGAGGCGTTTGCAAGAAGAAAGGAGCCGACGTTTCATTCTTTCCTGTGATAAACGTTGTGCAAATGAAATCCGTCGTGGAAAGAGTGAAAAAAAAAACGAAGCCGTGGAAGTCATCCTTGTGCATGTGGTCATAAATATATCGAAGAGGCAACCCATCTTCAAGACTGTGAACCTGTGCGTGGAATTAGACCGTGCTCTAAAAAGTGAATTTAAAAACGCGCGAATTGTTCTATCTGGTGCGATCAACATCGGTAGGACATGGCAGATAAATCAGAAGGGTTATGGTGGGCCTGCGGAAAGATTGATGGTCATTTCGTAGATCCAAATCACTAGCTTGGACAAGAGGACCTCGCACGGGACGGTCTTCATTTAAATTTCCGCGGTGCATGGAAGCTGGGTCACCTGCATGACAGGGTTATACAGTCATGCTTGCGAGCCGAGTGACTGCGCGCGAGGAAGGCCGTGGCATCGGTGCTGGCGGAGTGGTGCTTTGGGGAGACCGCGGCGACGTCGTTGACGGTAGCGGCGGAGGAGGAGACGGCAGCGGCGGCGGAGGTGGCGGCGAAGGCTACGGCGGTGGCGGAGACGACGACGACGGCGGCAGCTTCGGGGGACGCGCAATCCCGAGAACACATTCAGGTGAGGAAGGGATTCATTAGGTTGTTGCAGGCGAACTGTCGTAGTATAATCAATAAATAAATAGAGTTTTGGAATCTAGTTGATGCCTGTGATCCCGACATAGTGATAGGGACTGAGTCGTGGCTAACTCATAAAATCGGATCCCTGGAAATTTCTCATTTTGATTACAAGATCTTTAGGTAGGATAGAAATAGTAGAGGTGGCGGTATCCTTATTTGCATCAAAGCAGATATAAATATTAGATTTATATGGGGTCAGTAGAGTTTGAAATGATGGGAATAGAAATTACTACTTCAGGAGGAACCTTATTGGAAATTATTGCATGCTATAGGCCTCCGGATGACGGCCACGAAATTTTGGAAGATACCATACAGAGAACACGAAATGAAAATGGTCATCCTATTGTTATCGGAGGAGAATTAAATATTCCTAGCGCAAACTGGGAGGGAGCCGTGAGCGAGGGGAAAGTCCAAACACTTGTTAACAGACTAGTTTGGGATAGGGGATTAGCACAGGTAGTACGGAGCGCGACGTGGCAGGACGCGATTTTGCATGTTTACCTAATTAGGCGGAAAGAACTTTTCGTATCTTGTTAAGTTATTGAGGGAATTAGTAATCGCAAAGCGGTTCTTCTAGACTTAAGACGAAAATATTTCAAGGAAATGTATTACGACAGGAACGAAAGTACGTCAGTTCAAGAAAGCAAATGTAGAGAGACTTCAGGACTTTCTTCGAGAACAATACAACCGCTTTCTGAGAACAGAAGAAGATATGGATGAAATATTGTGCGAGTTCAAAGATATTATAGACGAAGCTTTGCAAAAGTTCGTACCATGCAAAATTCTAAAAAATAATCCGCATTCAGAATACTACAATTAAAAAATTAGGCAAATGAAGATGATAACTAGAAATGCATTTAAAAAGAGAAAATGCACTACCGAGCATATTAAAATTTTGAGAAATTTTTTAAAAGAATTAGAACGAGAAAAGAAAATTGCTCAGAAGTATTTAAAGAATATTCTTGACGAAAAGGGAATTAACTGGACAGGATTTTACAAATATTTTCGTAGAAGAAGAGGAAATAAAGAGGATATTCCAGTTATTCGTGAACATGGCAACACACTCATCACAGTCGATCGGGCAAAAGCTAACGCATTTAAGTATTTCAGTTCGATTTCAAAAGCAGTATGAACAATCCACTAATTCAAAGTTCTTCGGTTACAAATGAACTTAATATTGAAGTGAACGTTCTACAGAATAAAGTAAGATCTATCAAAAATAGAAAGGAAAGAGGTCCAGATGACATTTCTGCGGACATAATTAAACTAGGAAGAGAGACAATATTACCGTACGTAATTAGAATATTTCACGTGTCAATGAACAATTTAAAAGTGCCTGAAGATTGAAATTATCTTTTGTAGTACCAATCTTTAAAAGTGGGGACAAAACTACACTAAATAATTATAGGGTGGTAAGTCTCACGTCAGTGGTCTGCAAACTTTTGGAGCATCTAATTGCGAGTTACATTAAGCGACAATGGGAAATCAAAAAATGGCTCTATCATGGCCAACACGGATTTAGGATTGGTTATTCATGCGAAAGTCAAGTAGTCACGCTCTTTCAGGATCAAGCAGATAAAATTGACGTGGGCGGGAGAGTAGACGCTGTAGTTATAGATTTTGCCAAAGCATTCAATGTTATTCCACAAGATCGACTTGTTCAGAAATTAATGACTTCAGGCATCGATCCCAGGGTATTGGCAAGGATTAGCGATTTTCTGCGAGATAGGAAACAAAGTCCGAATGCGGCAAGAGTTATCTTCCTGTTCCTGACGTTAGGAATATTGCAAGGGAGTGTCATTGGACCTCTTATTTCTAACGTTCGTTAATGATTTGAAAGAAGATGAAAAAATGCTGCAACGGGATTTTGGTGCGTTATAGGAAAATAATGCCATAACCGTAAATAGCCCTGAAAGCAAATACATCACTTTTGGCAGAGGTCACAATTACAGCGTAACAAATTACCGCTTAAGTAACAACATTATTCCGAGAGTTTCTTCGTGCAAGTATATAGGAATCAATTTCGATAGTAAATTAAGTAAATGAAGGAAAAGTCACGTAGATTTTGTTGTAAGGAAAGCGTGAAGATCTCTTCATTTTGTAATGCGCATCTTAAAGAAGAGTACAGTAAACCGGAAGAAAATTGCTTATTTATCACTTGTTTGTCCGATAATGGAATATGGAGCAATTTGTTGGGATCCGCACAAAATTATGCAATGAAAGAATTTGGAGAGGATTCAGCGTAGAGCAGCTAAATTTACTTTCAGGAACAAGAAAATGGAGGGTGGGATTCACTCAAAAACAGCCGACCTTTGGCAAAACTTTGCGCTTTGTGTAAAGCTTATAGCGGTCATCTAGCTTGGAAAGAAATTAAACGGCGGTGAAGTGTTCCTACGTACATCAGTAGATGGGATCACAGGCACAAAATAAACTTTAGACCACAGAGAATGGATGTCGGGAAATTCTCTTTCACAAATCGAACGATAAGGGATTGCAATAGATTGCTTGCAAACACTTTTGAACCCTTTCCTCGAAGCGTTCAACAGTTTAGGAAATTAATTTAGGGGATTTCTAAGTTTAATGAGAGAGTTAACTAAGTATATTAAGTTATACAGTGAAGTGGGGAGTCGTGCAGTGTAGAGCAAAGAAACAATGAAAATGGTTTTAGTGTTATAGTGAAGTGCAGTGAAGTGAAGAGAAGGACAGAGCAGTGCGATCTTAATTGTATAAACACTCAGTGCAGCTTTGGATAATTGACGTTTTTCTGTTTCTTCATGTATTTCATTGTTTTTAAAATCATCAGTTTTTATATCATTATTATTATTATTATTATTATTATTATTATTATTATTATTATTATTATTACCTTTATTATATTATTTGCATGATATGTATTAACTTATTTAAGTAATTAACTGCCAGCAGGTTACTCCCAATTGCAGTTTAAATAAATTTATTTTTATCTTCAAAACTGTTGAATTTTCGAGAAATATTTGACATTTTTTAAAGCACATGTACTCATAAATATAATAGTGTGAAGAAATCGCCTCTAATGTAAATATTACCGACGCGAGAGACAAGTCAAAATAATTACATTTGTGTAATTTTTGAAAAAAGAAAAGAATACAGCAATATGGCGTTTATTTCATCGTGTAGGGTAAATTTGACACTAACTCTACCAAAAATTTAAAGAACAAATTTAGAGCAGTTTTTGAGAAAAACTTGTTTTTCTCATTTTTTTAAATTGAAAATATTGCACGCACTATTGCACGAAAACTAGTAAAATTTTCAAAAAAAAGTATGTGACTTCACTAAAAGAACTATTTATGGACAATATATTCATTTTCATTTGAAGGAAAAATCTTTCTTCAATTTTGTAGATGTAAGAAGCCGAAAAATTCCAACTTTTGCAATTTTCGAAAATTTTGAGTTAACCGCAAAAATCTAATCATATGCCACCTTTATAAGTGTATTTTACACTCTATTCTTTGAAGAAATTTAAAGAACAAAATTTGGAGCCGTTTTTTGAGAAAATAGTGAAAATGTCCGTGGGGCTTCATATAAAGTATTCCCAAATTTTAAAGTATGTTTTTCAAAATTTCAAAGCTTAAACTCGAGCCAGTTAGAAAGGGGTTTCCTCAGTTTAGAAAAGATTGTACGCATTGTTTTAGGCGATAGAAGTGTTTACAGGGCGGACGGACGTTTTAAAAAATACACATTTTCGGTATGAGGAGACCCCAAAAGATGTATTTTCTTTGAAATCTCGAAATTGATTTTGCGCAGCATTACATAAGCTTTCTGTATACTACGAATATTATTACGTACGTACGTCCGTACACGAGAAAGTAAAGAGAAGACGAACATTTTCGGTTTATTACTCATATTAGGTGATACGTTGTGCTGACCACGATCAGTACGTTTATTCATCATTGTCACAGCCCTACATTTTTGCGGCTTTAACAAGTACGGTCGTTTCTCATTTTCTTGAAAAAACGTCTCTTGACTCGTCAGGAGAAGTTTGAAAACCAGATTGCTGTTTGTAAGAATTCTCCAGAATTCTGATCGTAATAACCTAAACGTACAATTCTTCTACAATTATAGATTTTCATATTAATAAAAGGCAAATAACAATAGTATTGATAATATTGCATATAGTATTGTATATAGTATTGTCAACTACACGTACCATCTTTTCCAAATCGAAGAATCCCCTATCGATTTGGCTCTAATTGAAGCTTTAAAATTTTCAAAAACATTTTTAAAATTTGAGGATGCTTTACATAAAGCCCCACGGATATTTTAATTTTTTTCTCGAAAACAGCTCAAAATTGTTTCTTCAAATTTTATGTAAGAATAGAGTAAAATAACCTATAAAAGTGACATAGGCCCCATTTTCACGCTTAACTCTGAATTTGCAAAAGTTTGAATTTTTCTCGGCGTCTTCCCACAACTATGAAACTGAACACACAGATTTTTCCTTAGAAATGAAATTTGTTGCCCATAAATAGTTCTCTCTTTAAGGTCATATAGACGTTTTTGAAACTTTTAGTCGTTTTTGTACAATATTTGCAACGGCGATTTCTTCACATTATTTTATTGACGAGTACATATGCTGTAAAGAATGTCAAATAATGTTTCTCGAAAACTCAACAGTTTTCTGTTAAAATGAACTCAAAATTCTGCATTTTCAAACGCTCAAACGCCATTTTCTTAAATATGGTTCCAAATTTTTCTTCAAACTTTTCCCAAGGATAGTGCTAATTGCACTGTTTAATATGACGTAAAGTTCATTTTGGTGTATTATTTTGTTTTTTCAAAAATTATACAGTTTTGTTTTTCAAGTATTTCTCACGACGTTATATGCACATTTCTATTCATTTGTATAAATTATTGCATTTGCGAGTGGAATTTCTTCGAATAACTTCAAATGAAGTTTTTCGAAAAGTTAATAGATTCCTGTGAAAAAGATCTTCAAATTTCGCATTTACAGTAATGCTTAATCTCAATTTTCTTAAAAACAACTTCAAGTTTTTCAATGAAAATTAGCCATTACTCTTGACTTCACTCTTCTTTAATATTCTTGAAGTAATATTTCGATTGTACTATTATAAGAGCAAAAAGTTGAGAAAATGTAAAATAATGTATTTGGGTGACGATAGATGGCAGCTGGGCAGAGAATGGAGCAAGATCTTAAAGCCCGACCTCACCAATGATATTAGAAAAATGTTCTTCGAGAAAGTCTCTACCATTCTGTAGCACCTCTAGTTTCGTATTGTAGGGCATTGGGAGAAATACTCGCTCCAGGCTTGAGTGTAGCGGAAGTCTTTGATTTGCAAAATAAAAAATTCTGATATTCAAGTTATCTATATTGCACCAACCGAGCCTGATATTTTGACCAATGAGCAGTGGCGAAGCATCAGAGTAAGCAGAGAAAGCTGAGCTATCCCTAAGAATCTTGAAGAAGGCTATATCTCTTCATTATATATATATATATATATATATATATATATATATATATATATATATATATATATATAAGAAGAGAAAAACTTTAGTGCGTGTACGCACGGTATTAATTTGCTTGAAAACATGAAATTACAAATTACCATGCATACGCGCACCAAGTTAAGTTTTTCTCTTCTTATGCATATTCAATGTGATGTGTCTTCGCCGCCGCCCGGTGCTGCGGGTGAGGCGGAGTCTCGCCCGCCTAACGCCGCGCCGTATGGCAGCTGTTGGCCAGGGACGGGGCGCGGGGAAGTGAGCGCGCATGCGCATTGAGTAGGCTGGCTCGGTGAACGGCGCAGAAGTTTAGGCCTGCTTTACAATTGTGTAAGTAATTGAAACTCTTGCCGACAGACGCTCTCTTCACCACAAGATTGTGTGTAACTTCCGGAAATGTCCGCTAGAAGTCATTGAGCAGCTTCGAATATCACTACCAACATCACGACTAAAAAATTTATTTATTCCAAATTTCAGTATTAGAATTTTTCATTTCCTAATTCAATAAGTACAATATTGAGAATGTTCACTTTTTTCTCTCACATTATTTAGCATTGTGTTAATTTATAATAAAACACTATCATTTAAAGAAACGTTGATTGTAACACATTTATGAGTTTGTAGCGCGGCGAGGGTGTGACTCCTCCTGTAGTATTGTCTTGTGGAAAGATCAAGAAGAATCTGATCAGTGTAATTTCATTTCGTAAGTTGACTGAATAGCGTATTTGTGTAGGTTACACAATTATAGCAACGTCGTTGATCTGCAATTGCCTGTCACTGTGTCTCATTGGCAAAGAGCACTCTGAAAATAATTAAAATAGATTTACGTAATTCAAAGAAAAGAACGGATGTCAAACATGTGAAGGAATAGAGGGAGTCTCATTGTTACAAAATTGATGTCTTTTTGGTAAGTGAAAATTTCGTTACGTGATGCCAATTATTTTACTGAAACTTATGTAACATTTGAAACTGTTACAAAAGTTCATAAGAATTCGGCCATTCATTAAATTTCATGTCAATATAAGTATTACCATGCGAGTGTTGCGCGTAAGCGCTGTGTGAGAAGTGGCAATGATGTCCTTCATTAGCACTATACTGCAATCAAATGCTTCAATGCTCTATAGTAATATCCTGCCGTGGAGAGGCCAAACATTCATTTCGTAAGCTGCTTGAATAGCACATTCGTGTGTTACAATTGAAGTGTCGTTCGAACAATAACAGTAAATCACGGTGAACAAAGTGATAGTTTCGTTTTTATTGTGGGATTTTATAATTGAAATTTGTGGAATATGTTAGGTTTATGTGATTAGAACGTTGCACACCCTAATGGAATGACCACGAGCCGCCACTGATTGTTAGGTATGTTTATGGCAAAAAAACTGAAGAACGTTTTTTGGGTTTCTATGATGTCTCGAGCAATAAAAGTGCCGAGGGAATATCTAAGACGTCATTGCCGTCATAGACGAGTACAATATGGGAGAAAAGTTAATTTCCCAAACATATGATGGAGCATCTGTTATGGCGGGTCGAATATCTGAATGCTATTTTCGTCCACTGTTATGCACATCAACTGAACCTGGATCTTTTACATAGTGCAAAAACCATTAAGAAAGAAAAAAAATCATCTGCAACCTTACGGTATTTCATTCATTCTGCTCGTCGTTCAAAAGTACTTCGTCAACATGGATTTCAGCTACCTCATCCAGCGCCTACACAATGGAACTATAATTCTCGAGCTGTGTTTACGATCAAACATCATAACCAAGAACTAAGAAATGCTGAAATCTACATCACTGATTCTAATGATTGGGATTCTGAATCATTGAATTGTGCAATGGACCTGAAGAGAACTTTTGATTCATTAATTTTTAATATATTTTTGTTGTGCTTATTCAATAGAATTTTTATCTATAGCAAACACCTGTTCAGCATTTTCCAAGGAAAGTGTACAAGTGATGTAAACTTATGCATCAATGAAATTAGGACTACTAAGACAAATATTACAGCTTCACGTTCTGAAAATGGTTTGCGTGAATGCCTTCAAGTGAGTATAGAATTAAACAAAAATCATTTAACAGACCTCAATCCCGAGCAATTTGTTGAGATTCATAAACGCTGTGCTTTCGAAATACTTGATGTCATTATACTTAGATGAACGATTCTCCAAATTTAATGAACTTTCATTTGTTGAACTCTTAAACTACAGGAAATATGCATTGCATCAAGTACATTTAGAATAAATCCTATCTCCAGTGCAGAGGTACTCCCGGAAAGAGATTAAACATTTCAGTTTTGAGACCATCTCTGATTACAGAATACAATACATTTATGGGTTTACGGATCGCATGGACCAACATGTGTCGCTATACCGAATAAACATGGAGAACAGGACGTGGTACTGGCAATTGATTACTTGGCCAATTGATGTCAGTATTCACAGTGCTTGGATAATTTGCAGAAAATCTGGACCCAAAAGCTCCAACAATAAAGTTATGCACTATGAACTCAGATATGACATATAAACAGTTGATTGAAAAGGAACCAGAAGGTAAAAGGAGATGTGCAGGAGGAACTTGCAAAAGTTCGGGTCGAAAAATGTGTGGAAAATGCGACATGGGACTTTGTACGGAGTGTTTAAAAACAGATCACACCAAGTGAACAAACATGTACCCTAAAGTAATAAAACATTTGCCTTTAATATATGTTTGTTTCATGGCCTAGTGTAATAAAAAGAAATAGAATACGTAAGTGCCCAGCATTACCAAATGGTAACGCCTCATAATAAGAAAAGTATGGTGTATGAAAACAATTTTTTTTCCTTTTGGCATTATTTTTGAAAAACATAAACTAAATTTACAAATTTAAAATAAAAAATTCTCGTCATTAATGGTTTAAATATTTAAATAATATGTTTACAAAAATTATATTTATATCATATGAAATTGCGTATTTTTAAGTTACATTTATGTGTACATATATTTTTCTGAAGGAAGCAGTAATATTTTTTTTGAAAAAAAAAAGAAGGTAAAATTTGTTTGATAAAAAACTTTTAAACATTAGCGCGCATGATTCTTCGGAAAAATAATTGGTAATATATCTTAAACTGGTGGTTTTAGAAAAAATACGTGTCACCTATTTTCAATCCTAGACCTAATTATCAAAAAACGTTTCAAGTCGCTAAAAAAAGTGATATTTTGTGAGTGTGTGATTTGACGTGTAATGACTCATTTATATAATTTAGTTTTGAATTATTATTCAAATGCAGAAAAGTTTGATCTCCAGATATCGAGATCGTCTCATGCAATTTCTGACACATTGCATATTTGTGTCGCTATCTTCACGCCACTACAACTACTCTTGTGGAAGAGAATGGCCACCTGTCAGGATGAGAATTCCAATAAATGTCCTCAGACAATCTGATGACAATTGATAAATATGGTTATTCTGCTGACTTGCAAACGATCACTTTTTTACGATTATCTCCATAACCGAATCACCGAATAACTCTTCAGAAACATAAATCGGATATTTGCCCCGTAATTAATCGATAATATTCTGTTGAGGTGCATTATCATCACGAAAAAAGTACATCACAGAATACTTTATTTCCTTTAACCTTTTCCAAACACTATCACTTTTTCAAAACGACTAGTTTGTTATAATACACGTGTCTCTCTGGCACATTCCTGTCTCCAACTGTTTCTGATTTTGAAATTGACGGCTGCGGAGTTGTAATATGTCCGATGTCTTCATAGAACGTTTCATTGGTCCACTGGATGTGTGGACTTCTAACAGCTCAGGAGCAACAGAAACTTGCAACCTAGATTCGTCGAGATCATCTTCATCAATGTCATCTTTGTCTAAGACTATCTACCCTGTCAGGAGATTATGTCTCAGACGATACGATATCGATACCATTCATATCATAAAATGTTATGAAATTAATTTGAATCGAGTATATCTTATATTTCCCGCTAACTCAGATACTTTTAATCGCTCATATCTAACCTGAAATCACACACGAAAAAAAAAAAACAAATTTGCAATGTCTAGAAATGTTATCCCCAAATGGGGATCGTGATTTTAAATATTCTTCTGATCAAATTTACATCTCAATAATAAAAAATGTTTTTCAGTAGAGAAATACGGCAACAAATTACTTGAAAATTCGATGCGTCGAACTATTACAAAAACTTTTAAAAAAATTGAACATTCTGATAAATTCTTTTTTTTTCAGCGCTAGATTCAAATTAATTAGAAAATACGTACTTCGAAAGTGATAGTCAAAAATTACCCTGGTCACATTCACGAAGGAAACTATAACGCACAATTTGAACAACTACCAACTTATTTAGTTACAGAATTTACTAAAAGATTCTGTCATCCCCATTTGGGGATCACAACAGTTAATGGGAATTTACATATCAAAATATTTTATACACTATAAGAATTATATATATTCCCTTAGCATTCAAATGTAAATTTATGTAAATATTGATGTACAATTATCTTACGGTGTTTTAGGGTCGCACAATCCTTTTCTCTCGTGTTCAGACTGTGCATGTTTACTTTCATGAACCAGGCAATGCTCGATGCAGCAGCACAAGCGTCCACAGTAAGTGCAACGTGCCTGTTACATAAGTAGTAACGAAAATTCCCTTAAGTGGTTTCCAAACAAAATATGTATTGAAAATAGGTTTGGAATAAAGAAAATTTACAGGAACAGAAAACAAATACCCACTAGATGACCTTATATTTTAAACCCTGTCATTTGTTCATAAAAATAGATGCGCTTTAATTCATTGAATGACGAAGTAGGCTTAACAGTTTAGTTTCTGTGTATGTTTATTTCCCATTGTAAAAGGACTAAATATTTGACTATAACCCTTGCTTATCATAAAACTTACTAAATAAAGTTACAATTCATTTTAAAATTTGTTAATTTTTTAAAATTTACCAATTTGTCCAAAATCTTCTTGTGACGTACTGGCAGTACAGGAAATTCTACACAAAATTCTGATTCGTGCTTATCATTATCTCGAGAGCTTGCCATGCCACTGCTAAAAAGAAACAATCATTAGAATATAGTAACTTCCACATTTTTCCCTCTAGAATAATCGATATTACTAATTTCCATTGCGCGCACAAATTGAAAGAAAACTAAGCAGCCTCCGACGATGACAGAGGTGTTCATGGTTTCATTACATGTCCAGTACTTGGGAAAAATCCAAAAAGGCTTCGATTTTAAATAAAAATGAAAATATTAGAGAGTGTTATTCAACCTTGTGTTATACTACGCGTACTGAAATTATGAATTGTGAGTACTGAATTGTGTTATACTGCGCGGACTGAATTATTATACTCATTGCGTCACTGTTTACCATTCACCTGACGTTCCACGACAGCAAGGCTCCAAAGAAGAGACCACCCACCATTAAAAATATGAAGAACTGTTATACTGTATAGACTATATTAAGTTATTGCAGTATTTGTGAAGACTGATTTTGTTAATATATTACATATAGTGTAGTATTACAGTGAATATTTTATTTCTTCAAAGCAGTGTTCGTGCTTTCGAAAACTATTTTGTCTGATTTTGTTCAAAAACGTTTCTTCTGCTGCTAGCAACTGGTAAAATATTGAATTGCATTTACCTAGTGGTACAATCCATACTATTACAAGAAAGAAAAGAACGTTTCTTCCATGCGCTGTGTGAAAGTGCATTGTGGGAAAAGTGATCTCAATTTTTAATAATTTTTGAAACTCAAACATTTACAGAAATTGAGATAAATTACATAAATGTTCTTTAAACAACTTACGTCTTTCCATTAATATATACAATGAACATAATATTAATTACCTGATATATTTCCAATTTGATGTTTGTACAATTTCACGTTTATTTGAACACGGAAAATGAAGTAGGTTCATCTAGAGATTTCGACAGTAAGCATGGCCTACTTGAAATATAAGAATTAGAACTTCAAATGATATAATAACGTTGTGTAGTAGCAAGGCAGTCTAAAGTTGGAGACATGGCATCTGGAATTGTGACGGAGTAATCGTTTGGAACGGAGTAGCGACGAAGAACGTGGATTATAGAGCAATACATGACTATAGAGCAATACAATACAGGTACAGAAGAATAATTTGGTATTGTAGGCACATTGCATTGCATTACTAAGGGTCTTCAGCCACAAAATTCAAAAACACAGTTCACCCAAAATTTTAGACACGATGTTCGTTTCCGAAACTTCTTCTTATGAAATTCTCAAAATAATCGGTAAACTAAAAAATAAATATTCGTCCGATTTAGATGAATTCTCGGATTCTTTGTTAAAGATCTGTGCGTATGCCATTATACACCCGTTAACTCACATATTTCGTTCATCGTTATGCACCGGAACGTTTCCAGATATTTTCAAAACAGCTAAAATTAAGCCGCTCTTCAAAAAAGGTAACAAAAATGAAATTCAAAATTATCGGCCCATTTCTCTTCTATCCGTTTTTTCAAAAATATTAGAGAGACTTTTTTTACGTACGAATGGAAACCTTGCTCAGTAAACACGACGCGCTTTTAGATTGCCAACATGGATTTAGAAAATCAAAATCAACGGAAACAGTCATATTTTCTTTTCTTAAAGATGTCGCTTCATCATTGGATCAAAACAAGACACCTATTGGATTATTTTTAGATCTCTCAAAAGCTGTCATTGATCATGACATTTTACTTTCAAAATTACCTTCATTGGAATCCGTGGTATTGCTCTAGATTGGTTATGTTCGTACCTTAAACAACGATCTCAGAGAGTGGAAAAACCTTACTTGATTGATGGAACATTATGTACGCACCTTTCCGACTCTTTGCCCATTGCACGTGGAGTTCCTCAAGGATATTAGGCCCTATTGTGTTCCTACTTTACGAAAACGATATGCCCTCGACGATTCGAAACGGAAGAACGGTTCTCTTTGCAGATGACACGAACATCCTTTGCAATAAAGAAACCATAAATAATACAATATCAGATGTTTCAAATTGGTTCCGAAATAACAAATTAATAGTAAACGAAAATAAAACAGTTTTAATGCAGTTTTCCATTTCAAATAAACAATTCTGTGCTCCATTGAAAATGAACGGTGTACCATTGACTGATGTGAAGGCAACAAAATTTTTAGGTCTCTCAATTCAGTCAAACCTTAAATGGAACGTACATTTAAATGAATTGAACACAAAATTAAGTTCATTATGCTACGCGTTCAGAATTCTTGCAAATTCAGTCAGCCTTCATACTGCTCGTTGTGTATATTTCGCGAATTTTCATTCCTATTTGATAAATATATCGACTTGCAAATTGTAGAGAAATTAAAAGAGAATATAAAAACCAAATAAAAGTTATGCTCATACTCGCCGTAAAAATACGAATTTAGCATAATTAAATTGGCCACAGAATTTGTTTACAAGCAAGTGCATTTTAAGCGTATGTGGCAGGCAAAAGCGCCGCATTGGAGAACTACTTTTACAGTATGCCCATCCCACGCTATTCTGCTAGCGCGAATGAATTAAGCGCAAACAAATGGGGTCTACTAAGATGTTAATTTCTTATAAACAATTACATATATCTCGAGAACGAGATATAATAGCACCGAACGGGTTCCGGAATTTTGCATCACATTTAAACGCCATTCAGATTAGACAATAAAAAATTTGCAACAATTGCAAATTTATAAACAATTTCCAAATTTTGCAAATCTAAAGGGGGAGAGTCTCCCGATGTCCCAGAACCAAAAACAGCGAATTAACAATTTTGCAACAATTTATAATTTTATAAACAAATTCGAAATATGTGTTAGAACGGCCGGAAAGGCTCCGCAAATTGTGCCTGAAATGAATATCTCAAAATAGCAGTTTGTCAGGAGTTACAAATCGATTACTAAAAGTTAGAATAATTGTTGCTAAAATGATAAATATTTACTGGTCTATAGACAATCATTCTAAACGGAAAACCCCGCTTAGAAATAGTTTTTTGGTCGTGGCGTACTCGCAGGCAAACTATCTCCTTCGGCAGGGAAATATGACGATATTTCCGTCTCGTACGTAAACGAACTAGCCCCCTCCCCCTGAGACAGCGTTCTTTCTGCCCCTTGGGATGTTGCACCAATCACAGACAACTGTGGTTCTACCTGCTAGCGATTGGTCAACGCGTCCCTCCCCCTGCCCTCCCCCAGGCCGAGGGGTGTCCAAGTTTGGCGGCGCGGTGTGGAAGATAGAATTTTGAACGACATTTTTTCTGAGGGAGAGGGTACATCAAATTCATACTGTTAGCAATACAGATTATTAAAAAGTAAATTGTTTAATACAAGCATAGTTTTACGTACCCTTATAAGAGCTTCTGTGGTATAGCAGGTAAGCGCACTGTTGGAAAAGCTTAGGCACGTAAGATCGAATCTCATCCCCGGCGAATAATTTTTGCGGGTAGAAACAATTTTGCGGTTAATTGTATAGTTATAATCATTCGTATCCATTATAAATATCACATAAAGCATGTGTTTTTGAGGCACCACTACTTATTTCAGTGTGTTAATGTTTTAAAAAATCACGTATAAATATGCCCCTATTGCGATTCTGGCTTCAGAACGTTAGCATGTGCGCCCGTGTTGAGCTCTAGAGTTATCGCAACTTTCATCTGTGACGTAATTCAACCTTGGCCATAGTCGCCGAAAGATAAGACCAGGAACGATTTCCACAGACGGTTCTAAAGACCACGGCGTCTGGTTGAAAATATTTCTTAGTAAACTGAGCTATGTAGTTGCGTGGGTTGTAGTCGTTTGAATTTTTATTGCGAGTTTGATACCTTTGACACATGTAGAACATTCCTCTAATAAAAAATCTAAGTGCAATGAATATCACGTAACTATTATTTTCGTAATAAGTGTGCTTGGACAGCGTATTGAGAAATATCTGCGATAGCACAGTGTGATCGAGCTAGACCTACAAACTACAGAGATTCGAGTTCAAATCCCAGTAACGCTGGAATATTTTTACCTCCACGTGTAAAGAGAGTTACGTAATGCTGTAGAAGGAAGTGTCGAAATTTTCACAGAAAACACGTTTTGTAAGTAGCTAGTTGGAAAAAAGTGGATCAGTGGTATTGTTCTTTTATTTTCTATACACAAGGCTGTCAAAACGCTTGTTTTTTTAACCCGAAAAAGTGATTTTCCAAAAAACCTCTTTGTGAATTCGTTTTCGTGTGAGTAATTCTAGAGCCTAAAGTAAACACGATTTTCACCAAAATGGATATTCCTTGAACGATCTGGCTAATATTACGAATCTCCGAATTTGAAACGAATCTTTTAATTTTGAAGGTACTTTACACCAAACCCCATCATATTTACATAATTTTCTCAAAAAGAGCTCCAATTTTTCTGTAAATCTATTCCTCGAAGCACAAGATGTTTAAAGGTGGCATACGTTCAATTATGGGCGAACGATCTGAATTTTCGAAAATTGCAAACAAATACCTATTAACATTGTCGAAAACAAATATTAACGCTAGAGATTTCTGTTTCATGAAATCTCTTTTTAAAAATAGATATTCAATTAATGTAAATTAAACACTCCACTCTTTCCTAGTAATGATCCACTCTTCACAAATAATGATTGCTGCTATTGGGTCTAACCGCTTCCTTATTCTTTGGAGGGCTACTGTTTTTTTAAATTTTTTTCCAACAGTATTATCTCAAAAGTACTGGATGAGAACAGTTGATATCTCGAGTTGAAGGGATGGTGTTAGCTCCTATTGTAGGCCTGGTTCCTTGTGATTCCAGTGAAAAATCAGTAACTGCACTGAAACAGCAGAAGCTTCCCCCAATTGATAATCATAAGTGGAATCACCATGTACTGGGTGCGGAGGAGAACGAGGAAATCTATATTAATTGTCGTCTGCTCTTTCTTTCTCAGATAAACACTTGGATAGTTTATCAACATAAAATCGGAATTTTAGCGCTTTTGATGTAATATTAAACATAAAAAAATCCCATCCAGTTGTCTGCGTGTTAATTTTTTGTGTATCGAAATAGCCCCGACATCCGGATTACATTAGCCTCTTAAGTTGTATCATAATAGCCCCACAAATTTGAGGCTGTATATATTATGACACGATTAATATTATTGCATTATTTTAACGCAGAAAAGAATATTAATTCTTTCTTAATGATAACCTAGTTTCAAAAATATCGTGTCATAAAAAATAACGAAGTAACATCAAAAGATTTATATCACGGTGGTAAAGTTTTTGACTGGAAAAATTAGGCATTTTAGTTTTGATTTTTTTCCTCCCAAATATTGTTACATTCTGAGTGTTTGCTATATGTTCATTATAATAGAATATATTTCCTATCATTTGTCATTTTCTTGTTAATTTTGGACATAAATAAATAACAACTCTTAAAGTGTAATACATTAACCCCAATTTTCTACTGTATAATATTAGCCCCGACTGATCTTTATAACATTGTCGAAAAACAATATGAACGCTAGAGATTTTTGTTTAATGAGATCTCTTTTTAAAAATAGATCTTGTATTAAGATAAATTGAACACCCTGTTTTTTTTGAACTGCAAATGCTTCACTTTCTTTTCGCAACGGAAAGGAGTAGTCTTGTAGGTAGTCTTGTCGTGTACCTGGTGGTGAGGGGGAACCGTGTCATGTGAGTTAACTTTAAAGACCCGAGTTCGAATCCCGACGAGTAGAAAAGATTTTCTGCTGCAGTAGGTCTTTTTTTTGTTTCTTTTTTGCAGGTTCACATAGTCCGTATTGAATATTGCATAGCAATTACGAATAATACGTGAAAATATATGATGTTGAGGCAACACTTGTTTTCAACATAAAACACTTTCTAAATAGTATGTATAGTAAGATAAACTATTTAGGTGAGTAAACTTAGACTTTGATTCTCTAAATCAAAACTCGACGTAACTGAGAACAGTGTCGTCATAAGAGTTATTATGATACATATATCCTTTATTTTTAAAATCTTAGGCCCCGAAACGCGCCTCAAATTAATTATTAATATAATAGCAATAGCTATATATATTTAATTTAATTTCATAATTATTTCCAATGAACCGGAACGCCGTTCCGTCGCGTACCAACAGAAATCAAGCGTTTTTTTACAGGATATTCGGGGAAGAAATGTCGAATCTTCGAAAAATAGCTGTTAAGACAATTTTAAGCTTAATTTGTCTAATAAACTACAAGGATATTCCAAATGGCTAAGCGGCAATAAACATTCAAAAGTCGGCGCGGTGTGGAAGATAGAATTTTGAACGACATTTTTTCTGAGGGAGAGAGTACATTTTTATTAAAATTAAGTTATTTAAACAAAAATAATTTAAATTATTTTTTCAAAACTGAAATTTTATTTTTTATAACAAACTAGCAGAACACGGCAGACGTCCTGCTCTCTCTTCCTTCACTCTCTTTTCCCTCATTCTCTCTCCCTCTTTTTCCATCTCTTTCCTACTCACTTTTCCCTCTCTCTTTTATCCCGACCTCTCTTTTTTCCTCTCTACTTTGCCATCTCTCTCTTTCCCTTTCTCATTTCCCCTTCACTCTTCCCCCTTCTTTGTCGTTTCCCTCCTCTCTCTTCCCACTTTCATCCATTCCCCTCTCTCCTTCTCCCTGTCATTTTCTCCCCCTCTTTCATTTACCCTTTCTCCCTTTTCTGTCTTTCCTCTTCTATCTTTTCCCATTCTCTATTTTCCTTCCTCTCTTTTTCCACTTTCTCCCTTCTCCTTATCTTTTTTCTTTTCCATCTCCCTTTTGCCACCTATCTTTTCCTTTTCTTTCCTCTCTTTTTCCTTCTCTTTTTTGATTTCCATCTCTTTCCACTTCTTTTATCTCTCTCTCTTTTACCCTACTCACAGTTTTCCCGTACTTCTTTTCGCCTTTTTTTCTTTTCTCTTTTTAACTTTCTTTTTCCTCTCTCTTTTCCATATTTTCCCTCTCTCGTTTCACCCTGTCTCGTTTCCCCTACTCTCTCTCTTTTCGCCTCTCTTTTTCCTCTACCTTCCCTCTCTATATTTTCCTCCCTTTTCCTTTTTTCTTCTTTCTCTCTTTCCCCCTCTCTTTTCCCCTATCTTTTCCGTATTTTTACATGTATCTTTTTCCCCTCTTTCCCCTTCTCTTTTCGCTCACTTTTCCATCCCTCTCTCGTTTTCTCTCTCTATTTCCTTCCCCTTCTTTCTCCCTTCCCCTCTCTCTTTCCCGCTCTTTTCTCTCCATCTTGCTGGTTCTTCCTGGCCTCCTCGGCCTCGCCCCGCGTCACACGGCAACGCCCAGCAATAATGAAGCTGGGTTCCCATGATTGGGAATTGCATTTAACTGAAGCGCCATCTTGTGCTGCAGCGCCTTCTAGTGGAGTTACAAAAAATGAACAGTATAAAAAACTCCATGAAAACACATAGATGTGCCAACTTTCATGGAGATCAGTCACAAGGCCATCCCCCTATGCTTACTCTGTAATTCTATCGCACCGCTGCTGGCCTCTAGAGGAATATATCAGGAAACCGTCTCTTAGCGACAGGCGAAAAATAACGACCTGGTCCATCTACCAGCATATTATTTAAATTATTTATTTTCCGCATTTGTGTTGTATTAATCTTTACCAAACTTTGCGAGGACACTGCATCAAATCCTGAAGAAGAGCCTGTAAATATTTCGTATCTATTCGTACACTCTTTTTTGTGGAATCGATGTCGATTACATGTCGTTGAATTCACTTTTATTAGTATAGAAGATTCTTACCCCTCCAATTTGCCCCCTCCCAACAAAAGGTCCGAAATCCCGCTACTGTAGTCCATTATTTGGGCTAGGACATTATAGTAATTAACAAAACGACTATATAAAGAGGGGAATAATTGCCCAATGGTATGTTAAAGAAAACGAGCGACGATAGGCGCACGTTTTCTTATATTTATTTTATTGAGCCTGCAAAATCTCTTTAAGTGCAAAAGTCTCCTGCTTCAACAGGATGGAAAGTTGGCTTACACGATTACACACAAATAATACAAAATGACATTACACAAAATGAAACAACACAAAAGGAAATTTCACAATATGAAATTACACAATTTTACACAAATGAAATTTTATATATTTGCCTCAAACTCTTTGATTGTCTTCTACTTATCTCAGTCTCTCGCTTGACCTTTACTCCGAACCGATTTGCACTCTAAATATATTACAAAAGCAAACAAAAAAACACATGTAACCCACAAATTACATTATTTTTCTCGTCATAAACTCTTCGGAAGATGCCTTTCTCTTGTGTCTGTCTTTCGCATCCCTTGACCACGTTTCCAAGCTCGCTCTTAGATACATCACTGCAACTTCTGCGCTGTCTACCTGGACTTCCCCAGCCCGCTCTTGGGTTCCAAACTGTTGTTGCGTGAGCCCAATGTTGTGGTAGTTGCCTCATAATGTGCCCGCGCCATCTCCATTTTAATCTTGCTAATTGAGTAGCTGCATCCAGTATCCCAGTCCTCTTCCGGGTGTCCTCATTTCGAATTCTGTCTCTGAGGTTGATTCCCAAGATGTTTCTTTTAATTTTCCTTTGAGTTTTTTGTATTCTTATTATTAGATAATTTATTAATGACCACGTTTAACAGTCATAGGTGAGAAGACAGAGAACCCATGAATCCATTACTGTCTTTTTAGTGTGAAAGCTTACTTTTGTATCTGTTAATATGAAAGCAATGCTTCAAAATTTATTTCAAGCTAGGAATATTCTTCTCTAACTTTCCTACTGGGAGCGGTAGCTCAGTGCATCAACTGATGCCACTGCAACGCATCTGACCGGGAGGTCCTAGGTTCGAGTCCTGACGGCGGGAGTATTTTTTCGACACTAGCTTTCCAGCTAGGTCGAATTAAGTCGCTATCTGAAGAAGAATTCTAGCGGCCGGCTGCTCTAATCGGTAGTTTTCCGTGGTTTCTCCGATCATCACCAGGCGAATGCCGGAGCAGTACCGTAACAAACGGGCCACGGACCGCGCACGATCTGTCCTTCCTCTTCCTTGTCCTATCCTCGCCCATTACACACACACACACACACACACACACACACACACACACACACTAATATGCACTACACTACCACATATTCCGGGAGATCGGTCGGGAGCTTAGAGCATGTCCCAGCTGGGGCGGTGTCCCGCTGGTGGGTGAGTCCTGGTAAGGGGGAAACCCCACTAGCCGACGGATCTCGCCATCCAGCGGGGGAAGATCACCATCTCCCGCGAAAAAACATGCACTACACTAACGGGACTAATGATCAAAGCAGTTGACGCGCCCGGAAACACGAAAAAATCAATCAATCAATGTTTCCTGATTGGTTCTGTTTTGAAACGAAATTAGTATTCTTGTGTATTCTATTTGCCTGGCATCCATGGAAATAGGTACTTCATGATAGTTAATCGTTATTTTTGTCTTTTGTAGGTTCTTGGGTAGGTCTGTTTTGATGTTTTGCTTATTTAATACTTGCAATATATACGTACTTTCTAATTCAGCTGACATAGCGAACATAACGTCGTCGACAAATCAGGAATATTGTTCCTCTATTTTAATCCAGCATTTTGTTTCCATTCCAGTGAACGAAAGATTCTTTTCAGCAAACACGTGAATATCTTCTTTCATGAATATCTAGGCGAAATTGGGTCTGTCTGCCTCATTCCTCTATTGAAACGAAATTGTTCTACCTCTCGTGTTTTTTCTTTGCCTATATATTTCCTAAAATTCAAAGGTATTTACCTTGAATCCCTTGCATTTTCAAAACCTTGATAATTTCGGAGTGTTCTACAGAGTCAAACGCTTTAGTATAGTCTACAAAGACTATGTAAAATTTAAGATTGAATTCCTGTGCTTTTTCAGTAACTTGATTTATTACCTGAAGGTGGTCAGTTGTGGAAAAGCCAGCTCTGTTCTTGCGGTTGTTCCTCATCAAATCTCCTTGTTGTTATTCTTCTCTTAATTATCATAGAAAGTACATTGTATAAATTTGACATGAGACTGGTCTGTAGTTATTATTACATGAGACTAATTAGTCTGTAGTCAATATTAATTGGTCAGTTCTTGTTCCCTTCTTGTGAATTAAAGTGATAATGCTTAACAACCATTGATTTGGAAGTTCCTTTTTCTCTAGTATATTATTAAACATGTCTGTAATTTCTGTCGTTAGTTCTGATAAACCATATTTTAAATGTTCGGTTGTGATTCCATCATCTCCTGGGTTCTTCCTTTATTTTAGTTTTTTTATAGTTGTACACATATCAGATATGATGACAAGAGAGCATTGATCCTCTTCGTCATCGCTAGAGTTTATCTCTGTTTCAATGGTAGTATCATCCGGAGCTTCACTTGTATATAATGTTTTAAAAGACAGTGTTGCAGCTTCAATAATTTCATTCCTTGCTAAGATTTTTTCTCCATCTTTGTCTTCAACTCTCAACATCCCAAGTTTGTCAGTTTGACAGTTCTTTTCTGATAATTTTAACAGATTTGGAATTCTCAAATATTCTCACAATTAATTTTATTTTATTCTTTCTCATGGCTTCCCTTATTTATAGTAAAAAACTTTCTCGTATGCATACGTGTATACGGAGTAATTACGTAGTATAGAGAAATTTATGTAATGCTGCGGAAAATCGATTTCGAGATTTCAACAGAAATACACGTTTTGGGGTCCCCTGATACCGTAAAACTTGTTATTTTTTCTTCAAAACGTCCGTCCGTCTCTCTGTCCGTCTGTTTGTTTTTTATATAAATTTCTTGTATGAATACGGTTATAATAGTGGCATAGGTATGATTTTCACAGTTAATTCTGAAGTTTCAAAAATTGCAAATGTTTGAATTTTTTCGGCGTCTTCCTACACTTATAGAATTCAAGATAGAAATTTTTCCTTAAAACGAAATTTGTTGTTCGTAAATATTTGTATCATAAAAGTCATATATATTTTTTCAAAAATCTTAATAGTTTTCGTGCAATAGAGCATGAAATATTCGCATTTAAAAAAAATAGAAAAACAAGGTTTTCTCAAAAATGGCTACAAAGTTTTTCTTTAATTTGTTTGTAGAGATAGTGCCATTACGCTGACATCAACGCATACATCAATTGCCATTACGCTACATCAATTTGTTTGTAGTGATAGATAATGCCAGACACGCTGACATCAACGCCATATTGCTCTATTCATTTGTTGTTTTTTTTTCAAAAATTACAAAAATGTAATTTCTTGTACCTGTCTCTCACGTCGGTATTATTTATATTACAGGCAATTTCCTCACGTTATTGTATTTATGAATACATTCGATTTAAATAATGTCAATTAAAGTTTCTCGAAAACAACAGTTTTCTATAAAAATGAACACAAAATTCCGCATTTTCAGAAACACATAAACTCCATTATGTCAAAAATGGCTTCAATTTTTTCTTCACATTTTTTTAATGGGTAGTGCTAAATCCACTGTTTTATGACATAAAAAGTACATTTTGGGGTATTCTTTTGTTTTTTCAAAAATTACACAAATGTAATTTTTACATTTGTTAACTTTTTCGAAAACTCAACATATTTCTGAAAAGAAGAAGTTCAAATTTCGCATTTACAGTATAGCTTAATTGCCATTTTCTCAAAAACGGCTACAAATTTCTCACTAAAAAGTCTATTTAGGACGAGTTTCTACTCTTCTTAAATATTCTTGAAGTAATAATTCGGTTGCACTACTAGAAAAGCAAAAAGTTGAGAAATTGTCAAAAAAATGTACTTCGGTCAAGGGTAGATGGCAGTTGGCCAGAGAATGGAGCAAGACCTTAAAGCCAGACCACACAAAGGAAATTAGAAAAATTTGGTACGAGAAAGTCTGTGCCATTCTGTAGTACCTCTAGTTACTTTCTCTTATACATACGTATATACCGAGTAATATAAGTAGTATAGAAAAACTCATGTAATGCTGCGGAAAATCCCATCCACGTGATCCGAGCAAGCCTCTTTTCATTGAGCTTGGAATCTTACCATTGCCTTCCCTATTTATTTATGAGTCTGTAGTATTTGTCAAAACTGACTTACTGAACGGTGGGAACTTATTTTCGTGTAATACTGATATTTATAGTTACAACACTCGACGTAGAAATCATGTTCATGAAGTATCAGTATCAACAGCTCACTACAAGAAATCCACATACAATACATGTACGTTACTTTACAACGCTTTGCCAGATGAAATTAAACAATTAAAATTGGTACACAAATTTAAGTTAAAAGTAAAATATTTTCTGCTGCAAAACTGTTTCGATACAATTAGAGACTATACTGATCGTCAAAACGAAAAATAATGTTTACTTTAACAAAACCAAGATATATTATAATGAATTAGTTTACATTTGCATAGTATAATTTTAAAAAAAGACTCAATATGCCTGTTACAAATAATATACTTCCGGGTCAATGACCCCCATCTCGATCGGGTTTTTGTCCAGTTTCCCCGATCCATTGAGCAAATGCTGAGATGGCCCCTTGATTTGCTTCTGGACGTAAATGTAGCTTCACTATGCGCACGTTTTGTTGAACATTCCTTTTGCTTGTAGTGGTAGTAGAGTTTCGGATGAGTTTGTATTTTGTTAACAATACAGAAAAATATGTCCGTATAGTTAACACACCCACTTATCAGAAAATTAAAAAAGATTATTCCATAATTTTGTAAAAATTTTAAACTAATTTAAACCCAAATTAAAAAAATTTGTACCGATGCAGAAGATTAAAAAAACAGGGTATAAGAGTGGGTGTGCCAACTTAACGTTAAGTTAGCAACACCATCCATCAAAAAATCATTAAATAAAAAACTAAAAATACCATAATTATGTACTAATTTGAAACTAATTTTCACCCAAATTTAAAAATTCCAAACTTATGCAGAACATCAAAATAAAAAATATAAAAGTTTGGGAGCGTTCGCCTACCGTAAAGTTAGCAACACAACCAATGAAAATCCATGATATCGAAAAACTAAAAATACCATCATTTTGTACTAATTTTAAACTAATTTTAACCCAAATGTAAAAATTTTGTACCGATGCAGAACATCAAAATAAAAAATGTATACGTTTGCGAGCGTTGACCTACCGTAAAGTTAGCAACTCCACTCATGAAAATCAATGATATCGAAAAACTAAAAATGCCATCATTTTGTACTAATAAGCTAATTTTAATCCAAATTCAAAAATTTTCTACCGATGAAGAACATCAAAATAAAAAATGTTACGTTTCCGAGCGTTCACCTACCGTAAAGTTAGCAACACTACCCATGAAAATCAATGATATCCAAAAACTAAAAATACCATCATTTTGTACTAATTTTAAACTAATTTTAACACAAATTTAAAAAATTCGCACTGATGCAGAACATCAAAATAAAGAATGTTTAAGTTTGGGAGCGATCACCTACCGTAAAGTTAGCAACACCACCTATGAAAATCAATGATATCGAAAAACTAAAATTACCATAATTTTGTACTAATATCAAGCTAATTTTAACCCAAATTCGAAAATTTTGCACCGATGCACAACATCCAAATAATAAATGTATACGTTTGCGAGTGTTTACCTACCGTATAGTTAGCAACACCACCCATGAAAATCAATATCAAAAAACTAAAAATACCATCATTTTGTACTAATTTTAAACTAATTTTAACCCAAATTCAAAAATTTTGTACCGATGCAGAACATCAAAATAAAAAATGTATACATTTGCGAGTGTTCACCTACCGTAAAGTTAGCAACACCACCCATGAAAATCAATGATATCGAAAAACTAATATTACCATAATGTTGTACTAATATTAAGCTAATTTTAACCCAAATACAAAAATTTTGTACCGATGCAGAACATCAAAATAAAAAATGTATACGTTTGCGAGCGTTCATTCACCTTATTGTTAGCAACACCACCCATGAAATATATACATTAGACACGGTAATATTTACATTAGACACAATTTCTTCACGTTATTGTATTTATACATGTGCTTAAAATAATGTGAAATTTTTAGTTTTTCGATATCATTGATTCGTGTTTTTCGATATCATCATTCATTTCGATATCATAGGTGGTGTTGCTAACTTTACGGTAGGTGAACGCTCGCACACGTATCCATTTTTTATTTTCATGTTCTGCATCGGTACAAAATTTTTGAATTTGGGTTAAAATTAGCTTAATGTTAGTACAAAATGATGGTATTTTTAGTTTTTCGATATCATGGATTTTCATTGGTTGTGTTGCTAACTTTACGGTAGGCGAACGCTCCCAAACTTTTTTTTATTTTGATGTTCTGCATAAGTTTAGAATTTTTAAATTTGGGTTAAAATTAGTTTAAAATTAGTACATAATTATGGTATTTTTAGTTTTTTTATTTAATGATTTTTTGATGGGTGGTGTTGCTAACTTAACGTTAAGTTGGCACACCCACTCTTATACCCTGTTTTTTTTAATGTTCTGCATCGATACAAACTTTCTAATTTGGGTTAAAATTAGTTTAAAATTAGTACAAAATTATGGAATAATCTTTTTTAATTTTCTGATAAGTGAGTGTGCTAACTATACGGACATCAGAAAAATCAAATCTGTTCGTTCCTTTACCGTTAAAAAAAAGTTTTTTTATAATTTGGCAACGAAAATATCTAGTTTTTGAAATGTTAATCTCCCGCTTTTTAAATGTGTTATTATTATTATTATTATTATTATTATTATTATTATTATTATTTTTCAAGTATTAATAGTTAAATTATTGGGAAGTGATTCTGAAACTCAAGAAAGCGTGCGCAGATGATTTTCTCCCCCATACGTCACATACAGTTTTTGACTGTTTTTGACTAAATAAATAAAAAAAAGACAATCGATTTCGAGATTTCAACGGTAATACTCGTTTTGGGGTCCTCTGATACTGTAACCGTACCTCCTCACCTCACCGTACCGATTACAAAAGTAGATCTGTCATTTGCCTACTTCGCGACGTGTGATTACACCGTCACGCATCCCTGGGAATATCTCAATTTACGGATAAACTTCCCTATTGGTAGTGGGTTCGTCTTTGTTAAACTACTGATCAATTAACAAGCCAACACAATTTTTCAGTTTTAAATGACAAATAACATATATTCTATTGAATGAAAAATCACTGTACAAATGAAATTCACAGATCCTCCTATGTTCTCATTTTTCGTAAAATCATGGTAGCTAATTCCCTACCTAAACTGCAGTTTTTCACTAAAGTAATAATAACTCAGATTCCTGTTTACAAGAAAACAAGCAATGGATACATATTTACACTTCACAAAGAATATCACACATGAGACACACAAATCATAGTACAAATATTCATCCTGTAAAAGAAAAATACATACACACAATACTCGAAATTCACTACTACCTTTTTAAATCACTAATTACGTTACACTCAATAGTCACATTTGACCTTCGGCTTCTACATAGCCTTTCAACACAAAATTTTGTTTCATAACGTCTCTTAAATGATTTGAATCATTAAAATATGACTCTAAATAAATAATTCTGTACAAAACAACTTCAATCATAAACATAAAGAATTACTTTAATCTGATTCTTGTTACGACTGTTGAAAAGAAATAAAACCACTGGCTAGCAAGACCAATGTTCTAAGAAACTTGCCCGATCAACGTCTGTTTTTGAGGGAAGCTCGCATTACAACGTTTTGGCTAGTATAATGATAATCCTATCTCACAAGTTTTTTCCAGACTGAAATCTAATGAGTGTTCTTTCTGTGACTCACAACCGGTGAATTCCTCAAGTTGGTCCCGCGCTGTGTAGCTGGCCCGTCGCGCGACCCTCGCGCCTCAAGGTCGTCGTTCTTCTGCAAGGTCCCTGCGTTGCCTGTCGCACTGAAGTATTCCGAACACCGTCTCTCAGTCGTTCGACGAAAATTCACCACAGCTTTCGCAGAGGCGATGGTCGCATCAGAATGCGAGTCCGAAACTCCAAGTTATGACTTCGTAATGGCAAAAGTCAAACTAGTTGTTGGATAATCCGTCTTTCTCATAACTCTCAAAATTCCATCATAGGATTTCCAAAGTGAAATTCCCAAAAATAAGAATAAATAATATATATAAAGTATGAAATATATGAAAAATATGAAAAATATGAAAGCTGTAACAAAGAAAAAAACGTCCTATGTTACAATAGTCTACTATACTCTTTTCTAGCAACAAGAATGCAGCAACGTGGTTTTACAGATTCATTTCGATCTATTACCGCCGTCGTTCTTTCATTCATTGCATTCTTGTTTAATATTCATTTACTAATTCCATGTAATCTCACGATATTCACAGTACGTAAATCCATGAAAAGTGCTCAGTCAATTACCTTTTATTAAAACTTTTGTGTTCCGCAATCTTCGCGTGTGGCATACTATACGTCGACTATGTGGCATACTCGTAGGCAACCGTTCTCCTCGACGCCTCGAACCAGAAAGAGAGCGAGCTCTTTTGACGCAAGTTCACGCCACGTCCGTATTTCCACGAAAATTTCCTGATTGGCTACGGTCTGAGTGCGTTCAGAAATCCTTCTCTGACTTACGCCATCTCTTCGCCACTGTAGAAACTACGTGTAGGGCCTAATGTCAGGTATTATTGCTTCCATTTTCCGTTGGTTATAAATGTGACCGACGACAAGCGGTTACAATACCAAAAAAGGTTTTTTTTTGTTTTTTTTTTTTCCAAAACGTCTCACGGTGTGACCAGATGGTGAAAACGTGGCCAAAACCTCAAATGGGTTCGAATTCATTTACTAAGTTGTACATGGGGGTTTTCGAGGTCGCTGATTTCATATCTGATATCAAAATTACACAAAACAAAATGGCGACCGAAAATGTAATTAAGATATACATCAGAAACAACATGTACAAAACATAAGAAATTAATCATAAAACCTCAAACCGCAGATATTTGCAATACGTGTTTACTTTATTTATAACTTATTGAATTACTCTATTCGTTTATATGAGTTATAAATCGTTATACGCATTTCTTATTAGTACAAAACCCCATGAACTCTTCGTATATTTCACTATGACTCTGTTCCGCGTCGAGATGCACACGCACGTAAGAAATAGGCACAAAACCTCAAACCGCAGGTATTTGCAATACGTGTTTAATTTATTTATAACTTATTGAATTACTCTACTCGTTTATAGGAGTTATATATCGTTATACGCATTTCTTATTAGTACAAAACCCCATGAACTCTTCGTATATTTCACTATGACACTGTTCCGGGTCGAGATGCACACGCATGTAAGAAATTAGTCACAAAACCTCAAACCGCAGATATTTGCAATAAACCTTTCCTTTATTTATAACTTATTGAACTACTCCATTCGTTTATATGAGTTATAAATCGTTATACGCATTTCGTATTAGTACAAAACCCCATGAACTCTTTGTATATTTCACTATGACACTGTTCCAGGTCGAGATGCACACGCACATTAAGAATTAGTCATAAAACCTCTAACCGCAGATATTTGCAATACCTGTTTAATTTATTTATAACTTATTGAATTACTCTACTCATTTATACGAGTTATAAATCGTTATACGCATTTCTTATTAGTACAAAACCCCATGAACTCTTCGTGTATTTTACTATGACTGTTCCGCGGCGAGATGCACACGCACATAAATTAGTCATAAAAACTGAAACTGCATAAATTGGCAATACTTGTTTGGTTTATTTATAACTTATTGAATTATTCTATTCGTTTATATGAGTTATAAATCGTTATACGTATTTCTTATTTGTACAAAATGCTTTGAACAGAACTCTTCATATATTCACTATGGCACAGTTCCGCGGCGAGTTGCACACGCACATAAGAAATTAGTCATAAAACCTAAAAATGCAGAAATTTGCAATAAGTGTTTGCTTCATTCATAACTTATTTAATTACTGTATTCGACGAAAAAATGTTATAAATCTTTATGCGCACTCATTATATTTGTAAAAAATTGTGAACTAAATTCTCGATTAATTTTTATCAATCAGGATACCGCAAGGTACCTTCAAGGAAAATTGAAACATTCTATACGATCACAGAAAGAAAATCTCGTTTATTAATTCACGAGTATTCGGAAGAATTAGTTAATTATCTATACAAACATATTTCGACGAATTGATAACATTCCATGCGAAATTATTTTACCAGTGCCACGACGCATTCATTCTTTACTAACTATTCAGTAAACCTTATTTGGCAGCATCCGCACGATAAATGCATTTTTAGAAAGATGATCAAGTAATCTTATAGCTGAATGCAATTTAAATGACTTTTCTTTTACTAAATTCTTTGAACGAATCACTTAATTTATCTAATGCAGCGTGTCGCAGAGATGCGTGTGCTCAGAAGAACAATAGTTTATAAAACTTGAATATGCGTTTATACTCGGCCATACCTTATTAACTTCAGAGGTAATGTAATATTCTAATGACTAATATTCATAATCACAAGCAATTCACAATATTTGCCGGTACAGAACTTGAGAATGGAATGATTGTTAGTTTTAAGCCCCCGCTCAGTAATGCTGGTTGCCGCTACGAGATATACATTGTGATAGAAAATATTTCATAAAACACGAATCTCCAGCGAGACGCAGCCAAATTTTCTTTTAACTGAATGGTTTAATTTTCATTAAAATTTGCAGGTGTTATATTCCGTTATATATTACTTTTAGGCTAGTTAGATTTTATATCACATTGCATCGAATATAAATAATCGTAATTCATAGTAAATTAACATAATTTTTGTGTTACTTACCACCAACAGGGACATTCATAATTGCAAAACACAGTTAAAATAATTTTGTAGAACGTTTTTATAACTATTGGAAAGTACAGCTTACTATCGCCTCTGATGCTAGAAGAGCACTGACCGTGTACTCCAACTTCAAACTTCCACTGCGCGCAGCAGGTACAGGAATTATCCTTCATACTTTCACAACAGATGTGCGAAACATTTCTCTTTCAAGTGGAATGGTCGGAAACCCCCAAAATAAATTTTTGTTTTTGAGGTTTTGGACACGTTTTCGCCATCTGGTCACACCGTGCGTCTGTCCATCCGTCTACCTGTCCGTCTGTGAACACTTCTACCGCCTAAACCATACGTACGATCTCTTCCAAATTGAAGAATCCCTTGTCGATCTGGCTCTAGTTGAAGCATTGAAATTCTGAAAAACATTCTTCAAAATTTGGGGATGCTTTACATTAAGCCCCCAAGATATTTTCTAAATTTTCTCAAAAACGACTCAAAATTTTTCTTTAAATTTCTTGTGAGATAAGAGCAAAATACACTTATACAGGTGGCATAGGTCAGATTTTCACGGTTAAATCTGAATTTTCGAAAATTGCAAAAGTTTGATTTTTTCCCGGCGTCTTCCTACACCTGCAAAATTAAAGACATAGATTTTTTCCTCAAATGAAATTTGTTGTGCAAAATTAGTTCTTTCAATTAGGTCATTTTTGATTATTTTTTTGAAATTTTAGTAGTTTTCGTGCATTAGTGCGTCCAATATTTGCAATTTTAAGAAATAACTCAAACAAGATTTTCTCAAAAAACGGCTCAAAATTTTTTCTCTAAATTTTTGATAAGGTTAGTCCCAAACCAACCCCATGCCATCACATAAACGTCATTTTGCTGTATCCTTTTGTTTATTCAAAAATTTCAAAAATTAAATCTTTTTGGTTTGTCTCTCATGTCTGTAAAATGTACATTAAAGGCGAATTCTATCACACTATTATGAGCACATGTGCTTTAAATAATGTCAAATAAAGTTTCTCGAATACTCATTAGTTTTCTGTAAACATGATCACAAAATTCCGCAATTTCAGAAACGCTCAAACGCCATTTTCTCAAAAATTAATTCTCCAAACTTTTTCTTCAAATTGTTCCAATAGATAGTTCTTATCGCACTGTTTAATATGGCGTGAATTTCAGTTTGGTGTGTTTCTTTGTTTTTTCAAAATTTACACAAATGTCCTGTTCTTGATATACCTTTCACGCCGTTAATATGGACATTTCCATTGATTTGTATGCATTATTACAATTGTGAGAGAATGTGCTTAAAATGACTTCAACTGAAGTTTTTCAAAAACTCAATAGATTCCTGTAAAAAAGAGCTTAAATTTCGCATTTGCAGTAATGCTTAATCACCATTTTCTTAAAATCGACTAAGAGTTTTTGTATGAAATCTTCTATTTATAACGAATTTTACTTTTCTTTAATATTCTTGAAGTAATGATTCAATTGTACTACTAGGAAAGTAAAAGATTGAGAAATTGTCAAAAAAGTACTTTGGGCGACGACAGATGGCAGCTGGCCAGAGAATGGAGCACGAACCTAAAGCCTACCACACCAAGGAAATAAGAAACAATTGCTACGAGAAAGTCTGTGACATTCTGTAGCGCCTCTAGTTACTTTCTCGTATACATACGTATATACGGAGTAATATACGTAGTATAGAGAAAGTAATGTAATGCTGTGGAATATAGATCGGACGGACGTTTTGAGAGAAAACACTTTTGAGGTATCAGGGGTCCCCAAAACGTGTATTTCCGTTAAAATCTCGAATTTGATTTTCCGCAGTATTACATAACTTTCTCTATACCATGTATATTACTCTGTCAATACGTATGTATAGGAGAAAGTAATAAGATGTGCTACAGAATTGCACAAACTTTCTCGTAGTAAAGTTTCCTAATTTTCTTGGTGTGATCTGGCTTCAAGGTCTTGCTCGATTCTCGGGCCAGCTGCCATCTATCTTTGCCCACTGTACATTTTTTGACAATTTCTCATCTTTTTGCTGTCCTAGTGGTACAAGCGAATTATTACTTCAAGAATATTAAAGAAGAGTAAAAACTCGTCCTAAATAGACGTTTTCATTGACAAATTCAGAGCCGTTTTTAAAAATATGCATTTATGCATTTTTTTATGATTTTACTGAAAAAGCGAAATTTGAACCTCTTTTCTCAGATATCTATTGAGTTTTCGAGAAAGTTCATTTAAAATCATTTGAGGAACTATTGCCCCTTAATGCAACAGTGCCAACAAATTTATGAAAATGTCTATATCAAGGGCGTGAAACATATTTCAGAAAAAGGACATTTGCGTAATTTTTGAAAGAACAAGATTACACTAAAATGAACTTTACGTCATATTAAACAGTGTCGTTACCACTATCGCGTGCAAAAGTTTGAAGAAAAAATTTGGAACCAATTTTTGAGAAAAAATTGTTTTAGCGTTTCTGAAAATGCCAGATTTTGAGTTCATTTTTATCGAAAACTGTTGTGTTTTTTAAACATTTTATTTGACATTATTTAAAGCACATCTAATAATAAACATAATACTCTGAAAATATCGCCTTGAAAAGAAATATTACTGACGTGAGAGACAAATCAAAAAATGACATTTTTGTAATTAAAAAAAATAGCAATACGGCGTTTATGTTATCGTTTAGGGTTTATTTTTTACCAACCCTACGAAAAATTGAAAGAAAAAATTTTGAGCGGTTTTTGAGAAAATCTGTTTTTTGTATTTATTTATTTGAAAATTGCAAATATTGCACGCCCTATTGCGCGAAAACTACTAAAACTTCCAAAATAATCTATATGACTTTAATGAAATAACTATTAATACCTAACAAATTTTACTAGAAGGAAAATTCTTCAGTTTTGTAGTATAAAGGCGCCGAAAAATTTCAAACTTTTCCAATTTTCGAAAGTTCACAGTAAACCTTGTAATTAAGTCATATGCCTCCTATAAAAATGAGTTTCATCCCATTCTTTAAAGAAATAAGAAAAAAATTTGATTCCATTTTTGAGAAAATTTTGAAAATCTCCGGGAGGCTTTATTTAAAGAATCCTCAAATTTTAAAGAATATTTTTCAAAATTTCAAAGGTTCAACTAGAGCTAGATCGACAAAGGATTCTTCAATGTGGTCGTACGTATGGTTTGGGCGCTAGAAGTGTTTACAAACGGACGGACGGACGGACAGACGGACGGACGAACGTTTTGAAAAAAATTTTTTTTTTCGGTATCAGGGGACCCCAAAACTTGTATTTTCGTTGAAATCTCGAAGTCGATTTTCCGCAACATTACATAACTTTTTCTGTACTACGTATATTACTTCGTATATACGTATTATACGATAAACTAGAGGTGCTAAAGAATGGCACAGACTTTCTCGTAATAATGTTTTCCAGTTTCCTTGACGTGGACAGGTACAGTACAGTCTTGTTCCTCCTTCCATCTATTGCGCCCAAAGAACTTTTTTTGACAGAATTCGGTTTTCAAATAGTAGAGCCTAAATTATAATTAAAGAATATTAAAGAGGCCTCTGAATAGAAAAAGTCATCCTCTAAATAGAAATTTCCATGGGAAACTTTGAAGCCATTTTTAAGAAAATGGCAACTAAGCATTGCTGTTTATACTTAAATTTGGCACTCTTTTTTACAGGAATCTATTGAGTTTTCGAAAAACAGAATTTGGAGTCATTTGAAGTACTTTCATTTACAAAAATATAATGTATACAAATCAATTTAAATGTGTTTATTAATCTCACGACAAATATTTCAAAAAATTACATTTGTGTAATTTTTTAAAAAAAACTGTCTTCAAAATAATCATTACGTCATATTAACAGTGCAATTAGCACTATGTATTGGAAAATTTTGAAGAAACAATTTGGAGCCATTTTTTTAATTAACTGGCGTTTAACCCTTTCTGAAAAGCGGAATTTAGAGCTCATTTTTATACAAAACGGATCAAAATTTTTTCCTTAAATTTTCGGTAGGGTTAGTGCCAAACAACCTCATACCATGATATAAACGCCATATTGCACTATTCCTGTCTTTTTTTTCAAAAATTACAAAAATGAAATTTTTTGACTTGTGTCCCACTTCAGTAATATTTACATTAAAGGATATTTCTTCACATTATTATATTTATGAGTACATGTGCTTTAAATAATGTCAAATAAAGTTTCTCGGGAACTCAACCGTTTTCTGAACAAATTAGCTTAAAATTCTCCATTTTCAGAAACGCTGGAACGCCCTTTTCTAAAAAATGACTCAAACTTTTTTCTTCAAATTTTTCTAATAGAAAACTGCTAGGTGCGCAGTTTAATATGAAGTTCAATCTGGTGTAATCATTTGTTTGTAATTCCGCTCACTCCGTTAATATGGACAATTTCATCGATTTGTATGCATTATTACATTTGTGAGTGAAAGTGATTCAAATGATTTCAATTGAACTTTTGAGAAAACTCAATAGATTCTTGTGAAAAAGAGCTTCAAATTTTGCATGTACAATAATGCTTAATTGACATTTTCTTAAAAAACGCTTCAAATTTTTCAATTAAAGTTTCTATTTAGGACGAGGTTTTACTCTTCTTTAATATTCTTGAATATATTTCGGTTGTACTAAGGAAAGCAAGAAGTTCAGAAAATTTCAAAAATATGTACTTTGGGCGACGATAGAAGGCAGCTGTCCAGAGCATGGAGCAAAACCTTATAGCCAGACCACACCAAGGAAATTAGAAATTTATACTACAAGAAAGTCAGTGCCATTCTCTAGAACCTCTAGTTACTTTCTAGTATATACGGGAGTATTATGCGTAGTATGGAGAAAGCTATGTCATGCTGCGGAAAATCGATTTCGAGATTTCAACGGAAATACACGTTTTGGGGGTCCCCTGATACCGAAAAAATGTTTTTTAAACGTCGTCCGTCCGTCTGTCTGTTCTTCTGTCCGTCTGTGAACACTCCCACAGCCCAAACCACTCTTACAGTTTTTTCCAAATTGCAAAAACCTCAGTCGATCTACCTCTAGTTAAATCTTTGAGATTTCGAAAAACATTATTTAAATATTGGGGGTACTTTACATAAAGCCCCACGGATATTTTCAATACTTTTTAAAAAACGGCTCAAACTTTTTCCTTTAAATTTCATGTAAAAATATAGTAAAATGCACCTATAAAGGTGGCATAGGTCCCATTTTCATGGTTAACTCTAAATTTCCGAAAATTGCTAAAATTTGAATTTTTTCGGCGTCTTCCTAAATCTACAAAATTAAAGGTAGAGATTTTTTCTTCAAATGAACTTTGTTTCTAATTATTAGTTCTAAGTTAATGTAGATTATTTTGAAAATGTTAGTAGTTTTCGCGCAATATGGCGTGCATTTAAAAAATTACAAAACCAAGATTTTCTCAAAAAGTGCTCCAAATTTTTTCTTTAAATATTTCTGTATAGATAGTAACAAGCGAACTCTATATGATGACATATATGCCATATTACTCTATTCGTTTATTTTTTTTAAAATTACAAAATTGTAATTTTTTTGAGTTCTCCATGTTTTATCCATGTTTACATTAGAGGCGATTTCTTCACTTTATTAGATTTATGAGTATACGTGCTTTAAATAATGTCAAATAAATTTGCTTGAAACCTCAACAGTTTTCTGTAAAAATTAGATCTAAATTCCGCATTTATAGAAACGCTCAAGCGCCATTTTCTCAAAAATAGTCCAAATTTTTTCTCCAAGCTTATCCAAGGGATATTGCCAATTGAAATATTTAATATGACGTAAAGTTTATTTTGCTGTATTCTTTCGTTTTTCAAAAATTATATAAATGTATTTTTTTAAATATCTCTCACGCTATTAATATGCACATATCAATTGATTTGTATACGTTATTGCATTTGTAAGTGAAAGTACTTCAAATGAAGTTATTCGAAAACTCAATAGATTCTTGTGAAAAAGAGCTTAAACTTTTGCATTTACAGTAATGCTTGATGCCATTTTCTTAAAGACGGCTCCAATTTTTTTAATTAAAATTGTTATTTAAGACAAGGTTTTAGCCCTCTTTAATATTTAAAAAAATAATATTTTGGTTCTACTATTTGGAAACCGAAAAGTTGCGATAATTTTAAAAAATTTTTCTTTGGGCCTCAATACATACAAGCAGGCGAGAAGGAGCGGCAAGACTGTAGTACCAATCCACACCAAGGAAATTAGAAAATTTTACTACGACATAGTATGTGCCATTCTGTTGCACCTCTAGTTCTCATTGTTTCGGCGTGAAATTGCGTGTTTTTAGTGTGGATTTTTTTCGTCCTCTAAATTTTTTAAATTGGTTTGTATTGTTTTCCGAGATGAACAATTCCTACAATGCATGGCAAAAACATCTAATACAAATCAATAGATGAGTTACTTTTTGCCTATTTATTTACTATATCCTTTAAAAGAAATTCTCTTAAATGTGAGTGTTCCCATGAAAATAAATTCTCTTAAAAGTGAGAGATGTGTATAAAACACCGTGAGCGCCGGAGCGAGAGCGGAGGCGCCCACCAGGTCGTGAGAGCCAGGCCGATAGGCCCTCGCGAACGTAGCACGTTGAATCCGTCGGGAAGCGACGTGCGTTAGCACATTGGCGACCACTTGGTGTCAAATTGTGTTGGTTATAAAATTCCGTTGGCAATAAAATCAGATATCTAGCGTGAAAAATAAAAATAATCAGTTCACTGGATGAAAGGAAGTGTGTCCACCATAAACTTCCGATTTTCCAACGAGTAATATAAAATTAGTCATATTGTGGGTTAGCTGGGATTTCGAAGCGGAAGTAGCCAATAGAGCACTAATTAGTAATATAGTAATAGAATTACTATTAAATTGTAATAATACTATGTGTGTTTTGTGTAAAACAAACGTTTAAATGTACCGCGTAAATGTTGATTGACAGGTATCACAATGTTCATCTGTTCACATCTTTCAGAGAATTATTAACAATAATTCTTCTCTTCGTATTAAAACTGCCAAATTAATTTACACATCCATTATTCGTCCTTCTCTAACTTACGCTTGTGTCTAATGCAGCTAAAACAAATATTCAAAAATACAAATTATTCAAAACAAATTTTTACGTAGAATTGTTCATGCCCCCTGGTTTATCCCTAATTCGCAAATTCATAAAGAATTACAAATCATTACAATTCATGAATATATTAAACATCATAGTCAGCTATTCTTTGAAAATTTACCTTCTTTACATCATGCCCAACTTTTTAATCTCGGTCGCACTTATAACTTTCCTCGTCGTATCCAATCAAAATTCCCAAAAGATAAATTTCGTCCTCCATAAATCTTCATTGAAATTATTTTCATCCTTTATTTACATTCCTTCTAACTTCCTTCTACATTAAAAAATTCTACATATCTTAAAAATATTATTAATAATTCCTTATTTTATAAAGTTACTGTCAGTGACCAAAACAGCCGTTAGTATGTTGTGATTTTAAACTCCCTGAAAGACTTGTAGTCGAACAGGTAGAAATAAATTTAAAAGAAAAAAGAGAATGGATTCCTTTAAGGTGAACAAAGTTGTTCGTGTCAAAGGAACTGAATATCTCGCCTAGTGAACTGGAATACGTATAATGGAAAAGATCCAAAATTATTATTATGGTTTTTTGCAATGAACTTTGCAGGATGGTAATCTTGTAAGGTAGTAAATGTGTGTGAGTTCGACTTAGCCTTAGCTATTTATAAAATTTGCACAAAATACTAGTAACTGTTTAATAGTACAACTATAATAAAATACGAACCACTAATTAAGTACAATAACTACTAATTAAATAACTTCAAATAGCAATAGGTTTTTCAAAATCTTCATATTAAAATTAATCATTAAAAGCCGATGTAAATACTACAATAACCACACTTATTACTAATGAGACAACTATTAATACAATTAACTAACTACTTTTAATTAAATGGTAATTGAACATAGCAAATACAAATTTCAAACTCTTTAATAACTCAATAAAGGTTTACGCAAAAGTCGCAAGAAAATCCCACTAATCACTAAACTACTATCTACATCAAAAAAACTAAAAAACAATTATCTAAATAACTCCGAAAAGAACCAATAACATCAACTATTTAAATAACTACATATGCAAACGCAAAGATATTACGCACATGATACAACACAAAATCACAAGAATTTAAAAAGCTCAGTCACAATAGTCACAAAGCATGCGCTTCAGAAAATCTTATTGACGAAAGAGATGTTGGTAGCAAAAAGGCCCGCTAAAAAACCACCTCTATTCCGCTAGCACTACCAAAATCGGTTACCACAAAACCACATATACCACCATTTAGAACTATTTAATTGCTAATTAATTACGCAAAAATTAATTTTTTTGCTCTTCAAACTTTTGCGTAATGAATGGTGAGCTAGCGGAAGATTCCGCTGGATCAACCACAATTAGTTACCACAAAACCAAATACGCTAACTTGTAGAGCGATTTAATTGCTAATCAATTACGCAAAAATTATTTTAATTGCTCTTCAAACTTCCGAGTAAATAATTATAAACTAGCACTTCCGGTTTCCGCTGGCACTACCACAAACGGTTACCAAAAAACCACATACGCCGTCTTGTAGAGCGATTTAATTGCTAATTAAATACGCAAAAATTAATTTTTTGCTCTTCAAATTTTTGCGTAACAAATGGTGAGCTGGCGGAAGATTCCGCTGGATCTACCACATTTAATTACCACAAAACCAAATATTCCATCTTGTAGAGCGATTTAATTGCTAATTAATTACGCAAAAATTAATTTTTTTGCTCTTCAAACATTCGAGTAATTAATTGTAAATTGGCGGGCACACGCGGCCCGCCGGCCGGCTGGCCGAACGGTTGGCGTCGTGACATCACGGGTGAGGGGTATCCAGGCCGCAGCCGTCGCGCCGGCGCCGCTGCCCGCCCGGCTGACTGGCAAATTTAAATGAAATACACGAACTGGCCGTGAACTGACTTCGATATTGAAAATTATGCCAGTACTTTGTTATGTTCATAAAGGCCTTCCAATTACTTTGCTAATGTTCGCTGAATGACCGGAAGCGTGTCCTAATCTACGATATGTTGGAAAATACTTGATTCTATCGTAGTACGTTCTGTGGTATCGAGTTAGAAATTTATTTTGTTGACATTGTATTGTTTCAATTGTGTCGGGCTATATCGCAAAACATTGCCTATGTGATATTGACCCTTACAGGGTTATAGCAGAAGTATTTGTACACGTGACTTACTGTTCTTTCACAGTGGCAAAGTTATTTGTAAATCGAGGTTTGAATTATGGGCATTTTTTGTAGCATCTGCTAGTCATAAATCAGTAATGCGATTGACGACTCTTTGGATATGTGTAGATATTTAATAAATTATGGAAGGATAAACCTTATCTTTAGAACATTTGTTTCATTACTATTTGGCTCACTTGTGCTTTCCAAATGAATTTTAAAACGTTTGGAATGCTTTTAAAATTTGTATAGAAAATATTTTATAAAAATGAGTTTGTATTATGTTAATGTGTTTATAATTCGAGTATTTTAATGTATCATATTATATTCGATATTACATATTCTTCCCTGTTTATTACATATTCTTCCTGTTTTTATTACATATTTATGTACATATTCCGATGTTTCATACTACATGTATGTTTCGGTCTCAACTCATCACATATGTTTGTACCTCATGACATTGTTGACAAGAAATATCTATATTCAAACTCCTTTAAAACATTCAATTACAAACTATCTGCCAGCCCCTTTTCCAAATAGTCTTCCTATTTCTTAAATACATGTAATGACAGTGTAGTCGAAGTATTTGTGTTTAGAAATCAGTGTAGTTTTAACTAACTTGAGTTGAAGTACGTAATCCTCAATATACAGGTCTGGTGTGAGCCCCGATTAGGTCAATTAGGCATTGTTGAATCGTTGGCAATGTAATAAAGCCTTAAGAAATAAACCAACTTTTTCAAAGACCTAGAAGAATTAAAAACTTCACTGCTGTGCAGCTAGTAAAATATTAAGATGTGTAAAGTAAAAATATTAAAACCAAAAATATACATAAAAATGAAAGACAAATATTAAATAAGTATTAAATATGTTTGACGTATTTTTTGTTATTGACCATAATAAATGAAGTGAGAGGTACTGTTTAAATAATTCTGAACACAAACTACACAGAAGTTCAATAAAATATTTTATTATTTCTTTTATTTATTTTGTCTATGTCAATAATATCAGTTGTAATATTACATATTCGTTATAATTCTACATGAAAATACCAATACTATAATACATTAAATATAACAATGTACATTAAGAGATATCTAATGAAATTAATAAATACTCGTGACTGCACATTTCACACAAACTGGTTATCTGTAAAGAAGCACATGTACATGCTCTGCTCAAGAGACAAAAGTAAGATACCCCCATAAAAAGTAATGTATTATGCACTCTGACAAATATTTTTACAAAACACTTTATAATACTGTAAGTTTGTGACGTCAAGCGAGAGTCGGGTGGCAGCTTCAAGGGGAAAGAGAAGGGGTAGTGTGGAGATTGAAACGAGGTGGGAACAGAGATCGTCGAAATCTCAAGGTCATCTAACAAACAAATTCAATAGTTCATCACCTCTTTCCCCCCCCCCCCTTCCCCTCGCGGGACACTCACATCCTGCAGACTGGGCATAAGAGTGTATCTATTCTTCCCACAAATTAAAACATTAACAGCTCCGTAACTTACTTTACCATTGCCAATTCCCCATAATTTTCACACAAACTCTTATGTTTAAAGTATTACTGACAATGTTTAAGCTCTTTTTCTTGAGATTCTTGGCGGAATTAAATGTGTATTCCATTGAAAATATTTTCGAAATTCCTGTTGTACCCTCTCCCTCAGAAAAAATGTCGTTAAAAATTCTATCTTCCACACCGCGCTGACAAACTTGGACACCCCTCGGCCTGGGGGAGGGCAGGGGCAGGAACGCGTTGACCAATCGCTAGCAGGTAGAACCACAGTTGTCTGTGATTGGTGCAACATCCCAAGGGGCAGAAAGAACGCTGTCTCAGGGGGAGGGGGCTAGTTCGTTTACGTACGAGACGGAAATATCGTCATATTTCCCTGCCGAAGGAGATAGTTTGCCTGCGAGTACGCCACGACCAAAAAACTATTTCTAAGCGGGGTTTTCCGTTTAGAATGATTGTCTATAGACCAGTAAATATTTATCATTTTAGCAACAATTATTCTAACTTTAAGTAATCGATTTGTAACTCCTGACAAACTGCTATTTTGAGATATTCATTTCAGGCACAATTTGCGGAGCCTTCCCGGTCGTTCTAACGCATATTTCGAATTTGTTTATAAAATTATTAATTGTTGCAAAATTGTCAATTCGCTGTTTTCGGTTCTGGGAAATCGGGAGACTCTCCCCCCTTTAGATTTGCAAAATTTGGAAATTGTTTATAAATTTGCAATTGTTGCAAATTTTTTATTGTCTAATCTGAATGGCGTTTAAATGTGATGCAAAATTCCGGAATCCGTTCGGTGCTATTATATCACGTTCTCGAGATATATGTAATTGTTTATAAGAAATTAACATCTTAGTAGACCCCATTTGTTTGCGCTTAATTCATTCGCGCTAGCAGAATAGCGTGGGATGGGCATACTGAAAAAACAGTTCCCCAATGCCGCGCTTTTGCCTGCCACATACGCTTAAAATGCACTTGCTTGTAAACAAATTCTGTGGCCAATTTAATTATGCTAAATTCGTATTTTTACGGCAAGTATGAGCATAACTTTTATTTGGTTTTAATATTCTCATTTAAGTCCTACAATTTGCAAGTCGATATATTTATCAAATAGGAAAGAAATTGATTATAAAAAAATATTTTTCAAGGTGCATTACGCCCAAACAATTGTTTCTGTTTTTCTATCAAAGGGATGTTGAGCAACCGAATAACTGTATTTTTTTTTTAAGTCCCCTGTTAACACCGAGAGTCAGAAACTATTTGTTCCTCTTGTTTAACCATTACCATTAAAAAATAGGGAAACATATTGCTTAGCTGTTTGCTATAAACTGTACTGGATTGGATGAATGTAGTGTTAAGGTTTTCAAATACAGAAATATTCAATTTTGTGTTTTGAAAGATCACATGGGTAGAATCATACATGACAATATTTACACAAGTATAGAAATTTCTAAATAAACGTATATAAACTTTAGGTTAATATTTTCAATTCAATTTATCATTCCGTTCTAAAACTGTTAATTTGATGATTTCATTGTATAATATTCAAATCAGAGCTTTATGTGCTAAATCTACGCATTGTAAATACATACTTTTAAACAACATTAATATATTTAATATACATTTAAAAGGTTTTCAGATGAAATTTAATGAATTCCTAAATGCTTGAAAATAAATACTTGTAAAACTAAATAATTGTAGCGTGTAAAAATATAACAAACTCATGTATTTGGTAAAACGAGTTGATATTACTAAAAGAAAGCAAAATAAATGTTATGACAATTCAAAGAGATTTAGCGTTTGTTTACAGTTTAGTAAATATCAATGCACTAGCATTTCCCAGTGAAAATACATAGAACGAACTTGGTGGTCAAGGGATATGACCTTCCCAACACAGACTACATTTCAGTATCGTCAGATTTCGAAGGTGGTTTGTTGGCCGCCATTTTACGAATGTATCAAAACCTTGAATTTTGCGCGACCATCTGCACAGGGAAAACGTAGCGGTTTATTAAACGGAAACGGGCCATTAGAGGTATCTAAGGTGCACTCTTTGAAAACGTTCAACCATTATAAACTAGCCCTAAGAAAAATATCAAATAAACAATGTTAAAGGTCACCAGCTTAACATTGCCTTTACTATTTGAATGTTTTCAACATCCCCAAAACCAACAGAAAACCCATGTTTCTACAGGTTATTATAAAACCAATTCAATAAATATAAGCATTTATTCACATTATTATTTTTAAAACACTCAAATATCTAAGATGTTATTTGATTCATGTCTTCATAGAAGATCTGAGATTTAAAAACTGATAAGCAGAGAAAATAAAGTAATTTTGAATGATGATGAAGTTGAATGATCAAATGAAAAACAATGTTTCTTGCTTCATATAATGCTATCGTGTTTAACAGACATGTTATTACATATGATACCTATATTTAAACATCCAAAGTAATGAAAATTTTCAAAATGAAAATCATCAATAAAACGTTGATTCATCAGCAAGGATTATATTATTAAATACCTTTTTTGAGATTCATGCACTCCTGTGTGAATAACGTAGTAAACCTGATTCGTATAATCCAGTTTCTCAGAATAATACAAAACCTAGTGGGCACGTACACTAAACATAATAGTTGTCAAATAGTTATTTACAACATGAATATCATAAGATATCTTATTACAATACGAAATTGGAGAATTATCAAACAAGACTCTTTAGCCGAAATTGTTAACCAATTGAATATTGTAATATAATGTTACCATTTGAATATCATAGAAAGTAAGACGCAATTTGTCAAAATTCATGTGAGCTATAAATTTTCTTTAAATTTTACTCCTTGTCCTGCGAAAGATATGTGACAGTACTTATGTTAACAGTTCTACTGCCATGGGTATAATTAATTAGTTTTCAGTACGCAAATTATAGTTTTTGGTTTTAATGAAGCATGGATATACAGAGTATTGGGGAAGGAAACGTCGAAAGTTTGAAAAAAGCTGTTTAAACAATTTTGATCATACTTTGTCTAATAAACTACATAGATATTTTGAATGGCTGAGCTGCAATAAACACGCAAATTTTGGTTTGAAAATATGATTTCTACGCAAAACTTCGCATTCTAGAATCATGTAAACAGACCAGAAACATGTAACATCTTTATTATTAACAATATAAATTAATATATTAGTTCAGAAAAAAATTAACCGAGAAATAAAATTGCAGTCGAACTGTGAAAATTGGGTGCTTTTTTATTTCTAGTTTAATTTTTCTTTCTGATCAAATGTATTCATTTATTTTGTTAATCATAAACAATTTAGATATTAATAAAGTGTTTATATGCTTCTACAACGCAAATAGTTGCCTAGAAAACTTATATCCAAACCAACTTTTTAATGTTTATTGCGGCTTAGTCATTTGGAATATCCGTGTAGTTTATTAGACAAAATAAGCTTAAAATTGTCTTAACAGCTATTTTTCGAAGATTCGACATTTCTTCCCCGAATATCCTGTATATAAAAGGCTTGATTTCTGTTGGTACGCGACGGAACGGCGTTCAGGTTCTTTGGAAATAATTATGAAATTATATTATATATAAATAGCTATTGCTATTATATTAATAATTAATTTGAGGCGCGTTTCGGGGCCTAAGATTTTAAAAATAAAGGATATATGTATCATAACAACTCTTATGACGACACTGTTCTCGGTTACGTCAAGTTTTTATTTAGAGAATCAAAGTGAATGGTCTAAGTTTACTCACCTAAATAAAGTTTATCTTACTATACATACTATTTAGAAAGTATTTATGTTCAAAACAGGTGTTGCATCAACATCATATATTTTCACGTATTATTTGTAATTGCTATGCAATATTCAATACGGACTATGTGAACTTGCAAAAAAGAAACAAAAAAAAATGACCCACTGCAGCAGAAAATATTTTCTACTCGTCGGGATTCGAACTCAGGTCTTTAAAGTTAACTCACCTGACACGGTTCCCCCTCACCACCAGGTACACGACAAGACTACCTACAAGACTACTCCTTTCCGATGCGAAAAGAAAGTGAAGCATTTGCAGTTTAAAAAAAACAGGGTGTTCAATTTATCTTAATACAAGATCTATTTTTAAAAAGAGATTTCATTAAACAAAAATCTCTAGCGTAAATATTGTTTTTCGACAATGTTATAAAGATCAGTCGGGGCTAATATTATACAGTAGAAAATTGGGGTTTATGTATTACACTTTAAGAGTTGTTATTTCTTTATGTCCAAAATTAACAAGAAAATGACAAATGATAGGAAATATATTCTATTATAATGAACATATAGCAAACACTCAGAATGTAACAATATTTGGGAGGAAAAAAATCAAAACTAAAATACCTAATTTTTCCAGTCAAGAACTTTACCACCGTGATATAAATCTTTTGATGTTACTTCGTTATTTTTTATGACACGATATTTTTGAAACTAGGTTATCATTAAGAAAGAATTAATATTATTTTCTGCGTTAAAATAATGCAATAATATTAATCGTGTCATGATATATGCAGTCTCAAATTTGTGGGGCTAATATAATACAACTTAAAAGGCTAATGTAATACGGGTGTCGAGGCTATTTTGATACACTAAAAATTAACACGCAGACATCCGGAAGGGATTTTTTTAGGTTTAATATTACATCAAAGGCGCTAAAATTCCGATTTGATGTTGATAAACTATCCAAGTGTTTATCTGAGAAAGAAAGAGCAGGCGACAATTAATATAGATTTCCTCGTTCTCCTCCCTACCCAGTACATGGTGATTCACTTATGATTATCAACTGGCGGAAGCTTCTGCTGTTTCAGTGCAGTTACTGATTTTTCACTGGAATCACAAGGAACCAGGCCTACAATAGGAACTAACACCATCCCTTGAACTCCAGATATCAACTATTCTCATCCAGTACTTTTGAGATAATACTGTTGGAAACAAATTTAAAAAACAGTAGCCCTCCAAAGAATAAGGAAGCGGTTAGACCCAATAGCAGCAATCATTACTAGTGAAGAGTGGATCATTACTAGGAAAGAGTGGAGTGTTTAATTTACATTAATTTAATACCTATTTTTAAAAAGAGATTTCATGAAACAAAAATCTCTAGCGTTAATATTTGTTTTCGACAATGGTAATAGGTATTTGTTTGCAATTTTCGAAAATTCAGATCGTTCGCCCATAATTGAACGTATGCCACCTTTAAACATCTTATGCTTTGAGGAATAGATTTACAAAAAAAATGATGCTCTTTTTGAGGAAATTATGTAAATATGATGGGGTTTGGTGTAAAGTACCTTCAAAATTAAAAGATTCGTTTCAAATTCGAAGATTCGTAATATTAGGCAGATCGTTCAAGGAATATCCACTTTGGTGAAAATCGTGTTTACTTTAGGCTCTAGAATTACTCTCACGAAGACGGATTCACAAAGAGGTTTTTTGGAAAATCACTTTTCCGGGTTCAAACAACAAGCGTTTTGACAGCCTTGTGTATAGAAAATAAAATAACAATCCACTTTTTTCGAACTAGCTACTTACAAAACGTGTTTTCTGTGAAAATTTCGACACTTCCTCCTACAGCATTACGTAACTCTCTTTACACGTGGAAGTAAAAATATTCCAGTGTTACTGGGATTTGAACTCGGATCCCTGTATTCTGTAGGTCTGGCTCGACCGCACAGATATTTCTCAGCACGCTGTCTTACGAAAAGAATAGTTACGTGATATTCATTGCACTTAGATTTTTTATTAGAGGAATGTTCTACATGTGTCAAAGGTATCAAAATCGCAATAAGAATTCAAACGATTACAACCCACGCAACTACATAGCTCATTTTACTAAGAAATATTTTCAACCAGAAGCCGTGGTCTTTAGAACCCTCTGTGGAAGTCGTTCCCGGTCTTATCTTTCGGCGATTATGGCCAAGGTTGAATTACGTCACAGATGCAAGTTGCGATAACGCTAGAGCTCAACACCGCAGCGCGTTCAGACATTCTGAAGCCAGAATCGCAATAGGGGCATATTTATACGTGATTCTTAAAGACATTAACACACTAAAATAAGTAGTGGCTCGTCAAAACACATGATTTATGTGATATTTATAACGGATACGAATGATTATAACTATACAATTAACCGCAAAATTGTTTCTACCCGCAAAAATTATTCGCCGTGGATGAGATTCGATCTTACGTGCCTAAGCTTCTCCAACAGTGCGCTTACCTGCTATACCACAGAAACTCTTATAACTTTTGTCTCTCACAACGATGTGAGAGACAGTCTCGATGTGTTTAAACAGTCTTGTATCACAGATTTGACTAAAAAAGAACGTGCGGCGTTTAGATGCTTGTGTTAACTACAGACGGACAAACAGACGTTTTGTCGTAAATAGATTTTTTAGTAACAAGGACCCACAAAACATGGATTCTGTCTACAAATTATTGAAGTAATTCACTATGTATACAAGAATAAAATTTATCTACTTTTGTCGTGACCAGTGATCGGAATTTAGAGGTTTTTGTCGAAAAATCCCCGTCTCCCGGCGCATGATTACAATACTTTTTCTTCCTACTACATACTTACCGGAAAGGAAGAAAAAATTGTTTTTCATTGTTTCTATTCAACGAAAATGTTCAATCAATTCCAAAGGTGAAATAATCAGTAAATATTAAAAAGAGATTTATTAACAATATGAAATGAAATACAATAAGAAAGGAATCTTCTGTTCTTTACTTGGTATTCTTAACAAATCTATAGGAAAATCTTAACAAAGGCATTATTTCAACAACATTCGAATGTTATTGTTAGAATCTATGGGGAAACTGTTAATTCCGGGTCCTGGTAACGTAAAAAGGGTTAACTAATGTTGTGAAATGTAGAAAAATAGCCTTTAACTCGTGTTGCCAGAAACCAATGTTTTGTGGGTCGTTGATACAGAAAAATCGAACGACGACGAAAATCCTGTATGTTCGTGTGTCTGTTGATTTGTCAGCTCTTGTGCCTGTTCGTCTGTCTGTAAATATCAAAAAAAATTATATGACCTTATTGAAAGAATTATTTATAAACAACAAATTTCATTTGAAAGAAAATTCTGTGTTCAATTTTAGTGTTGTAGGAAAACGCCGAAAAAATTCAAACTTTTCCAATTTTCGAAAATTCAGAGTTTACAGTGGACATATGACGTTTGTCGCCTTCATAAGTGTATTTTACTCTATTCTTAGAAGAAATTTAAAGAAAAAATTTGGGGTCGTTTTTGAGAAACTTTTGAAAATGACAGACGGCTTCATGTAATGTACTCTCAAATTTTAAAGAATGATTTTGAAAATCTCAAAGTTTCAACTAGAATCACATCGACAAGGGATTCTTTAATTTGGAAAAGATCGTACGATCTGTTTAGGCGCTAGTAGTGTTCACAGATGGATGGAGAGACGGACAGACGCAGACAGATTGACGTTTTGCTTTCAATTGGTGTTTTGGCATCAAAGACCCACAAAACAGGAATTATGGTTACATCACGTGTTAGAGATTTTTTCTCTTAATTTAGTAACTGGATTTATCTACTCATTTGTTTTCAAGGCTCGGCAATACATTTTTCCTGCTGAAAATTCGCCGTTTTTTTTCGCGGAGCATTACATAACTTTCTCTATACTACGTATATTATTCCGTATGTATGTGCGTATACGAGAAAATAAAAAGTTACGTAATTCTACGGAGGAAATCGGCTAATTTTCGACACAAAAAACTGTAATTTCCGGGCCCTGGTGTCAAGAAAAGTAGATAAATTCAGTTGATAAATATAGAATAAAATCCCTTTAGCATGTGGTGTAGCCAGAAGCCAGGTTTGGTGGGTAGTAAATACAAAAAAAAAAAAAAAAAAAAAAAACGATTAATTGTAAAACGTATTTTCTTCTGTGAACAATGTTAGCGGCTAAACTGTTCAGGCAATTTTCTCCAAAGTTGATATTCCGCAAGCGATCTGGCTGATGTCGAGCCCTCCTGAATTTCAAATCAATATTTTATTTTTGGATGGTACTCTACAAGAAGCCCCTGAAACATTTTCAAAAATTAAAACATGGCATGAACTTTTCTGAATAAATTTTATTGCCGGATAGCGTAATGGACGCTATAAGACGATGGCGGAGATGATTTTCGTTCATATACTGAATTTTTCCAAAAATGCAAGAAAACAATTTTTTTCCGCGTTTTCCTACAACTTAAGTATTGAAGATATTTTGTTTCCTTAATGAAATGTGTTCATCAAAAACAGATCTTCAAAAATATTCCTTTCAAATAATCAGTCCTTTAATAAAGATCACGTACACTTTTTTAAAAATATAAGTATTTTACAATTTTTGAAATAGCAAATTTGAATTTCCCCCGCTTCGTTTGACGAGCTGTCATTCTGAATTTCTTTTGAATTCTGATGATTGTCGGGACGGACAAGGCGCTATTACGACGCTGTATTTTTCATTTAATGTCAAAAACAGTTAAAACTTGTGTGTAATGTACTGTAGGGAGAAATGTATTCTGTGAACGTTTTCTTAAATTTTGGTATCCCCGTGCCCTAACTCATATACAAGACGAATTCTGAGTACAGAAAGAAACTAGCGTTTATTCTTCAAATCGCACGAGCGTTTGCTCTTCGAGTTGCATTGATTTAATTGAAATTATCTCAATGAGGTTTTCTCTCTTAATAATAGTATTTAAATATAACATGAAAGAAAAACAGGAAATACCGGAATTTTGAAGGTACATTTATTACAAAAAATTGATATTTTGTTGTTATAATATTCAACTATGGATATTTGAGATGTGTTTCCGAGAAGTTCATTGTTGGCGACATGAATGGGAAAGATATAACATACGGCGGCTTTGGCCGGTATTACACTATAAAAGTTATATGACATATCTTTGATAAAGAACTTTGTGGCAGTCTTTGAACTTTGATGAGAAAACTTTGACAAAGAAATTTGATGAGCGTATTACATTTCGTCCAAATTTTATGTAGGTTTGCTCGCGATTTACAATCAATATCGCACAAATAGTTGTGTTTTGCTACTTTATGTTTTATTATAACTAATGTATGTTTAATGCTAATGTATCAAAAGGTAAATAAGAAAACGTTTGAGGGTGAGGCTTTAGAACAACACCATGGTGAGGTTATGGGTCGCACATTGTGAAGCATTAATTAAAGACCTTCGAAATGAAGAATTATTTGAGGATGGATGAGGAAACATTCAATTTTCTTTGTCGTTCTTCCTTCTTTCGAAATTCAGTCCTCTGATAGGAAAGTTTAAAAAAATTATCTTCCTGAACTGGGCATTTTCCAAACACCTATTTTCCACTTCCCGGGAAAATGTGTCCTACAAACGTTAATTCGTTTGGTTTCACTTTTGTAGTTCGGATGGACAGTATTATATAAACATTCTAATTACTCGCACTCAGCAATTATGACTTTGGTTGAAGCAATACCCCTATATCGGACGCCATGTTACCAAATATGATAAAACTTGGAAGCCGGAGACTACATTTTATCCAAGAAATTTTATAAAAGAAATCTTTTATTAAATATTGGCTATTACACTGTCATATTTCTTTTATAAAATATCTTTGACAAAGATCTTTTACAGTGTAATACCGACCGTTATTTACTTAACGTTAATGTTAGAATATCTCTACGTTCAATAAAATGTTGTAATCAAGTTTAAAGTCGAGTAGTATATATATACGCAGAAATGCATTAGGTAATACGTATTTATAATAGTATTCATTCATTTACTTTCCAAATTATTTGACCTTTTTCAATAACTAAAGTAGTAAATTAAAATAGATTTTGAAATAGAGTTCGCAGCGAAAATGAAATGTTCTAGAGGGCTTACTGCTTTCCGGGGCATCTATAACTGTTTAATTTCTTAATTATTTATGAAGAGACTAATTATGATTTGTTTGGTTGTACTTGTAGGTCATCATTGAAAAGAAAATATAATATTTAAGAATGATTTTAGAATATCTTGAGATCGTGCAAAAATAATTTTATGTATTTGAAACACGAATTAGTGGTTCATAAACAAGACTTATAAGAACATTTAATCACAGCAATGCTAACTGAAAAACAAAACAATTTTAACAGGAATTGATAAGCAAATATGTGTCCAATTTTGGCAGCGTCAATTGTTGCTGCCCACAGCATCCATTGTTGCGCTCATTGCCGACGCTTCTGAGGTTGATGCTCTCTTCAGCTGCCTGTCCCAATTGGGACTCTACAGCCAGGTGTTGGTGGTGTGGGATTTTTCTTCTCCTGGTTTTGCCTCCACTATCCCGTACTGAGATGGGGATTGGTAAACTAGGAAAAAGGACATAGGGGTTAATACATTTTCTGTTGGAAAGCTTATTTTATTAGGCCTTTAGGAAGACGGAAATGGGGGTGGAAAAAAGGATTTAATGTTTTTATTGATTTTTACTTTCTCGCACTTACTGTCGTAAGAAGAAAAGGTATTGTAATCGTGCACCAGAATACGGCGAATTTTCGGCAGAAAAACCGTCCCATCCTGGTAACGAAAAAGTGAATAAATTTATTTGCTAAATTTAGGGGGAAATCCTTTAACGCGTTGTATAGCCAGAATTCATGTTTTGTGGATCGTTGTTTCCGAAAAATTGAATGACGGCCAAACGTTTGTCTATCAGTCTTCCGTCTTCGAACAACGCTAGGGGTTAAATTGTTCAGCACATTTTGTCCAAAATTGATAATTCCCAATCGATCTTGTTAATATCACGGTCCCATTAATTCGAAACCGATATTTTAATTTTGGGAGGTACATTACATAAAGCCCCAGAGATCATTTCAAAATTTTCTCAAAAGCGGTGTCATCGGTTTTGATTAATTCTTTTCCCATAATCTCATGAACGTTTAAGAGAATGGTGTAGATCTCATGTTGGCGTCTGTCTGTTCGTCTGTAGTTAACACAAGCATCTAAACGCCGCCCGTTCTTTTTTAGTCAAATCTGTGATACATGACAGTTTAAAATCATCTTTGGGAGAGACAATAGTCATAAGAATTTCTGTGGTATAGCACGTAAGCGCACTGTTGGAGAAGCTTAGGCACGTAAGATCGAATTCGTTAAGCACGAATTTGTTAAGAATACCAAGCACGAATTTGAATAAGTACGAATTTGTTAAGAATACCAAGTAAAGAACAGAAGATTCCTTTCTTATTGTATTTCATTTAAAAAATTGTTAATAAATCTCTTTTTAATATTTACTGATTATTTCACCTTTGGAATTAATTGAAAATTTTCGTTGAATAGAAACAATGAAAAACAATTTTTTCTTCCTTTCTGGTAACTATGTAGTAAGAAGAAAAAGTATTGTAATCATGCGCCGGGAGACGGGGATTTTTCGACAAAAACCTCTAAATTCCGATCACTGGTCACGACAAAAGTAGATAAATGTTATTCTTGTATATAGTGAATTACTTCAATACGTTTGTAGACAGAATCCATGTTTTGTGGGTCCTTGTTACTAAAAAATCTATTTACGACAAAACGTCTGTTTGTCCGTCTGTAGTTACCACAAGCATCTAAGGACGCACGTTCTTTTTTAGTCAAATCTGTGATACATGACAGTTTAAAATCACCTTTGTGAGAGACAAAAGTTATAAGAGTTTCTGTGGTATAGCAGGTAAGCGCACTGTTGGAGAAGCCTAGGCACGGCGAATAATTTTTGCGGGTAGAAACAATTTTGCGGTTAATTGTATAGTTATAATCATTCGTATCCATTATAAATATCACATAAAGCTTGTGTTTTGAGGCGCCACTGCTTATTTTAGTGTGTTAATGTCTTTAAGAATCACGTATAAAAATCCCCCTATTGCGATTCTGGCTTCAGAACGTCTGCAAGTGCGGCTGTGTAGAGCTCTAGCGTTATCGCAACTTTCATCTGTGACGTAATTCAACCTTGGCCATAATCGCCGAAAGATAAGACCGGGAACGACTTCCACAGAGGGTTCTAAAGACCACGGCTTTTGGTTGAAAATATTTCTTAGTAAAATGAGCTGTGTAGTTGCGTGGGTTGTAATCGTTTGAATTATTATTGCGGATTTAATACCTTTGACACATGTAGAACATTCCTCTAATAAAAAATCTAAGTGCAATGAATATCACGTAACTATTCTTTTCGTAATAAGTGTGCTTAGACAGCGTGTCGAGAAATATCTGTGATAGCACAGTGCGGTCGAGCCAGACCTACGGACCACAGGGATCCGAGTTCAAATCCCAGTAACGCTGGAATTTTTTTACCTCCACGTGTAAAGAGAGTTACGTAATGCTGTAGGAGGAAGTGTCGAAATTTTCACAGAAAACACGTTTTGTAAGTAGTTAGTTCGAGAGAAGTGGATTGTTGGTATTGTTATTTTATTTTCTATACACAAGGCTGTCAAAACGCTTGTTGTTTGAACCCGGAAAAGTGATTTTCCAAAAAACCTCTTTGTGAATCCGTCTTCGTGTGAGTAATTCTAGAGCCTAAAGTAAACACGATTTTCACCAAAATGGTTTTCCTTGAAAAATTCCTTGAACGATCTGCCTAATATTACGAATCTTCGAATTTCAAACGAATCTTTTAATTTTGAAGGTACTTTACACCAAACCCCATCGTATTTACATAATTTCCTCAAAAAGAGCTCCATTTTTTTGTAAATCTATTCCTCGAAGCACAAGATGTTTAAAGGTGGCATACGTTCAATTGTGGGTGAACGATCTGAATTTTCGAAAATTGCAAACAAATACCTATTATCATTGTCGAAAAAAAAATATTAACGCTAGAGATTTTTGTTTCATTAATTCTCTTTTTAAAAATAGATATTAAATTAATGTAAATTAAACACTCCACTCTTTCCTAGTAATGATCCACTCTTCACTAGTAATGATTGCTGCTATTGGGTCTAACCGCTTCCTTATTCTTTGGAGGGCTACTGTTTTTTAAATATTTTTCCAACAGTATTATCTCAAAAGTACTGGATGAGAATAGTTGATATCTGGAGTTGAAGGGGCGGTGTTAGCTCCTATTGTAGGCCTGGTTCCTTGTGATTCCAGTGAAAAATCAGTAACTGCACTGAAACAGCAGAAGCTTCCGCCAATTGATAATCATAAGTGAATCACCATGTACTGGGTAGGGAGGAGAACGAGGAAATCTATATGAATTGTCGCCTGCTCTTTCTTTCTCAGATAAACACTTGGATAGTTTATCAACATCAAATCGGAATTTTAGCGCCTTTGATGTAATATTAAACCTAAAAAATCCCTTCCAGTTGTCTGCGTGTTAATTTTCAGTGTATCAAAATAGCCTCGACACCTGTATTACATTAGCCTTTTAAGTTGTATCTTATTAGCCCCACAAATTTGAGACTGCATATATCATGACACGATTAATATTATTGCATTATTTTATCGCAGAAAAGAATATTAATTCTTTCTTAATGATAACCTAGTTTCAAAAATATCGTGTCATAAAAAATAACGAAGTAACATCAAAAGATTTATATCACGGTGGTAAAGTTTTTGACTGGAAAAATTAGGCATTTTAGTTTTGATTTTTTTCCTCCCAAATATTGTTACATTCTGAGTGTTTGCTATATGTTCATTATAATAGAATATATTTCCTATCATTTGTCATTTTCTTGTTAATTTTGGACATAAATAAATAACAACTCTTAAAGTGTAATACATAAACCCCAATTTTCTACTGTATAATATTAGCCCCGACTGATCTTTATAACATTGTCGAAAAACAATATGAACGCTAGAGATTTTTGTTTAATGAAATCTCATTTTAAAAATAGATCTTGTATTAAGATAAATTGAACACCCTTTTTTTTTTTAAACTGCAAATGCTTCACTTTCTTTTCGCAACGGAAAGGAGTAGTCTTGTAGGTAGTCTTGTCGTGTACCTGGTGGTGAGGGGGAACCGTGTCAGGTGAGTTAACTTTAAAGACCCGAGTTCGAATCCCGACGAGTAGAAAATATTTTCTGCTGCAGTAGGTCATTTTTTTTTTGTTTGTTTCTTTTTTGCAGGTTCACATAGTCCGTATAGAATATTGCATAGCAATTACAAATAATACGTGAAAATATATGATGTTGTTGCAACACTTGTTTTGAACATAAAATACTTTTTAAATAGTATGTATAGTAAGATAAACTTTATTTAGGTGAGTAAACTTAGACCATTCACTTTCATTCTCTAAATTAAAACTTGACGTAACCGAGAACAGTGTCGTCATAAGAGTTGTTATGATACATATATCCTTTATTTTTAAAATCTTAGGCCCCGAAACGCGCCTCAAATTAATTATTAATATAATAGCATTAGCTATTTATATATAATATAATTTCATAATTATTTCCAAAGAACCGGAACGCCGTTCCGTCGCGTACCAACAGAAATCAAGCCTTTTATATACAGGATATTCGGGGAAGAAATGTCGAATCTTCGAAAAATAGCTGTTAAGACAATTTTAAGCTTATTTTGTCTAATAAACTACACGGATATTCCAAATGGCTAAGCCGCAATAAACATTCAAAAGTTGGTTTGGATATATGTTTTCTAGGCAACTATTTGCGTTGTAGAAGCATATAAACACTTCATTAATATCTAAATTGTTTATGATTAACAAAATAAATGAATACATTTGATCAGAAAGAAAAATTAAACTAGAAATAAAAAAGCACCCAATTTTCACAGTTCGACTGCTTTTTTATTTCTCGGTTAATTTTTTTCTGAACTAATATATTAATTTATATTGTTAATAATAAAGATGTTACATGTTTCTGGTCTGTTTACATGATTCTAGACAAAGTATGATTAAAATTGTTTAAACAGCTTTTTTCAAACTTTCGACGTTTCCTTCCCCGATACTCTGTATATCCATGCTTCTTTAAAACCAAAAACAATAATTTGCGTACTGAAAACTAATTAATTATACCCATGGCAGTAGAACTGTTAACATAAGTACTGTCACATATTTTTCGCAGGACAAGGAGTAAAATTTAAAGAAAAATTATAGTTCACATGAATTTTGACAAATTGCGTCTTACTTTCTATGATATTCAAATGGTAACATTATATTACAATATTCAATTGGTTAACAATTTCGGCTAAAGAGACTTGTTTGATAATTCTCCAATTTCGTATTGTAATAAGATATCTTATGATATTCATGTCGTAAATAACTATTTGACAACTATTATGTTTAGTGTACGTGCCTACTAGGTTTTGTATTATTCTGAGAAACTGGATTATACGAATCAGGTTTACTACGTTATTCACACAGGAGCGCATGAATTTAAAAAAAGGTATTTAATAATATAATCCTTGCTGATGAATCAACGTTTTATTGATGATTTTCATTTTGAAAATTTTCATTAGTTTGGATGTTTAAATATAGGTATCACATGTAAAAGCATGTCTGTTAAACACGATAGCATTATATGAAGCAAGAAACATTGTTTTTCATTTGATCATTCAACTTCATCATCACTCAAAATTACTTCAATTTTCTCTGCTTATCAGTTTTTTAATCTCAGATCTTCGATGAAGACATGAATCAAATAACATCGTAGATATTTGAGTGTTTTAAAAATAATAACGTGATTAAATGCGTATAATTATTGAATTGGTTTTATAATAACCTGTAGAAACATGGGTTTTCTGTTGGTTTTGGGGATGTTGAAAACATTCAAATAGTAAAGGCAATGTTAAGCTGGTGACCTTTAACATTGTTTATTTGATATTTTTCTTAGGGCTAGTTTATAATGGTTGAACGTTTTCAAAGAGTGCACATTAGATACCTCGAATGGCCCGTTTCCGTTTAATAAACCGCTACGTTTTCCCTGTACAGATGGTCGTGCAAAATTCAAGGTTTTGATACATTCGTAAAATGGCGGCCAACAAACCACCTTCGAACTCTGACGATACTGAAATGTAGTCTGTGTTGGGAAGGTCATATCACTTGACCACCAAGTTCGTTCTATGTATTTTCACTGGGAAATGCTAGTGCATTGATATTTACTAAACTGTAAACAAACGCTAAATCTCTTTGAATTGTCATAACATCTGTTTTGCTTTCTTTTAGTAATATCAACTCGTTTTACCAAATACGTGAGTTTGTTATAGTTTTACACGCTACAATAATTTAATTTTACAAGTATTTTTTTTCAAGCATTTAGGAATTCATGAAATTTCATTGAAACGTTCGCCAAACTAAAAACCTTTTAAATGTATATTAAATATATTAATGTTGTTTAAAAATATGTATTAACAATGCGTAGATTTAGCACATAAAGCTCTGATTTGAATATTATATAATGAAATCATCAAATTAACAGTTTTAGAAAGGAATGATAAATTGAATTGAAAATATTAACTTAAAGTTTATATACGTTTATTTACACTACTGTTTGTGGAAATTGCAACACCAAGAACGAATGGATCTAGGGAAATGATATTCAATGTACTGTGCACCCATGCCACAGGCACTACTTTATTTCATTTGCAGTACCATCAAATACATGGATACATGCCAAGTCAGTAAGTTGTGAGGCCACCACGCGCATCCACAAGAGCCTGTACACGGCGCGGCATTGAGCTAATAAGAGTCTGTATCGCTTCTTGTGGCAGGTCCTGCCATGCTCCTTCAAGCCGCGTCCAGAGTTCGGTGGTGGAAGCTGGCGGAGGTGCCTGGCGGACCAGCCTCTGGGAAAGCATGCTCTACACATGTTCAATTGGCGATATGTCAGGTGAACGAGCCGGCCACGGAAGGAGCTGTATCTGGTGTTCATTGAACACACGTTGCACGATGCGAGCGATATGGGGTCGCGCATTGTCTTGCTGGAATATCGCTCCAGGCGAGCGTTGTACGAAGGGCACGACCTCCGCCCTCACGACTTCCTCGATGTACCGGTAGGCGTTGAGATTTCCCTCAATGCGGAGTAGGCGGGTCCGTGAGTGGTAGCCAATGGCACCCCATACCATTACACCGGGTGTTGGGCCGGTATGACGCTGGCGAATGCATCCCTCCAGATTGCGTTCACCGCGTTGTCGTCGAACACGTATACGACCGTCGTTATTGGACAAATTGAAGCGGGACTCATCGGAAAAGATGACTTGCTACCACTCAGCCCGCCAATGTCGATGTTCGACGCCCCACAGATGTCGGAGGCGTCTGTTGTCGAGAGTCAGTGGAAGGCGCAACAAGGGGCGGCGAGCAATCAAGCCCCTTTGCACAAGACGGCGCCGAACACTGCTGGCGGACATGCTGTGACTTGTCACTGTATTCCACTGCTGCGCTAACGTGGTGGATGTCGCTGTGCGATTAGTGATGGTCATACGGTAGAGATGTCGATCTTCCCTCGCCGTAGTGTGATAGCGAGGCCCTGTCCCACGCTGGCGGTGGGTACGACCTTCCGCAGACCACTGACGCCAAGTTCGCATGATGGTTCTGGCGGCTCGTCCCAGACGTGTGGCAATCTGGCGGTAGGGCAACCCAGCTTCTCGCATCCCAACGACCCTGCCCCGGTCGAAGTCCGTCAAGTGTTCGTACTGCACTCGCTGTCGGCGACGAGGCGTGGTGTGACTTACAGACAACTTGTGCGAGCCAAGGGTCGACCTGTCACTGTTTGTAGCCTCTCCAAGGCGCCTCTATTTATACCCGAACATGGTGCGATAAGCCGTCCCTACGTCGCAACCACGTGACTGGCGGCGTTGTAAATGTAATCACCTGGCGATCTCAATGTCATAAACTTATCCACGAAATGCGATGCGTTCAATGCCGCTCCTTCGCGGTGTTGCAATTTCCACAAACAGTAGTGTAGAAATTTCTATACTTGTGTAAATATTGTCATGTGTTATTCTACTCATGTGATCTTTCAAAACACAAAATTGAATATTTCTGTATTTGAAAACCTTAACACTACATTCATCCAATCCAGTGCAGTTTATAGCAAAAAGCTAAGCAATATGTTTCCCTATTTTTTAATGGTAATGGTTAAACAAGAGGAACAAATAGTTTCTGACTGTCGGTGTTAACAGGGGACTTTAAAAAAATTAATAATACAGTTATTCGGTTGCTCAACATCCCTTTGATAAAAAAACAGAAACAATTGTTTGGGCGTAATGCACCTTGAAAAAAATTTTTTTATAATGAATTTCTTTCCTATTTGATAAATATATCGACTTGCAAATTGTAGGACTTAAAAAGGGAATATAAAAACCAAATAAAAGTTATGCTCATACTTGCCGTAAAAATACGAATTTAGCATAATTAAATTGGCCACAGAATTTGTTTACAAGCAAGTGCATTTTAATCGTATGTGGCAGGCAAAAGCGCGGCATTGGAGAACTGTTTTTTTAGTATGCCCATCACACGCTATTCTGCTAGCGCGAATGAATTAAGCGCAAACAAATGGGGTCTACTAAGATGTTAATTTCTTATAAACAATTACATAAATCTCGAGAACGTGATATAATAGCACCGAACGGATTCTGGAATTTAGCATCAAATTTAAACGCCATTCAGATTAGACAATAAAAAAATTTGCAACAATTGCAAATTTATAAACAATTTCCAAATTTTGCAAATCTAAAGGGGGAGAGTCTCCCGATGTCCCAGAACCGAAAACAGCGAATTAACAATTTTGCAACAATTTATAATTTTATAAAGAAATTCGAAATATGCGTTAGAACGGCCGGGAAGGCTCCGCAAAATGTGCCTGAAATGAATATCTCAAAATAGCAGTTTGTCAGGAGTTACAAATCGATTACTTAAAGTTAGAATAATTGTTGCTAAAATGATAAATATTTACTGGTCTATAGACAATCATTCTGGACGGAAAACCCCGCTTAGAAATAGTTTTTTCGTCGTGGCGTACGCGCAGGCAAACTATCTCTTTCGGCAGGGAAATATGGCGATATTTCGGTCTCGTACGTAAACGAACTAGCCCCCTCCCCCTGAGACAGCGTTCTTTCTGCCCTTGGGATGTTGCACCAATCACAGACAACTGTGGTTCTACCTGCTAGCGATTGGTCAACGCGTTCCCCTCCCTGCCCTCCCCCAGGCCGAGGGTTGTCCAAGTTTGTCGGCGCCGTGTGGAAGATAGAATTTTGAACGACATTTTTTCTGAGGGAGAGGGTACATCTTACTTCACTAAAAGTGATAATACTTTGACCTCCAACAAAGAGAACTGCAGAATATAGTTTGTTCTTAGAAAACGTGGAGATAACACTTAACAAAGTCAGCAATCGCTCTTTTGAATCCATTGTTATGCAGAGATTTTAACATTGATTTTCTGGTCGAATCTTGCGAGAAAGAAAAGTTTCTCAATTTAATTAAGTCCTTCAATTTAGACATTACAATTAATGTACCCTCTCCCTCAGAAAAAATGTCGTTCAAAATTCTATCTTCCACACCGCGCCGACAAACTTGGACACCCCTCGGCCTGGGGGAGGGCAGGGGGAGGGACGCGTTGACCAATCGCTAGCAGGTAGAACCACAGTTGTCTGTGATTGGTGCAACATCCCAAGGGGCAGAAAGAACGCTGTCTCAGGGGAGGGGGCTAGTTCGTTTACGTACGAGACGGAAATATCATCATATTTCCCTGCCGAAGGAGGTAGTTTGCCTGCGCGTACGCCACGACGAAAAAAATATTTCTAAGCGGGGTTTTCCGTCCAGAATGATTGTCTATAGACCAGTAAATATTTATCATTTTAGCAAAATTTATTATAACTTTTAGTAATCGATGTAACTCCTGACAAACTGCTATTTTGAGATATTCATTTCAGGCACAATTTGCGGAGCCTGCCCGGCCGTTCTAACGCATATTTCGAATTTGTTTATAAAATTATAAATTGTTGCAAAATTGTTAATTCGCTGTTTTTGGTTCTGGGACATCGGGAGACTCTCTCCACTTTAGATTTGCAAAATTTGGAAATTGTTTATAAATTTGCAATTGTTGCAAATTTTTTTATTGTCTACTCTGAATGGCGTTTAAATGTGATGCAAAATTCCGGAATCCGTTCGGTGCTATTATATCTCGTTCTCGAGATATATGTAATTGTTTATAAGAAATTAACATCTTAGTAGACCCCATTTGTTTGCGCTTAATTCATTCGCGCTAGCAGAATAGCGTGGAGCGTGGGATGGGCATACTGAAAAAACAGTTCTCCAATGCCGCGCTTTTGCCTGCCACATACGCTTAAAATGCACTTGCTTGTAAACAAATTCTGTGGCCAATTTAATTATGCTAAATTCGTATTTTTACGGCGAGTATGAGCATAACTTTTATTTGGTTTTTGTATTCTCTTTTAAGTCCTACAATTTTCAAGTCGATATATTTATCAAATAGGAAAGAAATTGATTATAAAAAAATATTTTTCAAGGTGCATTACGCCCAAACAATTGTTTCTGTTTTTCTATCAAAGGGGTGTTGAGCAACCGAATAACTGTATTATTAATTTTTTTAAGTCCCCTGTTAACACCGAGAGTCAGAAACTATTTGTTCCTCTTGTTTAACCATTACCATTAAAAATAGGGAAACATATTGCTTAGCTGTTTGCTATAAACTGCCCTGGATTGGATGAAGGTAGTGTTAAGGTTTTCAAATACAGAAATATTCAATTTTGGGTTTTGAAAGATCACATGAGTAGAATCACACATCACAATATTTACACAAGTATAGAAATTTCTAAATAAACGTATATAAACTTTAAGTTAATATTTTCAATTCATCATTCCTTTCTAAAACTGTTAATTTGATGATTTCATTGTATAATATTCAAATCAGAGCTTTATGTGCTAAATCTACGCATTGTTAATACATATTTTTAAACAACATTAATATATTTAATATACATTTAAAAGGTTTTTTTAGATTGGCGAACGTTTCAATGAAATTTCATGAATTCCTAAATGCTTGAAAATAAATACTTGTAAAATTAAATAATTGTAGCGTGTAAAAATATAACAAACTCACGTATTTGGTAAAACGAGCTGATATTACTAAAAGAAAGCAAAACAGATGTTATAACAATTCAAAGAGATTTAGTGTTTGTTTACAGTTTAGTAAATATCAATGCACTAGCATTTCCCAGTGAAAATACATAGAACGAACTTGGTGGTCAAGTGATATGACCTTCCCAACACAGACTACATTTCAGTATCGTCAGAGTTCGAAGGTGGTTTGTTGGCCGCCATTCTACGAATCTATAAAAACCTTGAATTTTGCACGACCATCTGTACAGCGAGAACGTAGCGGTTTATTAAACGGAAACGGGCCACTCGAGGTATCTAATGTGCACTCTTTGAAAACGTTTAACCATTATAAACTATCCCTAAGAAAAATATCAAATAAACAATGTTAAAGGTCACCAGCTTAACATTGCCTTTACTATTTGAATGTTTTCAACATCCCTAAAACCAACAGAAAACTCATGTTTTTACAGGTTATTATAAAACCAATTCAATAAATATAAGCATTTATTCACGTTATTATTTTTAAAACACTCAAATATCTACGATGTTATTTGATTCATGTCTTCATCGAAGATCTGAGATTAAAAACTGATAAGCAGAGAAAATTAAAGTAATTTTGAGTGATTGATGAAGTTGAATGATCAAACGAAAAACAATGTTTCTTGCTTCATATAATGCTATCGTGTTTAACAGACATGTAATTTCATGTGATACCTATATTTAAACATCCAAACTAATGAAAATTTTCAAAATTAAAATCATTAATAAAACGTTGATTCATCAGCAAGGATTATATTATTAAATACTTTTTTGAGATTCATGTGCTCCTGTGTGAAAACGGAGTAAACGTGATTCGTATGATCCAGTTTCTCAGAATAATACAAAACCTGCTAGATACATACACTAAACATAATAGTTGTCAAATAGTTATTTACGACATGAGTATCATAAGATATCTTATTTCAATACGAAATTGGAGAATTATCAAACAAGACTCTTTAGACGAAATTGTTAACCAATTGAATACTGTAATATAATGTTACCATTTGAATATCATAGAAAGTAAGACGCAATTTGTCAAAATTCATGTGAACTATAATTTTTTCTTTAAATTTTACTCCTTATCCTGCGAAAGATGTGACAGTACTTATGTTAACAATTATACTGCCATGGGTTTAATTAATTAGTTTTCAGTACGCAAATTATTGTTTCTGGTTTCAAAGAAGCATGGATATACAGAGTATCGGGGAAGGAAACGTCGAAAGTTTGAAAAACGCTGTTTAAACAATTTTAATCATACTTTGTCTAATAAACTACATAGATATTTTGAATGGCTGAGCTGCAATAAACACGCAAATTGTGGTTTGAAAATATGATTTCTACGCAAAACTTTGCATTCTAGAATCATGTAAACACCCCAGAAACATGTAACATGTTTATTATTAACAATATAGTTTTTTGTACTTTTGAGATAATACTGTTGGAAAAAAATTTTTAAAAACAGTAGCCCTCCAAAGAATAAGGAAGCGGTTAGACCCAATAGCAGCAATCATTACTAGTGAAGAGTGGATCATTACTAGGAAAGAGTGGAGTGTTTAATTTACATTAATTTAATATCTCTCTTTAAAAAGAGATTTCATGAAACAAAAATCTCTAGCGTTAATATTTCTTTTCGACAATGTTAATAGGTATTTGTTCGCAATTTTCGAAAATTCTGATCGTTCGCCCAAAATTGAACGTACGCCACTTTTAAACATCTTGTTCTTCGAGGAATAGATTTACAGAAAAATTGGAGCTCTTTTTGAGGAAATTATGTAAATATGATGGGGTTTGGTGTAAAGTACCTTCAAAATTAAAAGATTCGTTTCAAATTCGAAGATTCGTAATATTAGCCAGATCGTTCAAGGAATATCCATTTTGGTGAAAATCTTGTTTACTTTAGGCTCTAGAATTACTCACACGAAGACGGATTCACAAAGAGGTTTTTTGGAAAATCACTTTTTCGGGTTCAAAAAACAAGCGTTTTGACAGCCTTGTGTATAGAAAATAAAAGAACATTACCAACAATCCACTTTTTTCGAACTAGCTACTTACAAAACGTGTTTTCTGTGAAAATTTCGACACTTCCTCCTACAGCATTACGTAACTCTCTTTACACGTGGAGGTAAAAATACCCCATCGTTACTGGGATTTGAACTCGGATCCCTGTAGTCCGTAGGTCTGGCTCGACCGCACTGTGCTATCACAGATATTTCTCAACACGCTGTCCAAGCACACTTATTACGAAAAGAATAGTTACGTGATATTCATTGCACTTAGATTTCTTATTAGAGGAATGTTCTACATGTTTAAAAGGTATCAAATTCGCAATAAGAATTTAAACGATTACAACCCACGCAACTACATAGCTCATTTTACTTAGAAATATTTTCAACCAGAAGCCGTGGTTTTTAGAACCCTCTGTGGAAGTCGTTGCCGGTCTTATCTTTCGGCGACTGTGGCCAAGGTTGAATTACGTCACAGATGAAAGTTGCGATAACGCTAGAGCTCAACACGGGCGCTTACAGACGTTCTGAAGCCAGAATCGCAATAGGGGCATATTTATACGTGATTCTTAAAGACATTAACACACTAAAATAAGTAGTGTCGCCTCAAAACACATGCTTTATGTGATATTTATAATGGATACGAATGATTATAGCTATACAATTAATCGCAAAATTGTTTCTACCCGCAAAAATTATTCGCCGTGGATGAGATTCGATCTTACGTGTCTAGGCTTCTCCAACAGTGCGCTTACCTGCTATACCACAGAAACTCTTATAACTTTTGTCTCTCACAAAGATGATTTTAAACTGTCATGTATCACAGATTTGACTATAAAAGAACGTGCGGGGTTTAGATGCTTGTGTTAACTACAGATGGACAGACACACGCCAACATGAGATCTACACCATTCTCTTAAACGTTCTTGAGATTATGGAAAAAAATTAATCAAAACCGATGACGCCGCTTTTGAGAAAATTTTGAAAATATCTCTCGGGCTTTATGTAAAGTACCTCCCAAAATTAAAATATCGGTTTCGAAATAATGGGACCGTGATATCAACAAGATCGATTGGGTATTATCAATTTGGGACAAAATCGGTTGAAAAATTTAACCCCTAGCGTTGTTCGCAGACGAAAGACTGATAGACAAACGTTTTGCCGTCATTCAATTTTTCGGTAACAACGATCCACAAAACATGAATTCTGGCTACACAACGCGTTAAAGGATTTCCCCCTAAATTTAGCAAATAAATTTATTCACTTTTTCGTTACCAGGATGGGACGGTTTTTAAGCCGAAAATTCGCCGTATTCTGGTGCACGATTACAATACCTTTTCTTCTTACGACAGTAAGTGCGAGAAAGTAAAAATCAATTAAAACATTTAATCCTTTTTTCCACCCCCATTTCCGTCTTCCTAAAGGCCTAATAAAATAGCCTGTCCAACATAAAATGTATTAACCCCTATGTTATTTTTCCTAGTTTACCAATCCCCGTCTCAGTACAGGGGAGTGGAGGCAAAACTAGGAGAAGAAAAATCCCACACCACTAACACCTGGCTGTAGAGTCCCAACTGGGACAGGTAGCTGAAGAGAGCATCAACCTCAGAAGCGTCGGCAATGAGCGCAACAATGGATGCTGTGGGCAGCAACAATTGACGCTGCCAAAATTGGACACATATTTGCTTATCAATTCCTGTTAAAATTGTTTTGTTTTTCAGTTAGCATTGCTGTGATTAAATGTTCTTATAAGTCTTGTTTATGGACCACTAATTCGTGTTTCGAATACATAAATATATTTTTGCCCGATCTCAAGATATTCTAAAATAATTCTTAAATATTATATTTTCTTTTAAATGATGACCTACAAGTACAACCAAACAAATCATAATTAGTCTCTTCATAAATAATTAAGAAATTAAACAGTTATTGATGCCCCGGAAAGCAGTAAGCCCGCTAAAACATTTCATTTTCGCTGCGAACTCTATTTCAAAATGTATTTTAATTTGCTGCTTTAGTTAGTGAAAAAGGTAAAATAATTTGGAAAGTAAATGAATGAATACTATTATAAATACGTATTGCCTAATGCATATCTGCGTATTTAAATATAACATGAAAGAAAAACAGAAAATACCGGAATTTTGAAGGAACATTTATTACAAAAATTTGATATTTTCTTGTTATAATATTCAACTATGGATATTTGAGATGTGTTTCCGAGAAGTTCATTGTTGGCGACATGAATGGGAAAGATATAACATACGGCGGCTTTGGCCGGTATTACACTATAAAAGTTATATTACATATCTTTGCTAAAGAACTTTGTGGCAGTCTCTGAACTTTGATGAGAAAACTTTGACAAAGAAATTTGATGAGAGTATAACATTTCGTCCAAATTTTATGTAGGTTTGCTCGCCATTTACAATCAATTACGCACAAATAGTTGTGTTTTGCTACTTTATGTTTTATTATAACTAATCTATGTTTAATACTAATGTAGCAAAAGGTAAATAAGAAAACGTTTGGGTTGTAATCGTTTAAATTCTTATTGCGAATTTGATACCTTTTAAACATGTAGAACATTCCTCTAATAAAAAATCTAAGTGCAATGAATATCACGTAACTATTCTTTTCGTAATAAGTGTGCTTGGACAGCGTGTGGAGAAATATCTGTGATAGCACAGTGCGGTCGAGCCAGACCTACGGACTACACGGATCCGAGTTCAAATCCCAGTAACGCTGGAATATTTTTACCTCCACGTGTAAAGAGAGTTACGTAATGCTGTAGGAGGAAGTGTCGAAATTTTCACAGAAAACACGTTTTGTAAGTAGCTAGTTCGAAAAAAGTGGATTGTTGGTATTGTTCTTTTATTTTCTATACACAAGGCTGTCAAAACGCTTGTTTTTTGAACCCGAAAAAGTGATTTTCCAAAAAACCTCTTTGTGAATCCGTCTTCGTGTGAGTAATTCTAGAGCCTAAAGTAAACACGATTTTCACCAAAATGGATATTCCTTGAACGATCTGGCTAATATTACGAATCTTCGAATTTGAAACGAATCTTTTAATTTTGAAGGTACTTTACACCAAACCCCATCATATTTACATAATTTCCTCAAAAAGAGCTCCAATTTTTCTGTAAATCTATTCCTCGAAGAACAAGATGTTTAAAAGTGGCGTACGTTCAATTTTGGGCGAACGATCTGAATTTTCGAAAATTGCGAACAAATACCTATTAACATTGTCGAAAAGAAATATTAACGCTAGAGATTTTTGTTTCATGAAATCTCTTTTTAAAAAGAGATATTAAATTAATGTAAATTTAACACTCCACTCTTTCCTAGTAATGATCCTATCTTCACTAGTAATGATTGCTGCTATTGGGTCTAACCGCTTCCTTATTCTTTGGAGGGCTACTGTTTTTTAAAATTTTTTTTCCAACAGTATTATCTCAAAAGTACAAAAAACTATATTGTTAATAATAAACATGTTACATGTTTCTGGGGTGTTTACATGATTCTAGAATGCAAAGTTTTGCGTAGAAATCATATTTTCAAACCACAATTTGCGTGTTTATTGCAGCTCAGCCATTCAAAATATCTATGTAGTTTATTAGACAAAGTATGATTAAAATTGTTTAAACAGCGTTTTTCAAACTTTCGACGTTTCCTTTTCAGATACTCTGTATATCCATGCTTCTTTAAAACCAAAAACAATAATTTGCGTACTGAAAACTAATTAATTAAACCCATGGCAGTATAATTGTTAACATAAGTACTGTCACACATCTTTCGCAGGATAAGGAGTAAAATTTAAAGAAAAATTATAGTTCACATGAATTTTGACAAATTGCGTCTTACTTTCTATGATATTCAAATGGTAACATTATATTACAATATTCAATTGGTTAACAATTTCGTCTAAAGAGTCTTGTTTGATAATTCTCCAATTTCGTATTGAAATAAGATATCTTATGATACTCATGTCGTAAATAACTATTTGACAACTATTATGTTTAGTGTATGCATCTAGCAGGTTTTGTATTATTCTGAGAAACTGGATCATACGAATCACGTTTACTCCGTTTTCACACAGGAGCACATGAATCTCAAAAAAGTATTTAATAATATAATCCTTGCTGATGAATCAACGTTTTATTAATGATTTTAATTTTGAAAATTTTCATTAGTTTGGATGTTTAAATATAGGTATCACATGTAATTACATGTCTGTTAAACACGATAGCATTATATGAAGCAAGAAACATTGTTTTTCGTTTGATCATTCAACTTCATCAATCACTCAAAATTACTTTAATTTTCTCTGCTTATCAGTTTTTTAATCTCAGATCTTCGATGAAGACATGAATCAAATAACATCGTAGATATTTGAGTGTTTTAAAAATAATAACGTGAATAAATGTTTATATTTATTGAATTGGTTTTATAATAACCTGTAAAAACATGGGTTTTCTGTTGGTTTTGGGGATGTTGAAAACATTCAAATAGTAAAGGCAATGTTAAGCTGGTGATCTTTAACATTGTTTATTTGATATTTTTCTTAGGGATAGTTTATAATGGTTAAACGTTTTCAAAGAGTGCACATTAGATACCTCGAGTGGCCCGTTTCCGTTTAATAAACCGCTACGTTCTCGCTGTACAGATGGTCGTGCAAAATTCAAGGTTTTTATAGATTCGTAGAATGGCGGCCAACAAACCACCTTCGAACTCTGACGATACTGAAATGTAGTCTGTGTTGGGGAGGTCATATCACTTGACCACCAAGTTCGTTCTATGTATTTTCACTGGGAAATGCTAGTGCATTGATATTTACTAAACTGTAAACAAACGCTAAATCTCTTTGAATTGTTATAACATCTGTTTTGCTTTCTTTTAGTAATATCAACTCGTTTTACCAAATACGTGAGTTTGTTATATTTTTACACGCTACAATTATTTAATTTTACAAGTATTTATTTTCAAGCATTTAGGAATTCATGAAATTTCATTGAAACGTTCGCCAATCTAAAAACCTTTTAAATGTATATTAAATATATTAATGTTGTTTAAAAATATGTATTAACAATGCGTAGATTTAGCACATAAAGCTCTGATTTGAATATTATACAATGAAATCATCAAATTAACAGTTTTAGAAAAGAATGATAAATTGAATTGAAAATATTAACTTAAAGTTTATATACGTTTATTTAGAAATTTCTATACTTGTGTAAATATTGTGATGTGTGATTCTACTCATGTGATCTTTCAAAACCCAAAATTGAATATTTCTGTATTTGAAAACCTTAACACTACCTTCATCCAATCCAGTGCAGTTTATAGCAAACAGCTAAGCAATATGTTTCCCTATTTTTAATGGTAATGGTTAAACAAGAGGAACAAATAGTTTCTGACTCTCGGTGTTAACAGGGGACTTAAAAAAATTAATAATACAGTTATTCGGTTGCTCAACACCCCTTTGATAGAAAAACAGAAACAATTGTTTGGGCGTAATGCACCTTGAAAAATATTTTTTTATAATCAATTTCTTTCCTATTTGATAAATATATCGACTTGCAAATTGTAGGACTTAAAAGAGAATATAAAAACCAAATAAAAGTTATGCTCATACTCGCCGTAAAAATACGAATTTAGCATAATTAAATTGGCCACAGAATTTGTTTACAAGCAAGTGCATTTTAAGCGTATGTGGCAGGCAAAAGCGCGGCATTGGAGAACTGTTTTTTCAGTAGGCCCATCCCACGCTATTCTGCTAGCGCGAATGAATTAAGCGCAAACAAATGGGGTCTACTAAGATGTTAATTTCTTATAAACAATTACATATATCTCGAGAACGAGATATAATAGCACCGAACGGATTCCGGAATTTTGCATCACATTTAAACGCCATTCAGATTAGACAATAAAAAATTTGCAACAATTGCAAATTTATAAACAATTTCCAAATTTTGCAAATCTAAAGTGGGGAGAGTCTCCCGATGTCCCAGAACCAAAAACAGCGAATTAACAATTTTGCAACAATTTATAATTTTATAAACAAATTCGAAATATGCGTTAGAACGGCCGGGCAGGCTCCGCAAATTATGCCTGAAATGAATATCTCAAAATAGCAGTTTGTCAGGAGTTACATTGATTACTAAAAGTTATAATAAATTTTGCTAAAATGATAAATATTTACTGGTCTATAGACAATCATTCTGGACGGAAAACCCCGCTTAGAAATATTTTTTTCGTCGTGGCGTACGCGCAGGCAAACTACCTCCTTCGGCAGGGCAATATGATGATATTTCCGTCTCGTACGTAAACGAACTAGCCCCCTCCCCCTGAGACAGCGTTCTTTCTGCCCCTTGGGATGTTGCACCAATTACAGACAACTGTGGTTCTACCTGCTAGCGATTGGTCAACGCGTCCCTCCCCCTGCCCTCCCCCAGGCCGAGGGGTGTCCAAGTTTGTCGGCGCGGTGTGGAAGATAGAATTTTGAACGACATTTTTTCTGAGGACGGACGTACATTTTGATGAAAATAACTTTTTGATATCAGGAAACCCCAAAACAACCCCAAACCACGTCACACACAGTTTTTAACTGTTTTTGGCGTAAAATAAATAATAAAACATGTATTTCGGTTGAAAGTTCGAATCCGTTTTTCGACAGCATAACATAACTTCCTCTATACCACCCATGTTACTCTGAATATAGTATGAATACGAGAAGATAATTAGTAGTGCTACAGAACAGCACATTCTTTGATGCCCCTTCTTCCCAGCCCCTCGGCGCCTAAATGATTACTTTTTTTTTCATTTTGCCAGTTTTTTGTTCCTCTAATAAATACAATTCAAATATCTCTTTAATTATATTACAGAAGGTAAACAATTAAACCTATATACAATTTTTATTGAATAAATTTGAGCCGTTTTAAGAAAGTGTCGTTTGAACTTTTCTTAAAATGCGCAATTTTGAGCTCATTTTTTCTGAAACTTTTGAGTTTTCTACATACTTCATCAGTAATCACTCGAGTGCAAATGCAGTAATGTACTAAAATGCGCATAGTGTGAATATTAGCGCGGAGAGAGATATTTTAAAAAAATTGTGTAATCTTTGGAAATTAACAAAAATAATTATGTATAGAGACGACAATTTTCCACTTTTGGGGTATCAGGGACCTGCAATACTTACTTTTCTCCTGAAAAACTGCAGTTTTTTTCTGCAGCATTACGTAACTTTCTCTGTACTCTAGTTGTAGTATGCGAAAAAGCAAAAATGTTTTAATCAATTAATCGCCATTAATTTTGTAATCAACACATTTAATATCGCTTTTTATTTTTAAGTAAATATAACATAAAATCTGGGATCACGGAATACAAAAGAATGAACGCGATCACTGAATTCATTTATTTTCGTCAAAATAGTGTAAAAACTGTACCTAATAAATGGGGAAGACGTTTAACCTGGGCACACCCTTCTCCACCTTACACATTACATAGTTCAATGATGAACAAAAATACCAACTAAGTGTAGTTAATATTTGAAAACTAGAAATGTTTGCTTCTGAGTAAAAGAAAACGTATTTGCATTGGCTAAAAAGCTACATATTTAATTTTATTGTATTGCTAATAAAAACAAACTCACACGCCTGGCTCTATTCCTGCCATATTTGCAAAAGAAAAGCTGAACTGAACGGGCGCGGAGTGAAGCTATATTTATGTCCAAAAAGCGAATAAGGGACCATCTAAACTTTTGCTCATCGGTTCAGGGGAAAGTGGATGTAAAACCTGTTCGAGTTGGGGGCCATTTACCGTGAAACAGAAGTACACGTACAATGCTTGTTTCAGGCATATTTCTTTTAGAATTACACAGTATAGATGTTAAATCATACATTATATTATTTGTTATGCATTCTAAAACGCTACCTGATAATTAAGCTGAACAAAATACATTTTAAATTATTTTACGTGTTGTAACTTCAGACATTGTTGTCAGGGGGGAAAATTAACTTATGTTAACACTTGGCTTACTAACTAAAGAAATATTTTTCGTCTCTTCCTTTCTAACATAGACTAAAGATTGGAACTCTCTCCCCAAAAATTAAACATTTTAAGGTAGCTCTGTAGCTAAGCGAGTTTTGCAGTCCCGTCAGGCAAACGTTAACTGCTCAATGATTGAGTCATTGGTCACTCAAACGCTAAGGCCATTAGTCCAGTACGTGCAGTGCATGTTTTTATCGCGGAAGGTGGCGGTGATCTTCCCCGCTGGATGGCGAGATCCGACACCGATCTATGTCGACTTACGGGGATTTTTCCGAACCAGGTATCTCCCACCAAAGTGCCATCACCCCAGCCGGGACACGCTCTAAACTCCCGACTCGTCTTCCAACAAGTGTGTTAGTGTTGTCTATGTGAAGGTATGTGGAAGAAAGAGGTGAGGATAAGACGAGGAAATGGAAGGAAAGATCGCGCGCGGTCCGTGGCCCGTTTGTTAGGGTACGGCTCTGGTATTCGCCTGGTGTTGATCGGAGAAACAACGGATAACTACCGATAAGATCACCTGTCCACTAGAATTCTCCTCCATTCAGCGACTAAATTCAACCTTCCTCTCTAACTAGTGTTGAAAATCCTGCCTCCATCGGTACTCGAGCTCTAGGACCTCCTGATCAGTGGCACCGCAGTGACAACAGTTGATGCCCTCTTAGGTAGTACAATTCAAATATCTCTTTAATAATATTACACAACGCACTTTTGCTAGCTTAGCCGCTCAAGGGTTGGAGCACCCCGTCTCCGTGCGGGCAGCCCGGAAGTGGTGGCGCCTGGAAGGCGGGGCCGGGGTGTCGCGACGGGGCTGTGGCGACGGGTCCCGGATCCCCGGACGCAGCGACACGGAAACCGTCTCAGACGCTGTGTGTGTGGTCGGCGTTGTAGTTTGTGGCCGACGGTCGAAGCTGTCTCGCTGCGCCCAAAGCTGACCACTCGCGTTGGATGGTGGATATTTGTTTAATTCTAAAAGTTTTCGATACCACTCTAATGTCCAAAACTCATCGTTTTAAAGACATTTGGCATCTTCCATAATTTTCAAATATTTTTCCATTACCTTATATTAGGGTGATATATTAAAATTCAAAATATATTCTTTATAAAACTCACCCGTTGTTATAAATTCATTTTACATATTTATATCTACAAAAAGTTAAATATTTTGTAGTCACTCCGAGATTCCCGTTTTGTACCCATTTTGTTAAAACTTAAGTAAGCATTCACAATTTTCGATGATTGATTAGGATTTACTTCAGTCTTTTAATTCAAGATTAGATTCAACAATTTCCACGATACTGTTTATCGTGAAAAACAGTAATTTTTAACACAATTGTCAACATCTTAGAGAAGCATCTTAAGAACATTACATTGATATTCTAAACTAGAAATGAAAAGTGAATGGAGATATGTAAATATGGGAATATCTTATCAATAGGACAGTACTACCGAATAAATTTGAAGTTAAAAAATTGAAAGTATCCTCAATGTTTTAAAAAACAGGAAATAATTTATTTTATATTATATTATATTAATTTAAGAAACGAAATTGTTTTTATTTAGAATGTATTAGAAATAAAATACTTCTGGAAAATATACCTTGAATGATTTGGCATTAGAAGTCGTGGATACCAGAAGATTTGAAGTAGGGAAAAGAAAAGTTTGAAAACCCTGCCCGCCTCCCGCTCGCTGCCCTGGCCGCAGCCCTGACGGGCGCGCCGCATGGGGCCGTGTGCTTCCCGCGGCGCACGCCAGGCTGCCAGGCACCCCGCAGGGTGGGGTTGAGCAGCGCTGCGAAAAGACGAACAGCCGTGAAGCCGAGGCATTGCGGGCTTGTTTTTCACCTCTGACTTCCCGAGTTGAACTTCCGGTCGCTTCAGTTTGGAATTTATGGTTGGTGAGTGGAAAGGTTTTATGGCAGTTGTCTTTAAAGGCTTTCCTTTTCTTTTTTTGCTTGTTTTTTTTCTGATTATCTTGTTTATTTTGTTGTTTACTTTTATTTTACTTTTATTGCTATTTTACTACTTTTATTTATATTTTTATTTCTATTTTTATTTTACTATTTTACTACTTTTATTTATATTTTACTTACTTTTCAGTTCTGCATACGTCGTTTACCAAGTTGTCATTTTCAACATTCCTGAGACTTTTGTTTACTTCATAACCGTAGACCCCAAATACCCTTCAAGTTAGTATAGGCTATAAACCCAATATGTTTCCCTCTCAGAGCAAAAATATATCTGAAGAAATAAAGCGTTTTATTTCCTCAGGGAGTGAGGGACACCCATCACAGGGAGGAATACACATAATAGTTTATTGTGTGTATTTAATAGATCAATCTCATGTTAAAAAACAAATTACCCAGACAGTACGTATTCAGATTATAATAGGCTAGACTCGCACCGGAAGCTAGTGTGTACCTCGCTCAGGCACAACTTATATAATTCTCGGCTCACCGCACAATATTCTACTAGTATCAGATTCATCATGTTGTGTGTTGGTGTGGTGAGGAGGATTGTGTGTCTCTCACTCCCTGTGAGGTGCCTGAGATAGAGGAGCATGCAGCATATACATTAATTATGTTTTCACGTCGTGGTTGACAGGTATGGAACGTTTTTGTACAAAAATTATAAATGTGTTTAACTGCAGCCAGGATTGTTGTTATATGACACGTGTTCTCTGTTAGCATTATTGTCAAAGTGTGTTGTCTTCTTTCCTCATATTATTCAGCCCTGAGGATGGAAATAAATTTTCCGGAACATCGGCGAATAACCAACCTGTAGTTCGTTTTTCCTTATGACCAAGCCTCGTTAACCTGCCTTCAATATTTAATCAATTGGTCGTTAAGAATTCATGTTTAAACATAGTAAGTTAAACACTTTAGACTGACCAATTCAGTTTAAGAAATTCCGCATAAGAAAGCAAGAATCTGCACACAAGTTCAAAGTTAATGGTGAGTCACAGTTGTGAGGACAGACAAATCTATTTCTACATGTCATAAGATGTTTGTCATAAGAGGTTATTTTACCTAAAATTCTGCAGTTTGTATTAAGCCCTTGTCCAACAGAATTTCGAGTATGATAGGAAATATCTCTTGTTAGCAAGAACAACTCTCATTACAATCTTTTCTTACCATTACCAGCGCAACTAACAAATAAAAATGTAACGAAGTTAATTTTTTTGCAGACACGATTTAGAAGGTATACTTATTATTTGATTCCTCATTTTTGTCTGGAGTGCGCTCGGAGATTGGAATCCTTACTTCCTGTACTTCAAAATTGACTCATTTTATATTTGTTGTCTCCTTTTCTGTACCTCATATTTATTTTACAATAGTTAATAAAACCTAACACTATATAATTTAAATACTGAAAATAGTGGCGTGCCCAAGGGGAAGGAGGGTTCCAGCTCCCTTTCCTCAGAAGCCAATGACACATTCACAAATATAATTTTTACTAATTTTCTACAGTAATGAGTCTTTCAATACCTCAATTCAATGCTTTATAGTAACTACCAACAAATTAAATGAAATAAAAATAAATTTTAAATTAAGAATAAATCAAAAACTCTTTATAAGATAATTTTAAATTGGCTGGATACTACATCAATAGTCTCTCTCTTCCATAGAAAAGTTTTGGTTGCGCCAATGACAGACGTATGTTCTTTTCTCATCGTGAGCGAGTGTAATAGTTGTGAATATTGACACGTACTTGAACTATTAATAAAAAAATCATGTTAAAACTCTTAGTAAAAAAAAGTTGCTAAAATTATTT